>LPNX011059182.1:25877-64839 GCA_001517045.1 Pseudotsuga menziesii | reverse complement strand
GTAGGCAATTATGTATGCAATATTTCCTACAAGTCAAATGCATTTATATGGTTAGAAACATTTCATAAGGAATATTCATACTGGCAAATACTTATGCATTAGTATATGATCATGCAACTACTTTAGCCAATACAACATTCATCCATATCTCACTGAAACTTTCTAGATGCCTTCCATCTCTACCAGGACAACATTGGGATTGTGCACTAATCCAATATGTCAGCAAAGAGGTTTCATTCTAGATAAATAGCAATGGAGAATTTGTATAGCACCATGAGCTACTTACCCATATGCATATTAGTAGTATACTTTCATTAATGCAAACATCCTATCATGCATAATACATCAATTGAATATAAACAAATGCATAACAAAATAATATCATGAAATGACAATTGAATACTTATCTTTATTTGTTTCATGGGCATACTCCTTCTTGAGTCTTCAGCTTCATCGTCTTCTTCATTCATGATAGCATCATTTCTTATCCAAATGCTGAGGTGGATAAGAAGTTCTTCAAGAGTTGAGTTCTTTATATTCCTCATTGCGTGAGGGATCTTCTTTGGATGGAGAGAGTTTGATCTTCAGTTGCTCCCACCTTCTCTTCTTGAGCTTCTTATTCTAGAGTCTACTGAAATGTAATCACTTCCTTCTGGAACACATTCCTTGAATGAATGAATTCCACGATCCTGGGAGGCCATTCAAGGTGGCCATCACCACTTCTGCATTCTTCACCTAGTTTCTTTAGGTCATATTCTGATTTTGTTCTTTCCTTCAAATAGCTTGAGATTCTGGAAGACCTTCAACAACATTGCTTGCAATAGGTAGTGCTCTGTAATGCACATGTGCAAGCCCTCTATGCCAAAGCTCATTTGGCTCTACTATGTCATGGATCAAGGCTTGTTCTAGATATCCCTTCAATTTGTACAAGCCTCCTTCGTGTTCTTCAATCATTACCACATCATCGATAGTCTTTCCTTTTGGCCATATGATGACTTGAGCATCTATGAATGCAGCCCGCATTCCTTTTGCATCAATGCTGAAATGGAGAGAAAGTTCTTCTTCAATCCTGGCACAAACAATACTTCTTTCATTGTTAGAGACTTACCAGATTCTAGCTTGTATGAAGATTCCCCACTACCTTTTATTGGACATTGGTAGTCATCTCCTAGTTTCACCTTGTGAGGTGATTGATGTTTTGACAGTGAGCCAATAATCACTTCCATGAGTAATGTTACCTATGAGAGATGATATCAGAACATAGAATCTTCACTTTCATATCTAGATCTCTTTTTGGATGGTTCATCATCCTCTGCAGCATGAGCATGATGTCTTCTTTGGCCTCGTCTCCCTCTGAAACTGGAACCTCTATACTCATGTAGGTGTCAATCCATTTTCTTCAGAGAGATCATATACTTCCAGTATTAGAAGTTGTTAACTTTCACAAGCTTTTAACTAAGCTGATGTGATATATCATATTGAAATGAGAACCTCAAATGGAAATAGCAAAGGATTAGATCTTACCGATTTGAGGTGTCCGCCCTTGTCCCGAAGTTTGCTGATCTAGGGTTTGTCGCAGAAACCCTAATTTTCAAAACTTGGAATCTTTCAGATCTTATTGGATGAACAGATAGATCTCTTCAAATGGAGCTGTCCAATGTACTCCTTTTCTGAAAACAGTGAAGGGAAACTCCTGGAACAGGAAGCCCTAATTTTCTGATTTCTTCTACAGAAATACCTGTTACTGTTTCTGTGATATCTCCGAAATTACTAATCCTCTATGTCTGAATTTTTTTAATAAGGTAACCTCACATGTCCCTGATCCAATAACATAGGTTTTATCAGAATTGGTTTCACCATTTGGTATTTATGATCCTTTTCCCAAGGTGACCTGTTACTGGACTGTTCAGAACAGTGAAGTTGTACGGAATTCCACGTGTCACTGGTTCATCTTCTGAGTCTGAACTTCAGACCACAGAAATTACAGTCCGTCCCATTTTTGGAACATCTTCCAGAATTCCATTTGGACCTCTGTATCCCAAGATATTGCAGATCTCCCCAGGTGTCCTGTTTATGGATGATTTATGGAAGAGGATGGAACCCTAACTTGGAGAGATCATATCACCTGGAATACAGCGAATCAAAGACTGTCCTTTGGACACAGTGTTCAGCAAGAGTTTTTCTTAGGCCCCTACAAGTTTCAGCTTCTGAGACTTCGCCAATATCGGAATATAGTGACTATACCAAAACTTAGCAGTTTTAGTATTTAGGGTTTCTCCTAGCTAGGGGTCAAACTAGGGTTTGACTTTCCCGGAGATTTACCCAACCAAATTTATTGATCCAGGTCTCTAAATTTCGGTTTTGATGAGGAGAAAAATCCTATTCTGGTCTCACTCAAAAATTCATCTTCTGTAGAAAGCCCTAATTTCCACATTGAAACTGAAAGTGCTTGAAATTGAATTCCGCATCGACAGAAAGATGCACCCTTCAATGGAGAGTCATCCTAGCATACTTGTGCTGAAAATTTGTGGAGAAATATCCACAAAATAGGAATCCCTAGTTCCTGTAGCTGCACAATGTCTTCTTCTCAGGTTAGCTCTGATACCATGTTAGTTTTTCAACATTTAAGCTAGCATTATGATAAGATCTTTTCACTGAGAGAATAACAAGCACAGCAATCACATAAGCATATCACAAGAGACAAGAGACACAAAGCTTTTAGGAGGGGAAACCATAAATGGAGAAAACCCCTCAAATTCCTCTAAGATAGTATCACCACAAGATGTGATCCCAAAATAGTAAGATGACCTCCCTTCACAACAGCGGCCTTCTGTCTTCTGTCAAGCCCAAGAATTTCCTTCTCCAAAAGTGCGCCACACGTGAGAGAGCAAGAGAGCTAAGTCACAAGTGATAAATAGAGAGACTCTCAATCTCTATTTATATTCTTCCGTTGACTTGAAGTGCACCCAACCTAATAATTACTACTCGATCCTACACCTTAATTAGTGTATAATAACTCAAGTGCCCCTAAACAGTGGGGACTTAACCAATGACTTGATATGACTTGTTTACATTATAATCCTCCCGATCGGAACATCGGGGCATGACCACATGACTCAAATACATAATAGAAACATCCCGGAATAAACATCGGGTTACAATAATATAAAATACATAGAAGAATACATTCCGAAGTTACATATACATCAACACGATGTTCCTATTAGGAGAATCAATTGTATTTCATTGTACCCTGATGTTCCTATCGGGAGAGTAATTAATATAATAAATTCATGTAAACCCCCCATTGTAAGTCAAGGAAATATTCCCCACAATTGATTCAAGGTTAACCCTCCTTGTTTATCAGAGGGGAAAGTCCCCACAGTTGAGTGGAACTAGGGTTATTAGACTCTCCTAGAGATGTCGTCCTTGGTAAGTAATTGTCAAGTCGAAAAATAGTATAAATAGAGAGTGAGACTCTCTATTTGTCATATACACTCACTCAACTGGGGCACATGAGCAAGAGAGGAAGTGCTCATACAAGTGAGAGAGAGAACAAATGTTGGAGATCATCTTTCTATCTTTGGGATTTACTGCTTCCATTGGTGCTCATTCTATCTCTGAGGAAGTTGCGGGGTTTTCTCCTTTATGGTTTCCCCGAGGAAAATCTTTGTGTCTATTGTCTCTTGTGATTGATTTTTGTGCATGTTATTCTCTCAGATAAGATCCTAAGATCATATTTCTTAAATGATAAAAATCTAACACGTTACACAAAAGAAGAATACCAACTTATTTAAGAGGAGGAAGAAGTTCCAGATTTGCACCATACCCAAGGATATGACATACCCATGTCCCCGCATAAATATCTATAAACAAGAGTAATACCGAAGAGTTTGATGCAGTGTTTTCCAACAATCAGAATAGTAGTAATAGTAATAATAGTGGTACATCAAATAGTAAAATTCATATTAGTACACCTCCAAGTTCAAGTTCATCAACACCCCAGAGCAATAGAATGGCTTGGGATGATATGAAGTTAGTTGTATTGAATGGAAATGGATCAAAGTATCCAGAGTAGCATTGGTTCCTTTGCGAAGATATGGAATGTTCGATAGGTCCAATATGAGGCCATTAAGAGGGACCAAATGATCACAACCTTTAGGGTTCAGGAATTTGACGAGTACATGAAGTTTTCTAATATTGCCGCGGGAAGTCCTTATAAGACATTAGATGAGATAAAGGATGGATTGACTGATGAGTTTAGGAATTCAATGTTCGAGTCGCGGTAAAGTGTGAAATTGAAGGAGATGAAGCAATCACCAACTGAATTAGTGTGGGACATTGACCAAAGGTTCAAAACTTTAATGGATAAGGTGAGTTTCTACATGTTTGATGTACAACATAAGGAATGGGGGAATGGTTTATAGTTTCATTATTACCACACATTAGAGTACCTTTGATGCAAAAAAAATACTGAGTCTCAATTTGAGGCAATAAATCTTGCTATAAAGTTGGAATCTTTAACGGTTGGGGAAACTAGTGTCAGTATGGTTCAGATTCAATCTTAGTTAGCTAATATGTCATTATAAATTCAAGACAAAAATAAGGGAAAGGAGTTTCATGAATATATATGGTGCATAATATGTAACACGTAAGGACATAACAAGGATCAATGTCCATCTTTTTATGAATATTTATCTGCTAGAGTATTGAACTCACTCATCCAATCAAGTATGCCATGGTGTAGAGTCTACCAAACTAGAGGCCACTGATTAGAATAATGCTTATATCTTCATAAAATAGTAATTACCCTTGCAATCATCTATTGTAAGTTTTATCGATTTGTTGGGTATGATGAAAAGGATTGTCAAGCATATTAGTTTCTCCAAGAACATACAGTTGATACTTACCTGATGAAGGGTGGTGACCAAATCCAAAATGAAAGAGTAAATGAGCAATTTAATCAACAAAGGGGTGGATTTCATAGATGGGGATGAGGAGGATTTGGTCAGGGTAGAGGCCAATTAATCTATTATAAATAAACCAACCAGGACATTATGTTATAGAATTCCAGAATCTGACTTTGACATGTTCCTATTGCAAATCACTGGATCAAACTATCAAATTTTGTCTGCAACTCATTATGAAGTGGAAACAAAAGACCAATCTAATAAGAGAGAAATAAATATATGGAGTTAAATAAATGAACACAACAAAGAGGCTAGAAGTATTCCACAACCAAGAAGGTTTCTCAAACTCCATGACAACTAGTAGTGGAATGTAAATAGTTTTCTAGCAGAACTACCAACCACAAAAAAGGATTATATCCTCGCAACCTTCAAATAATGTCACTAGAATAGAGATAATAGAGATAATATTCACTAGAATAGAGATAATAATCTAGTATACATAGATCCATTATTACAGAAGAAGTATCTTACAAAAATTTTGTGAGTTATGCCTTCTCCATTAACCTGAATATATATTACATTGCAAAAGAAAAATCCTTCCCTCTTGTGTTTGGGTACTAAACCCCTATTTATGAGAGAAATTAGTGGTTCATAGCCATCTAACTTTCTTCAAATATTTCAAATACTCATTTTAACAATTTTTAATTTCTATTACAATCTAATTTATCCTTTTCAATTTATGACTTCAACTAAATTTAAATATTAAAAAAATCAACATTTTAACTCTCATGATCTTTGTTTCTTTTAATTTGTATTATTTTTAAGCATTTTCAATTTCTATTACAATTCATTTTTTTCTTTCCAATTGATGACTTTGGATAAACTTAAATATCAAAAAAATAACATTTTAACTATTATGACCAATGGTTCTCTTAATTTTCAATGGAAGTTAGGGAAATGTTTGTGGATGAATACACATTCTTGTGACTTTGTACATCCTTAATATCAATGATTCTTTCCTTTGCATTCTCCCCACTAGCCTACACAACATCACCTATTTCACCCCTGCCATTTCTCCTGCACACTCCATGAAGGGGTCAAGTAAGTATGTCTCGCAATTATTTGGAACCTTCTGAAGAATATGAGCTATGCACTCAAGACCCATTATTGTATCAATATTATTATTTTGTAAAATATCTAGACTTTCATCTTCTTTTTATCTATATTGCATGAAAACCAATTTATAGGACTCCATGAATTTAGTATCATCTCCGAGATTTGTTCCTACATAACCTCTTACAGTGGTTCAAAGTCAATGAACCAATAACATTGAGTTATTTGTGAATCATTTATGTGTTTGGGTCTTCAATACCAGCATTCACTCATACCTTGACCTTCAAATATGTTACACTGCACTAAAACAATGGCTTAACACTTGCATCTTTTTCAAAGTCTATGAACAAACAACATTGAGTTATTTGTGAAGCATATATGTGTTCGAGTCTACAATATGAACATTCAATCATACCCTAACCTTTAAATATGTTACAATGCACTAAAATAATAACTTAACATTTGCATCTTTTTTTGATTTCCCGTAAAGAGATAATACTCTATTTTGTATCTTGATAAGCAGTGGCCCTATTACTTCTAATATACAGTTTCCTATTCAATGTTTTGTTGTCTTGCAAGTATTAAATGTTACCATTTCGCTATATATATTTTTGAAAAATTGGAAGTTCAACTTTTCTTTCATGCCCTCCTCCTATGAAGATCAAAGCCTCTCATAGAATATATCCCAAAGTGACTTAATCCTAATTTCAATAACTCAATCTTTTGAGAAATCCATAATCAATTTCGAACCATTGAAAGGGATAGGTTGAATAATTTATACCTATGTGATAATTATGTTGTTATATGCTTAAAAAATATTGAATATAACTCTCTTTATGTCACTGTTTATCCTACTTGTCTCTTATTGATAATCATAAGCACGAGATAAGATATTAAAGGTTAACATTCAATTTCTCATTTAATTGGTTTCCAAACAAGCCATCAATTCAACCTCATTCTTCGCCTACATAAAACCTATTTTTTTATTTGGTCCTTTTCATTGTGACTAAATGAGGCTAAACTTCATCATTTGAAGTGGAAAGCTCTTGCATTTTGTATTCTGTTTGATGTGAAGAGTTAACGTTTTTGTGTTGTTTAAGTCACTAATGTTCTCATGTTCTCTTGTCTTGTTTTAAATTGAAGAGATAATATTATCCAAATTGATGATGTTATGGATGAGGACTATGTTGTGAAGACACAATATAGGAAATTAGCTTTGTTATTCCATCCCGATAAGAACAAAACTGTAGGGGATGATGGTACTTTTAATCTCATTGTTGAGGCATGGGGATTTTTTTCTGATAGAATTAGGAGGAAAATTTATGATGAGAAAATAAAAGGTTTGGAATTCAATCATCCCTAGTTATGTGTAAATTAAGTCGAGTCTTAGATCAAATATTGAACTCACAAAATATGCTAGAAGACATTCAAAGATCCACTCAAAATTGGAGACTGAAATTGGTGCATAACACTAACTTGCATTACTTAAGTGTACATCAACCTATATTATATAGGAATAGGCTTCCCAAACATATCATTACATTAGGGATTCAAATTCCTAAGGAGGAAAGTTGAATCCTCACAATATCAGGCTTACTAAAAGTAAAAAATCCCCTTAGGTGCATAAAACACTTTCCAAATCAGTCCAAGAAAGTCAAGAATTGGTTGAATGATGTATATTAGCTAATAAGTTATGTAAATTCAATATACTCATGCTTTCAAGAGAGAAAAAGAAGGAGGATGATTTGTGCAAAAACAAGGCAGTTTCTATGTGACTAGCTCTCAACAAGTTTCCTTAAAAGCTGTTGAAAAGAAGTCTAACTATGAGTAAGGCAGGAAGCACACTTAATAAACTTCAAATTCCGTTGGGTTGTCATAATATTATCTAGAATCTATTAAAGGTACTCCTGGAGGTAGTTATGGCAATTTTTGACCAAGTGGTGTAAGTGGTTGATAACTAGCTAGTGTAAGACCTAGGAAATTAACCATAAAGATTAATAAATGTATCATAATTGTGGGAATGGGTTTTTTATTATTCGAACAAGTTAAAGAACCAAAAAAATCTCTCAAACCCGTCCTCCCAAGAATCTTAAAAAATAACCCATGAAACAACCTCAGAGAGATCCCCCTAAGAAGAAAACATCTACACATGAAAATGCAATTTGGTTCTCTAATGTGAACCCTAGAACTTGTACCTCTAATACTAGTGCTGATATGGATACCAATCCTATAAAAAGTAATCCCATCTCTTCTCTTCCTAATTCTGAGATGTTCCAAATTTCTGGTGGTCATAGTTCCTAAATTAAATCCGACAGTTAAAATGATACCACCAAAGAAACATTCAGGACTCTCTATCTATAATACCCCAGTTTTTGACCCCATGGTATTTAATTGTACATGATGTAAATATTGTATTGAGATCATGACATGGAGCTCAAGGCCAAGGCCCTTCAAGTGATTCATTTTTTGTGGATGGGTGATCAAGGTTGATACCTATGGTTTTTGTGCTAAGTCAAGCACAATAGATATATTTTGATATATCATGTAAATGTAAAAATTAATATAAAACCACAGCTAACTATGGGGCTGCAAATGTTAAAGAGATGGGGGCATGATTCCACAAGGGATAGGGTGGGGAGTGATTCAACCCTTGAGCCAATAGGGTGTGACCACTTGTCAATGGGGAAACCCATGAACCCTCAGCTACTTTTTTCTTTTGTCCTTAATCATCAATTTCTTCCAAAAGTTGGTAGAGGCAACTATTGCCTTGGGCAGAGCAAGGCATGGTAGTCTCATGGCTTGATGGAGAAAGCCTGCAAGTCTCCAGGTCTGCATCTTGGGAGGCAGTGTTCTTGCTTCTGCAGCAAGAAAACCCGCATGGGAATGTGTGCTTGTTCCCTCATCCCTTGGGTCATGCTGAACATTGGGGGAATTCGTTCATTCATGTTGTTAGTGGAGCTACCGCGGAGAATCATGTTTTGTTCCTGTGCGTTGTGCATCCATCCTGCTGCCTGAGAACCATGTTTTGTCCTGAGTTGTTCATCTTGCAGCAAGAATCGTTCCCTTGCTCGGTGTTATTTTCTGAACCGTTTACCCCAGATACGGCAGTTGCGTTTGTTCATCGTCTGGAGTCATGAAGCTGGTTATCAGCAAGTATTTTCCTTTGTTGAGTTAAGGGCAGTGGAGATCACTCGATTTCATGAAAGAGTGCTCATCTGAGTTTTCCCCGGCGTTGTTGAGTAGCATTCCATTTTCCTGAATGGTTTGTTTCACTCTCCTGAGTCGTAGAAGGCATTTCCGCAGTGGTCTTCTCTGTGTTACAAAGTGTTGGTTGTTTTACAAACTGAAGCCTGTGGGTTTTGTTTTTCTTTGTGGATTGATGTGTAGTGCATCCCTGTTTTGGTTTGAAGAATTACGAGGGGAGTAGGGCCAGAATTGGCTAATAATCCTAGTAAAGATAGGAACCACACAAAAATATCAAAATGGGTTGTAAAATTTGAGCTGCACACCCAAGAGAACATTAGAGGGAATGTCAAAACCCCAAATTTTCCGAAAAATTTAAAATTTTCAAAATACAGCTAAATATCAAATGCAGTTAACTAATTGTTTAATTACTTATATGTTACTGAATTCATTATCTGAATTATCTAATTGATTATGTTTATTTTATAGAATAGTTGTTTTTCAGATTACTGACTTGTTTTCTCTTTGCGACCACAAGGTGGGACTGTCATGAAAATCTGGGCTTACTTAGCTTTCGAGCTAACGCATAAGTTTTCCTTCTCTTACAGACTTACAGGTGAGAAGTTCGGGTGCTGCTTGTCAAAATTCTAAGCATTCAAATATAAGTTCGTTGTATAAAACTAGAATAAAATGCTAATCGAATTCAAGTGCTTTATGAGGTAAAACTTTTAAGTCATCATTCTTTTTAAAGACGTCATAGATTACGAGATTTAGTTCTATCCGTGTTAATGACAGTTGCTCTCTTTCTCTGGTTGTAGTTTATAGTTCTTATTGGGTACCTAACTCTACGATGTTTACCATAGTTTATCATGGTTATCGTATGTGCATGTCTTGATTTTCCTTTACATGCAGGTTTAAAAGATGGCAAATTTATTATGTTAACAGTCTATCTTAGATTATGAATCTTTACCACTCATGCAAAGTTAGTTTTGATTACCCCATGGGATGAGAAAGTAATATGCACAAAAGAGTTGTTATATTTTTATCTCATCTTCCAAAGCCTGGAGTTTTAAAGCAATTTATATACTACTTCCAAATAGACTATCATAGTGTTGATAATCAAATTCCTCTACACATAATTTGCTAGAAAATATTATCTAATAAGGTTAATATATCATTATAATTCCAAAGTCAAGTCCTTAAACAACTTAAGGCCTAACATGCGCAAAATACAAACTTTACTAGTTTAATGTTGAACCTTCAAGGACATAAGAGGTTGATAATGACGAGAAGGTTATTACCCCAAAAAATGATCTTATGAATTTCTTTCATAAACCTCAACTAGTATAATTTGGATAGAGTTTGTTTTAAACAAATGGTGCCATATTTGAGTTAAAGATTTATACTCTTTATTACCTCATCCCTTGTTGGTATAATATGCTAGGTAGCAATTTTTACATCCTTGCTAGGTTATATTAGTTTGTTTAAACAAAAAGTTGCAAACTAAAGTAGTATTCGACCTCCATAAATTTTATAAATTTCTATTATAACATTATAATGGCACACCCTTGAATGGAATTATCGTTGGAGTGAATAATTGCTAAGTATGAATAAAAGGTGCAATGTATAATGCAAAGGGTTGTCGAATAGACCATAATTCATGATAAGTTATGGTTTAACCTTTTGCCAATAGTTATAATTGTGTGAAAGATTATATATTATACTTGCACAATGATGGATTATATGATTCCCCACGTCGTTGATGATTTATAAGGCATAGTTTTATAGTAATCATCTTTTAATTACCATGCAACGAAAATGACAGGTCGACCCCGGGCTAAAGGTTATGGTAGAACCTTCGAATAAGAAAGAGTGGGAAATAAAAATACTCATGGAAGGAAGTTGTCCGGGACTATACACTTGAACCCACAGCTTGCAAATTATTTACCTGGGTAATGTGGCGTCGTTGTGGCCATATGCTACATAGATAAAAGGACTCTTCTTCGAACCCTAATCTTATTATCCCTTCTGTGGTCTTCGGCCTCCTGCCGCTCTGCAATAATGATGGTGCTCCCTTGTCGCACTGCTACTCTGCAATGGTATTCTCCCAGATCCTTCCTTTGTTTTCCATTCATCGAGAGCTCACTCTGAATGCTCGTAGAGAAGATTTGTAAACCTTTGATTCTGTTGGCACAAAGTTGGGTTAGTTTTCTCTGGGTTTATCCTTCCCTACTCGCTCAGTTTGGTGTCTAGTAGTCTGTAAGGCCCCCATTTCTTCTTTGGTTCAATAGTGGGAGATGTGGCCTCGTGACTTGAAGTTTTGCTGGTTTAAGGGTTTCGCAGCAATTAGGTTTTTCTGTTAAGAAATCACTGCGGCATAAGCATTTATGCTTGCTTGGCCATGGCTCTCACTCTCTGTCACGGTTGGTTGATACTGTTACTGACCCCTTCCTTCTTGCAGTTGATGAAGATTTGGCTTCTCTTCGCATTAGTGGTAGCGCTTCTTCTCGTGGGAGGCTACGTTTCCATAAAGCTTTGAGGTAAGGAAACCATTTACATTTTTGTTTATCTCTGCGTATTGTTTATTTATACAATTGTTTATTTTTCCTTTTTTAATATGATATTAACATCATCGTTCCGCTCTGTTCACAGGTCGATCTGTCCTCCTGCATGATTGGTTCGAGGCTGAGGCGCTTGCTTGCTTGTTCACGGTAAGCCTGGTTTAACCATGGCACTTCGTCCTTGTTTGGTCCCTTATGGGACAGTCGTGGGTTGGTCTTCGTGGCCTGTAACCCTTGCGGTTTGGTCCCATTGGATTGACCCGTTCACTGTTTTTTTTAAGAAGTTAAACCCTTTGCTCGATAAGGGACCTCCGACTTAGGCCGAGATGGTAATTTTTGGTTTTGTTTCTGATTACTGTGTATATATATAATTAATGGTGTAATATGCATGAAGGAATTGGAATCGATTTCACATCTTTTCATCACATGTTCCTACACGATTGCTGTTTGGAAACACTGTCAGAGTCAGGTAGGGTTGAATCATAGATGGGAAGGTGATACTGTGAACAGCGCGTGGGATAGCTGGTGGAGATCCTTTTCTCGCTCAAAACTAAAAACCTTACCATTGATCATTATCTGGGGGATATGGTTGGCAAGAAATGGGGCGATTTTCGAAAACAAGGCATGCATCCCTGAAATAACCAGCGCTCAATCAGTGGGTTTATACAAAGCTCTGCCTGAACACATTAGGGCTGTTGAACAGAGAAGGCATTTGAACCTTGTTTTGGACAAATCTTACCCATGGGGCTTCTTCTATGGTGCTGCACAAAATGACTTATGTGGAGGGGGGGCGTTCTTATTTTTTTCTGACTCTCATTTATTCTCCCTCACTATGGGATTGGGGGCGGGGAAAATAACAAAGAGGCAGACCAGGCATCCAAAGAAGGGCTACGCTTGGATTTGGGCACTTGGAAAGTAAGAGAAGTAAGGGTCGGGCAGTGCTATGAGTATTACCACCATCCATTTATGGACTGAATCATGGCATGTTTTATTTTCTATATGTAATTAAAACTGCAGAAAAACTTTAGATTTATTTTTCCTTCATGCAATATTATGCGAAAATGTAACAGCATGTTTAAGTCCGGTGGGACAGAACACTATTTTTGCTGAAAAACAGGACTGTTTTTTTTTTATTTTGCATTTTGTCAGAAGACGGAAAAGTCTCATCAGTGGAACCTATGATTATAGGACTTGGAAATTCACGGCTACAGTGAATCTACAGAATGTAATTTTGCTCTCAAAAGATGAATGAAATTACGTTTTTTTTGCTTTGAAAAAAAATATATAATTAATGGAAAGGCTGTAAAAGCCTCACTCTATGGATTTTATTTAAGGCCGTGAGTACATATACTGAATTAGACTTCTTCAGTTTTGTTAACTCTGTTGTATATTTTAATGCTAGTAGGGTTTTACCCTAACTCGGCCATATAAGAAATGTTACAGTTTCTTTAAACAATTTAACTTTATTTATAAATGTACTTCTATAAAATTATTTAAATTATTGACTGCTAGGGTTTCTGTATGTAGTTTTTACATTGATTTAATTTATTATTAAAAGAATTGTAAATGTTGTTATATAGTTTATACCCTTCAGAATATAAGGTCTTTATGTTTTTAATGAAGTTCTTATGTAACTGTCAGTTAATCTTGAGTACATAATTTATATTTTATTTCAGGTTTACAATAATAAGATAAGAACATTGCTTTAATTACATAATAATACTATTCCTATAATTTGTATATTACCTGCATACTTAGTCCCTATAAAGTATATAATAAGAAAGTATATTGTTGTTTATTATAATTAGGATATTATCTCCCCTGTGAGTACTATTGTTCCTATTGTTATTTATACTTAGTTTATTTTGTAAGTGTATAGAGAGATAACATTCTGTTGTCTATTTCTTATGCCATCTGTGCTAAATACTTTATAAAAGTTCTCTTAGTATTTATTTTATTATGTTATGATGTTAGTATATATAAAATAAAACAATTAACAAACTATCTATGATCTAACTCGTAAATATATTGTAATATTCATTTAAACTTTATGAAAGATAGATTAACAGCTCTAGATATTGTTCAAGCTCAGTTAGATAAACAAATAATGAATGAATTAGTTACATTACTAATCCTACATAGAATCTAAAACCAGCTTGGTTTGACAGTAGAATTAAATCAATATTTAACTATTCCTACTTTCAGTTTTATTGTTAGACATATAGTAGTTAAATTATCCGAAACTGGAAGAAATAAATTGTAAAGTTAAACAGCATGTTTATCAAGTCTAGTCCTACTCCAGTGTAACTATTATAATCTTTTCTTTGAATTCAAATAAGCAAAAATATTACTAAGGGTAAATACTGTATCAAAACTGTTTTATCTACCCACACATACTACTATCAGTAGAATAATATAGCTTCTTTCTCTGTTTCTAATAAACTAACAGTCTCAGTCCAGGTTTAACACTACTCCTGGTACAAAGGATATTTCTTCTGATAACAAAAGTAAAAGAAAATATTCTATAATTCCACTAACATCTTATTCTACATTTTCATCATACTATCTTTATTTATATAATTTCACTACTTATGCTGGAGTACAATATGGATCACTCCAGATGAGGAAAAACACAGATAGGGTTTTGTTTCTCATCAATTATTCTATTTCTAAACAAACTAAGAACAACTTCATTACTAAACCATCTAAGTGTTTACATCATAAGCTACAATGCATCATTCAATCATACACAGATAATAACACATAAATTTAATAAATAACAGAACCTGTTCTTTGAACTTGGACGACAACAGTAATGGGAGGCCATTCCTCCCTACCAACTCCTGGAGGGCGCTCAAACAATGACTCCTCAGGACCCCTGAGCTTGCTCTGGTCTCCCTGGCTGGAACTAGGTGCAACAATAATCAAGTACCAGTCTTCAGACTCAATACCAATCCTGAACTTATCAGTAAATTTCTCTCAGCTAGCAAGCTGTATCAGACCAAGTTACTGCAGTCTTTCCCTCAAACACCTTCCTTACAGTTTTCCATTTTCCCCAATGAATTCCTTGAAGTGCATTCCTCCTGAATGATTCTTGTCCTGGAAAATATCTAGCAGCCTCAGCTCTCTACATTGGTACTTTTAAAAGATTGCCTAGTTCATTTTGGGTTAGTTGTCATTTATTGAGCCACCTGCTCTGATCCCACTTTCTTGGGGGATCATGACCCCAAATGTAGGGAAGTTGCCACCTGCAACATAGGAAGTGTTTGAGGATGCTACCACTTGTATTTTCCCCTCCACCTAGTTCCTTCCACCAGTTTGACCAGTAACACTCTTATTAACAGCTCTCCCAAGCTGTTGTCTCCACTTTTTATTTAATAAAAATAAAATATTCAGAATTACATTCCACATTTTTTGACTCTGCTGAGTCATCAGTTCCTACTTAGCATTAAATTTAACATAATGTCTTAGGAAATCAAATTAAAACAATTAACATTATTTTACAAAATTGGGGTATGTGACATACACACCCCCTTAAAATGTAACATCGTCCTCGATGTTACTTATTCTTCATCCTCTGCAGTCTCCTGGAACAGATTCAGGTATGCCTCCCACATCTTACTTTCCAGTTCCCAAGTGGCCTCTTTAGGACTAAGGTGTTTCCATCGCACCTTCACCTGTCCAATGGTGCGGTTCCACAAAGTAATTTCCCTCCTCTCGAGGATACAGTCTGATTCCACCAGAATTTCTCCTTCTGGTTCCACCTGTACAACATTCCAATCAACCACATGAGTAGCACCATGAACATACTTCTTCAAAACAGATATATGAAAAACATTATGTACTTTCAAGTTAGGTGGTAATAATGCAAGCTGGTATGCAACTTGACCAATTCTAGATAAAATTTCAAATGGACCACAGTAACGTGGTGCTAACTTTTCACAACTCCCCAGTCTTAGAGAGCTTTTCTTTGGCCTTACCTTTATAAATACATGCTCACCTACCTGGAACTCCTCGGGAATGCTTTTCAAGTCTGCTTGGCTCTTTTGTTGATCCTGTGCCACCTTCAAATTTTCTTGCACTTGTTTCACAATTTCCTCCATTTCCTTCAATAATTCTGGTCCTAACACCAATCTATCTACTGGATTATTCCAAGAGATAGGAGTGTTGCATATACGTCCATATAAAATTTCAAATGGACTAAATTTAGCTGAGGACTGATAGTTATTATTATATGCAAACTCTGCTAGATGTAAGTAGTCTTCCCACTTACCTGGTTGATATTTAACATACATTCTTAATAAATCCTCCAGCACCTGATTCACTCTTTCAGTCTGTCCATCTGTTTGAGGATGGAAAGAGGTATTGAAATTCAATGTTGTATTTAATCCTTTAAACAAGGACTTCCAAAAATTTCCTGTAAATTTAGGGTCCCTGTTTGAAATTATAACTTTCGGTACTCCATGTAACCGCAAAATATGCTTTAAGAATATATCAGCTCTATTGGCAGCCTTGTAAGTAGTTTTAACATGAATGAAATGTGCTGCTTTGCTTAACTTGTCAACCACCACCATAATAGAGTCATTTTGATTCTGATTTCTGGGAGTCCAATAATAAAATCTAAGCTAATCACTTCCCATTTCCAGCTAGGAATAGGTAAAGGTTGTAGCAAACCCGCTGGGTGTTGGTGTTTGGTTTTCACCTGTCGACAATCTAAACACCTTGTAATGTATTCAGCTACCTCAGATTTCATATTAGGCCAAAAATATTCTTTTCTTAGCATGGTTACAGTATTTTGATAACCTGGATGTACTGAATATGGCGTTTTATGGACTTCATCCAGAATTAACAACTTACCCTTAGGCACATTAGGTACATACAGTTTATCTTTAAATAATAAAAATTCATTTTTATTTAAACTATAACCTTTTATTAAGCTTTATGTAGGTTCTTCTTTAGCTGTAATTTGCAATTTCTGATAAATTTCATCTTGTTTTACCCCTTCTTTAAGCTGTTCATTTAAATAAGAAGCATAAGTGCTGATTGCTGCTGTAAAGTTCAGCTTTGCATTTCTGCTCAATGCATCAGCCACCTTATTTTCCTTACCCTTTATGTGCTGGTTTCAAAATCGTATTCACTCAAGAAGTCTAACCACCTTGCTTGTCTAGCATTTAAGTTAGGCTGATCTAAAAGATATTTCAGTCCTTTATTATCAGTCATTAAAATAAATTTTCTGCCAATTAAATGATGTCCCCACATTTTTAAGGCATGTATAACAGCTGCAAGTTCTAGATCATAAGTTGCATAGTTCTTTTCGTGAATTTTTAACTTCCTAGACTCATAGGCAATGACATGCCTATCTTGAGTTAGAACACCGCCTAAGCCATCATTATAGGCATCTGTGCATACCACAAAGTCCTTATTAGGATCTGCTATTCTTAGAATAGGTGCACTAGTCAATAAGGTTTTTAATTTCTTAAAAATTTCTTCACATTTTGAGTTCCAATCAAATTTCTTACCCTTTTTTTGCAAGGAAGTGATTGGATTTGCTATTTTTGAAAATTCTTCAATGAATCTCTGGTAATAACTGGTAATTCCCATGAACGACCTAACATCCGTTACATCTTTAGGAACCGGCCAATCTTCGATTTCCCGTATCTTTTCAGGATCGACTAAAATTCCTTCCTTAGTCACTACGTGACCTAAGTACTAGATTTCATCCTTAAAGAAGTCACACTTGCTAAACTTCACGAAGAGTTGTTGTTCTCGCAACTCTTGTAAAACTATCTTTAGGTGTTCTTTATGTTCTTCTGTTTTAGAGTAAATTAAGATGTCGTCGATAAACACGACCACAAATTTATCTAAGTACTTATGCATTATATTATTCATTAAGCATATAAAGACAACTGGGGCATTGGTAAGCCTGAATGGCATTATGACAAACTCGTAGTGTCCATACCTTGTTCTAAAGGTTGTCTTGAAGATATCTTCATCCTTGATTCTTACTTGATGATATCCTGACCTCAAGTCTATCTTTGAGAACAACGTGGCTCCACGCAGTTGATCAAACAAATCATCTATGCGGGGCAACGGATATCTATTTTTAATAGTCATCTTATTTAGCTGACGGTAGTCTATGCATAATCACATAGTTTCGTCTTTTTTTTTACCAAAGATGACCGGTGCTCCCCAAGGAGACACACTAGGTCGAATGTACTTCTTATCCATTAACTCTTTTAAATGTGATTTTATCTCATTAAGTTCTAAAATATTCATTCGATAAGGAGCTTTTGAGCTAGGCACCGCACCCAGTACCAGCTCAATGGTGAAATCCAACTCCCTCCTTGGAGGTAATCCTGGAATTTCTTCTGGAAATACGTCAGTATATTCTTTTAAAATAGGAATATCTTCTATCTTTAACTTATATATTTCAGTTTTACTTGTCTCATCTATAATAGTTACTGCATAGGCTTTACATCCTTTTCTAACAGCCCTTTTAAGTTGTAAAGCATAAATCTGTCTGATTATAGTTTTACTAGGAATACCCTTAACCTTTACTGGTTGTTCATCACTATTTAAGCACGTGAAAGTTTTATCGTAACAATTTAAAACTACCTTATGCTTCTCTAACCAATCCATGCCAATCAGTAAATCATATGAGCCAAGTGGCAGAACATTAAGCTTAACTGTAGTTTTAAATTCATCCATAAGTAAAGCACATTCTTTCACAAAACAGGTTACTTTTCTTTTTGCCCCAATGGCTAATTGAACTAACCAGGAATTATCAAACTTATCGACAGACAACTTACATTTTTCCACTATCTGAGGTGCAATGTAACTAAGACTAGCTCGTGGATCGATTAAAATAGTTACAGGGGTTTGATTAATCATACCTTCCACTTCCACCATGGAAGTCTGATAGTCAGCTTGGCGGTTATCCAAAGCTGCATTAATTCTGGGCATAGTCCTCGCTAGTTCTCCAACAGTCATCTCCTCCTGGACAGTATGAATATTGCTGATTGAATTTTTCCAGTTTGGGTAGACCGAGGCATAGTGCAAGCCATTACATTCCCAACACTTAACAGGCTCCTTACATTCAAAACTCTTGGTAAAATTCCCATGGTTATTTTTAGCTTCCTTGCCCTTAAAATTATTCGAATTATTGGAAGTGCCATTCCTATTTCCTTGGAAATTCTTATTGTTAGAATAAATTTTAGTCCTATTATTCTTGAAATTCCTCTGGGGTACAAATTCCTTCTTCTTAAACTCAAGCTGATTGTTATTTTTCTTAGCCTTCCAGTTGGCTAAGCCTTCTTTCTTCCGGTTCTACTCAAAACAGAAATTAGCCTTCCTCATGGCTTCCTCCAGAGTCTTCGGGTTATCATACTCAATTCTATCCTTAATGTGATATGGTAGGCAGTTGAAAAATCGCTGCACTTTAGGTTTCTCGTCTACTAGGTAAGGTACATACCTAAGCAAGCCTAAGAATTTACTGTTCAAATCCTTCATAGTCATTGAACCTAACTTCAATTCGTAAAATTCTTTAGCTCTTTCTTCGTAATATTGCTCGAACAAAAATTTCTTCTTGAAATACCTTTTAAAGGTACTCCAATTAACTTCTTTTTCTCTAATACCCTTGACTCTCTTCAGATCTTGCCACCATATATCAGCTTTTTCGGAGAGGTTATATATTGCCATCCTTTCCTTTAGCTGATTAGAATAATTGTATATATGAAAATACTTCCTCATCCCGGATAACCAGGACTCTACTTCTTCCCCTTTTTCAGTCTCTCCATTAAAAGTTGGGGGCTTTATCTTTTTAAACTCCCCTAAAATTTCCTCATATGGTCTGTATTTCTTCTTTCTGTCATACAACTCAGCCTCACTACTATCACTAGTACTATGGTAACTTTGTCGTTCACCGAATCCTTCAAATGATGAACTACTTTCAGTTTTTGCCAGCTTCATCTTTTTAGATCTTCTTTGATGACTAACATCCTCAGATTCTGATCTTTTGCTCCTTCCTTCAGTTTGGAACTTTTCTATTAAAATTTGGTTCAACTCTTCCTGAGCCTTCAAAATCCTCTCATTCTCCCTCTTGACTGATTCCATTTCAATCTTCAAATCTTTTACAGTCTGCAACAGCTCTGAAGAGTTGGCAGTCACCTCTTCTAACATAGGTTCTCTGGGCAATTGTCTTGTTTCTGTGTCTGGAGACTCCTCCTGAGCATACTCTCCCAACTTTTCCATACCTGCCTGTTAGACTTCAGAAAAAGGAAAATTTTCTTCTGTTCTTAACATAAAACAAAATCTATGTTAGCATATTATTTTAATTTACTGTTCTAGGAAAGCTAGTTGGGCTGTATCAAGGCCTAGTGTTTGAACCTTGTGCTCTGATACCACATGTCAAAACCCCAAATTTTCCAAAAAAATTAAAATTTTGAAAATACAGCTAAATATCAAATGCAGTTAACTAATTGTTTAATTAGTTATATGTTACTGAAATCGTTATCTGAATTATCTAATTGATTATGTTTATTTTATAGAACAGTTGTTTTTCAGATTAATTACTTGTTTTCTCTTTGCGACCACAAGGTGGGACTGTCATGAAAATCTGGGCTTACTTAGGTTTCGAGCTATCGCATAAGTTTTCCTTCTCTTACAGACTTACAGGTGAGAAGTTCGGGTGCTGCTTGTCAAAATTCTAAGCATTCAAATATAAGTTCGTCGCATAAAAGTAGAATAAAATGCTAATCGAATTCAAGTGTTTTATGAGGTAAAACTTTTAAGTCATCATTCTTTTTAAAGACGTCATAGATTACGAGATTCAGTTCTGTCCGTGTTAATGACAATTGCTCTCTTTCTCTGGTTGTAGTTTATAGTTCTTATTGGGTACCTAACTCTACAATGTTTACCATATTTTATCATGGTTATCGTATGTGCACGTCTTGATTTTCCTTTACATGCAGGTTTAAAAGATGGCAGATTTATTATGTTAAGAGTCTATCTTAGATTATGAATCTTTACCACACCTGCAAAGTTAGTTTTGATTACCCCATGGGATGAGAAAGTAATATGCACAAAAGAGTTGTTATATTTTTATCTCACCTTCCAAAGCCTGGGGTTTTAAAGCAATTTATATACTACTTCCAAATAGACTATCATAGTGTTGATAATCAAATTCCTCTACACATAATTTTCTAGAAAATATTATCTAATAAGGTTAATATATCATTATAATTCCAAAGTCAAGCCCTTAAACAACTTAAGGCCTAACATGCTCAAAATAAAAACTTTACTAGTTTAATGTTGAACCTTCAAGGACATAAGAGGTTGATAATGACGAGAAGGTTATTACACAAAAAAATGATCTTATGAATTTCTTTCATAAACCTGAACTAGTATAATTTGGATAGAGTTTGTTTTAAACAAATGGTGCCATATTTGAGTTAAAGATTTATACTCTTTATTACCTCATCCCTTGTTGGCATAATATGCTAGGTAGCAATTTTTACATCCTTGCTAGGTTAAATTAGTTTGTTTAAACAAAAAGTTGCAAACTAAAGTAGTATTAAACCTCCATAAATTTTATAAATTTCTATTATAACATTATAATGGCACACCCTTGAATGGAATTATCGTTGGAGTGAATAATTGCTAAGTATGAATAAAAGGTGCAATGTATAATGCAAAGGGTTGTCGAATAGACCATAATTCATGATAAGTTACGGTTTAACCTTTTTCCAATAGTTATAACTGTGTGAAAGATTATATATTATACTTGCACAATGATGGATTATATGATTCCCCACGCCGTTGATGATTTATAAGGCATAGTTTTATAGTAATCATCTTTTAATTACCATGCAATGTAAATGACAGGTCGACCCCAGGCTAAAGGTTATGGTAGAACCTTCGAATAACTAAGAGTGGGAAATAAAAATACTCGTGGAAGGAAGTTCTCCGGGACTATACACTTGAACCCACAGCTTGCAAATTATTTACCTGGGTAACATGGCGTCGTTGTGGCCATATGCTGCATAGATAAAAAGGACTCTTCTTCAAATCCTAATTTTATTATCCCTTCCGTGGTCTTCGGCCTCCTACCGCTCTGCAATAGTGATGGTGCACCCTTGTTGCACTGCTACTCTGCAATGGTATTCTCTCAGCTCCTTCCTTTGTCTTCCGTTCATCGAGAGCACACTCTGAATGCTCGTAGAGAAGAGTTGTAAACCTTTGATTCTGTTGGCACAGAGTTGGGTTAGTTTTCTCTGGGTTTATCCTTCCCTACTCGCTCAGTTCGGTGTCTAGCAGTCTGTAAGGCCCCCATTTCTTCTTTGGTTCAATAGTGGGAGACGTGGCCTCGTGAATTGAATTTTTGTTGGTTTAAGGGTTTCGCAACAATTAGGTTTTTCTGTTAAGAAATCACTGTGGCATAAGCATTTATGCTCGCTTGGCCGTGGCTCTCACTCTCTGTCACGATTGGTTGATACTGTTAATGACCCCTCCCTTCTTGCATTCGATGAAGATTTGGCTTCTCTTCGCGTTAGTGGTAACGCTTCTTCTCGTGGGAGGATACATTTCCGTAAAGCCTTGAGGTAAGGAAACCATTTACATTTTTGTTTATCTCTGCATATTGTTTATTTATACAATTGTTTATTTTTCCTTTTTGAATATGATATTAACATCATCATTCCGCTCTTTTCACAAGTCGATCCGTCCTCCTGCATGATTGGTTCAAGGCTGAGGCGCTTGCTTGCTGGTTCACGGTAAGCCTGGTTTAACCATGGCACTTCCTCCTTGTTTGGTCCCTTATGGGACAGTCGTGGGTTGGTCTTCATGGCCTGTAACCCTTGCGGTTTGGTCCCATTGGATTGACTCGTTCCCTGTTTGTTTTAAGAAGTTAAACCCCTTGCTCGATAAGGGACCTCCGACTTAGGCCGAGACTGTAATTTTTGGTTTTGTTTCTGATTACTGTGTATATATATAATTAATGGAAAGGCTGTAAAAGCCTCACTCTATGGATTTTATTTAAGGCCATAAGTACATATATTGAATTAGACTTCTTCAGTTTTGTTAACTCTGTTGTATATTTTAATGCTAGTAGGGTTTTACCCTAACTCAGCCATATAAGAAATGTTACAGTTTCTTTAAACAATTTAACTTTATTTATAAATGTACTTCTGTAAAATTATTTAAATTATTGACTGCTAGGGTTTCTGTACGTTGTTTTTATATTGATTTACTTTATTATTAAAATAATTGTAAATGTTGTTATATAGTTTATACCCTTCGGAATATAAGGTATTTATGTTTTTAATGAAGTTCTTATGTAACTGTCAGTTAATCTTGAGTACATAATTTATATTTTATTTCAGGTTTACAATAATAAGATAAGAACATTGCTTTAATTACATAATAATACTATTCCTATAATTTGTATATTACCTGCATACTTAGTCCCTATAAAGTATATAATAAGAAAGTATATCGTTGTTTATTATAATAAGGATATTATCTCCCATGTGAGTACTATTGTTCCTATTGTTATTTATACTTAGTTTATTTTGTAAGTGTATAGAGAGATAGCATTCTGTTGTCTATTTCTTATGCCATCTGTGCTAAATACTTTATAAAAGTTCTCTTAGTATTTATTTTATTATGTTATGATGTTAGTATATATAAAATAAAACAATTAACAAACTATCTATGATCTAACTCGTAAATATATTGTAATATTCATTTAAACTTTATGAAAGATAGATTAACAACTCTAGATATTGTTCGAGCTCAGTTAGATAAACAAATAATGAATGAATTAGTTACATTACTAATCCTACATAGAATCTAAAACCAGCTTGGTTTGACAGTAGAATTAAATCAATATTTCTAATAAACTAACAGTCTCAGTCCAGGTTTAACACTACTCCTGGTACAAAGGATATTTCTTCTGATAACAAAAGTAAAAGAAAATATTCTATAATTCCACTAACATCTTATTCTAGATTTTCATCATACTATCTTTATTTATATAATTTCACTACATGTGCTGGAGTACGATCTGGATCACTCCAGATGAGGAAAAACACAGATAGGGTTTTGTTTCTCATCAATGATTCTATTTCTAAACAAACTAAGAACAACTTCATTACTAAACCATCCAAGTGTTTACATCATAAGCTACAATGCATCATTCAATCATACACAGATAATAATACATAAATTTAATAAATAACAGAACCTGTTCTTTGAGCTTGGACGACAATAGCAATGGGAGGCCGTTCCTCCCTACCAACTCCTGGAGGGCGCTCAAACAACAACTCCTCAGGACCCCTGAGCTTGCTCTGGTCTCCCTGGCTGGAACTAGGTGCAGCAATAATCAAGTACCAGTCTTCAGACTCAATACCAATCCTGAACTTATCAATAAATTTCTCTCAGCTAGCAAGCTGTATCAGACCAAGTTACTGCAGTCTTTCCCTCAAACACCTTCCTTATAGTTTTCCCTTTTCCCCAATGAATTCCTTGAAGTGCATTCCTCCTAAATGATTCTTGTCCTGAAAAATATCTGAGCAGCCTCAGCTCTCTACATTGGGTACTTTTAAAAGATTGCCTAGGTCTTTTTGGGTTAGTTGTCATTTATTGAGCCACCTACTCTGATCCCACTTTCTTGGGGGATCATGACCCCAAATGTAGGGAAGTTGCCACCTGCAACATAGGAAGTGTTTGAGGATGCTGCCACTTGTCTTTTTCCCTCCACCTAGTTCCTTCCACCAGTTTGACCAGTAACACTCTTATTAACAACTCTCCCAAGTTGTTTTCTCCACTTTTTATTTAATAAAAATAAAATATTCAGAATTACATTCCACATCTTTTGACTCTGCTGAGTCATCAGTTCCTACTTAGCATTAAATTTAACATAATGTCTTAGGAAATCAAATTAAAACAATTAACATTATTTTACAAAATTGGGGTATGTGACAGGGAAGGTATGGACTGAAAGACTATATAACAGAGAAAGGAATACTAGGCTTGTGTAGGGTGGGGTGGAGTCATGGAGACCAAGACATATCTAGTGTAGGTATCCTTAGCTCTGGGGTTGAGCTAACTAGCCCAGTACTTCTACCTAGCCATTTCCTTAGCAGCCTGAAAGCCCAACTGTTAGATGGTTTGGTTGTGTCCTGTTGTTTTTTGGCTTGTGGCCTTAGTAGCCCATGAACCCCAATTGTTTATTGGCCTGGTTGGATAGTCTGTGAGACCCAACTGTTAGTTGGTTGACTGTGTGTTGATGTGTGTTGGTTGTGTATAAGCCTGTTGTTCCCTAGTTCCTTGTGGAAATCATGCCAAACTCAAGGTGGCAGTGTGTTGAGATAATAATGAACACACTGGCATATGGTTGGGTGGAGCGTTGCAGCGACATAGCTAGCTGCAAAACAAATTAATCATCAAATCTAAGTATCTATGTTACTCTGTTTATGCAATGTAGTTCCTTATGAATGACTATACTGGTTGTGTAGAATACTTATGAATATGATGAATTGCTATGTTCATGTTGAATGCTTTTTTATGATTAAGTAGAGGTTTACTTGTGTATGAATGTACTTGTAATTGCTTGTTTATGCCTTTTATGTTTTATGCATTTTACTTCTGTATATGCCTTGTTTTTTTGGTAATGCAATTGCCTAAAGTTCATGGAGGATACAATCTTGTACAGAAGTCAAAATGCATTTGACTTAGTGTTTCCTCCCCTTGGAATCCTCCTGCGGAAGGTGGAAACTGGAAAAGGAAAAGTTGGACAAGGAAGATTATGGTGTTTCCTCACCCTAGGATCCACAGTGGAAGGAGAAACGCGGGAGGTGGAATAAAGAATTTTAAATCCAAGCAAAATGTGGGATTTTCGACTTCTGGAATCCACTTGCGGAAGGCGGAAGGTGGAAATCGGGAGAAAAGATAAAGTAGAAAGTGAGTTTTCCGAATTCCAGGATCCACTTGCGGAAGGTGGAAACCCGAAAAAACGTTAAGGTAAAGATTTGGTCTTCCGACTCCCGAGTTCCGCACTGGAGGGAAGAAAGGCAGAATGTGGAAGGCATGAACGAGGATAGAGGTTTCGTCATTTGATAATTTTTCTAATTCTGAGTTACGAAGTGCAGAAGGCAGAATGAGGAACAGTGGTTGAAAGACTCCATTGAGAGTTATGTTTATGATTTATGAGTTCCAAAGTGTGGAAGGCAGAAAACGGAAGTGTGGAAGGTGAAAGACGAAAAGACCACTGAAGGATCCATCGCACATTTGAGTTTCTGATTTCTGAGTTCTAAAGTGCATAAGGCGAAAAGGCCGTTGACTGTTCCATCGCACATTTAAATTTTCAGTTTCTGAGTTCCAAAGTGTGGAAGGCAGAAAGCGGAAGTGCGCAAGATGGAAGGTGAAACAGTCATTGAACGTTCCTCGCACATGAATTTTCTGATTTTCGAGTTCCAAAGGGCAGAAGGCGAAAGTGTGGGAGGCGAAAGGAGGAAGAGAGATTAAGTATTGTTCGTTGAACTTTATATTTTTTATTTCTGAGGTCGAAAGGGCGGAAGGGTGAAAGTGCGGAATGCAGACTGTAGAAAGACAGGTTCAGTGCGGAAGAAGTCATTCTGGTCACAGAAGTGATCTGTCAAGGGAGGAACGACTGTTACAGTGATGTACAGGGGTTGCTAAGCCTGGAAATGAAGGTGGAAGTGTGAGTTAGCATCCATGCTCTATGTTTGAAAAGAAAACAAGGTTTCTTGAGGTAAATTTTTTAATTTATCAGCATAATGGGTATCAAAGCAAAGGTTGTAGACTAGGGCCTAAATGGGTGAAGTTGAATAGTTAAAATGGAAAATAACACCCAGGTTGTGGTTTAATAGATTTGTTGGTTGCAACATTGGCATAAATGTGCCAAGGTAATTAGTTGTAGAAAGAAAACTACAATGAGAAAGAGTGTTATTTAGCAAAATTGCTAAACTTATCCAACCTAACAAAATGCACCGTGATAGTATATCTGGATTCTACTACAATCTTGACCGTTCATGCCTGCAATAAGCAGGTGATAAGTAAATTTTGAATTTCTGAGATTGTCTACAAATGATGTTGTTAACACATTTTGTAGTGTCATAGTGCATATTGAAAAGTTGGTCTTGGTCTGACCAAGAAGGTCAAAGAAGATCAGCGCCAAGAAGATTAACAACATGGATGATGCATAGGATCCCTGTGGAGACAGAAAAGATGCTATGGGGGAAAAAATTCAGAGCAAGGTACTTGGAAAAGTGTGTTCTTGTTTTCCTTGATGCCACTATTCAAAGAATGAGGAAGAACTTGTAGAATAGTCGAGGCTGATTTTGAAAATGCTCAGGAAGCATAAGCTGTATGCAAAGTTGAGTAGATGTGACTTCTATGAAGATAGAATTCATTATTTGGCCCACATTATCTCAGATAAAGGAATATATGTAGACCCTGAAAATATTGAGGCCATTATGAGTTGGCCTGCTCCAAGAAAGATGAAAAATGCAAGATATTTTGTATGACTTGCAGGGTATTGCAAGAAGTTCATGGAAGGATATTTTGCGGGTAAGGTGGAGCCTATGCATAGGCTGACAAGGCCTGCATGTGAACATGTAGTTCCATGAGGAGTTGTTAGACCTTGGTTGAGAGATACTTTCAAGTGATCTGAGGCTTGCAGAAACTTGGATACCTTTTAATACACACCCTTGCGAGGAGTGGGGTAGTTTTTGTGGGTGCCATGGTTGTATAAAGCCAAGTCAGATACCTATGGAACCAAAAGAAGATAATTATGCAGGAAGTATTTGAATTACTTATTGATTTTATGTCAATATACATGTGCGTGTGATTCATTCATGACTTTTGAAAAACAATTCTTGTGAAACTGACATGAGAATTGACTCATTGCTTAGGGCTTGAGCACATGTATTGCTGGTTTCCAAAGACATTGGAGATGTTCCAAGCCGAGGAGAAGGATTCTCCAAGAACGGAAAGAGACTGGTGGTATGTACTGATGCATGCAATCAAGGACCTAGAAGATTTCTGGATCATACCATTGGATAAGTGAGGGTGCAGTGGAAGCACCACGGACCTTAAGAGGTTACATGGGAGATGGAGGATTCCATGCGGTTGGTGGATCCATTTTTGTTTAAGTGTGCGGAGCACTGAGGGTAGTGAGAATGTATCATTTTGTTTAAGATGGTAAAGCACCAAGGACAATGCTGTTTTAAGGGGGAGGGGATTGTAATGCCCCAGTTTTGACCTCATGGTATTTAATTGTACATGATGTAAATATTGTATTGAGATCATGGCATGGAGATCAAGGCCAAGTCCCTGCAAGTGATTGATGTTTTGTGGATAGGGGATCAAGGTTGATACCTATGGTTTTTGTGCTAAGTCAAGAACAATAGAGATATTTTGATATATCATGTAAATGTACAAATTAATATAAAACCACAACTAGCTATGGGTTTGCAAACGTTAAAGAGATGGGGGAATGATTCCACAAGGGATAGGGTGGGAAGTGAGTAAACCATTGAGCCAATAGGGTGTGACCAGATGTCAATGGGGAAACCCATGAACCCTCATCTACTTTTGTCCTCTGTCCTCAATCATCAATTCCTTCCAGAAGTTGGTTGAGGCAGTTAATTCCTTGGGCAGAGCAAGGCATGATAGTCTGATGGCTTGACTAAGTAAGCCTGCAAGTCTACAAGTCTACATCCTGGGAGGACGTGTTCTTGCTTATGCAGCAAGAAAACCCGTGTAGGAATGCACACATGTTCCCTCATCCCCTAGGTCACGCTGAATGTTGGGGGCATTCGTTCATTCGCATTGTTCGTGGAGATGTTAGGGGGAGTCATGTTTTGTTCCTGCGCATTGTGCGTCCATCTTGCTGCCTGAGAACCATGTTTTGTTTTAAGTCGTTCATCTTGCAGCAAGACGACACCCTTACTCTGTGTTATTTTCTGAACCATTTACCCCAGGTCCGATAGTCACGTTTGTTCACTGTCTAGAGTTGCGGAACTAGTTATATGCAATTATTTTCCTTTGTCGATTTAAGGGCAATGGAGATCACTCAATTTCATGATAGAGTGATCTTCCGAGTTTTCCCCAGCGTTGTTGAGCAGTGTTCCATTTTTTTGAACAGTTTGTTTCACTCTCCTATGTCGTGGAAGGCATTTCCGCAGTGGTATTCTCTGTGTTACAGAGTGCTGGTTGTTTTACCAATTGAAGCCTGTGGGATGTGTTTTTCTTTGTGGACTGTTGTGTAGTGTATCTCTGTTTTGGTTTGAAGGCTTAGGAGTGGAGTAGGGCCACAATTGCCTGATAAGCCTAGTAAAGAGGGGAACCACACAAAAAGATCAAAAGGGCTTGGTAAATCCGACCTACACACCCGAGAGAACACTAGAGGGAAGGTATGGCCTGAAGGACTGTATAACAGAGAAAGGAATACTTCCTTGTGTAAGGTGGGGTGGAGTCATGGAGACCAAGACAGATCTAGTGTAGGTATCCTTAGCTCTTTGGGGTTGAGATCACTAGCCCAGTACTTCTACCTATCCATTTCCTTAGCATCCTGATAAGCCCAACTGTTAGATGGTTTGGTTGTGTCCTGTGGTGTTTTGGCTTATGGCCTTAGTAGCCTGTGAACCCTAATTGTTTATTGGCCAGTCTGGACAGTCTGTGAAACCCAACTATTAGTTGGTTGGCTATGTTTTGATGTGTGTTGCCTGTGTATAAGCCTGTTGTTCCCTAGTTCTTTATGGAAATCATGCCTAGCTCGGGGGTGGTAGTGTGTTGAGAGATTAATGAACACACTGGCCTATGGTTGGGTGGAACGTTGCAGTGACATAGCTATTTGTAGAACAACTTAATAATCAATGATAAGTATCTCTCTTACTCTGTTTATGCAATGTAGTTCCTTATGAATGACTAAACTGGTTGTGTAGAATGCTTATGAATATGATGAATTGCTATGTTCATGTTGAATTCTTGTTGATGATCAAATAGAGGTTTACTTGTGTATGAATGTCCCTGTAATTGCTTGTTTATGCCTTGTATGTTTTATGCATTTTACTCTTGTATATGCATTTTTTTTAGTAATGCAATTACCTAAAGTTCATGGAGGCTAGAATATTATACAGAGGTCAGAATGAATCTAACTTAGTGTTTCCGCCCCTTGGAATCCACCCGCAGAAGACGAAAGGCAAAAAACGGAAATGGGAAAGTTGGACAAGGTATATTATGGTGTTTCCACACCTTGGGATCCGCAGCGAACGACAAAATGTGGGAGGTGGGAGAAAGAAGTTTAAATCCAAGAAGAATGTGGGATTTTCGACTTTCGGGATCCGCCTTCGGAAGGTGGAAGGTGGAAATTAGGAGAAAAGATAAAGTATAAATTTAGTTTTCTGACTTCCGGGTCTGCCTGCAGAAGGCGGAAGGTAGAAGGTGGAAACCTGGAAAAAGGTTAAGGTAAAGATTTGGTCTTCCGATTACCAAGTTCCACATTGGAGGGAGAAAAGGTGGAATGTGAAAGGAGAGAATGAGGACAGAGGTTCTGTCATTTGATAGTTTTCCGACTTTTGATTTTAGAAGTACGAAAGGAGGAAGGTAGGAAGGTGGAATGGTGGTTGAAAGACTCCATCGAGAGTTATGTTTCTGATTTCCAAGTTCTGAAGTGTTGAAGGTGGAAAGTGGAAGTGCGGAAGGAGGAAGGCGGAAAAGCCACTGAAGGCTCTGCCACACGTTTGAGTTTCTTATTTTTGAGTTTCGAAGTGCTGAAGGTAGAAAGTGGGAGTGCAGAAGGTGGAAGGAAGAAAGTTTTTTGATTGTTCTATTGCACATTTGAGTTTTTCGTTTCTGAGTTTTGAAGTGCAAAAGGCGAAAGGTGGAAAGGCCGTTAAATATTCCTTGCACATGGAGTTTTTGATTTCCGAGTTCCAAAGTGCGGAAGGAGGAAAGCAGAAGTGCGAGAGGAGGAAGGTAGAAGAGAGATTAAGTGTTGTTCATTGAAATTTATATTTAAGATTTTTTATTTCCGAGTTTGGAAGGGCGAAAGTGAAAAAGTGTGGAATGAAGACTGTGGAAAGACAGGTTCAGTGCAAAAGAAGTCATTTTGGTCGCAGAAGGGATATGTCAAGGGTGGAATGACTATTATAGTGATGTACAAGGGTTCCTAAGCCTAGAAATGAAGGTGGAAGTGTGAGTTAGCGTCCATGCCCAGTGTTTGAAAAGGGGACAAGGGTTCTTGAGGCAATTTTTTTAATTTATACGCATTATGGGTATGGGGACGTTACGCTAGCATTATTGTTTCATGAAGAATGAATACCTTCACATATATTAAAACCTTAATTTTCTCTAGAGGAATTGTCAGAAGCCCTTCCTTGCAGTAGAGGCATTTTCAATTCCTCTAACTATCAATGGTTTCAATGCACTATGCTATCCTTGTTAGTTTGCATAGATCAGGTATTGGAATGATCACTCTGATTGTTTTGGTATGGGTATGGGATAATTTTGTGAATGGTACAAGGATGTATTGTTTCCCTGATTCCATCTCTATGTGGAGTGGATCTTTTCCAGGATCCAATGCTGCTGCTACTACTTCAGCTACAGAGACTCTGAATTAATCTTGGAGAATGGGATGGACTCAAAAGACATTGAGAGTGATGAAATGATTGGAAATTAAATGAAGTGAGTCAATAATAGGCTTGAAATTTCCTTGAAGAAAACAATTGAGAAATAAGCAAAGGGGAAATCACCAATTTGGAGGAAGGCCTCATCGTTGAGAAAGTCAACAGTGGCATCATCTCCTCCAAATGTTCCATCCTCTAGTAATATTTAAATTCCTCACAAGCCTTCCTTCTCCAGAAATGTAGGCCCTCCTTTTGAGGCTTTATCATTGTCTACTAAGTTTATATCCTCTAGTTGTTAATCAATATATTAGCAAGGAACTACCCCCTCTTATATGCATAAGAAAAACATTCAAACATGTCAAGAGGATATCAAAGAGGTATACCATATAGAAGCATTCAGAAGGCGTTCCAGACAAGATTCCACAATGCATGACATTTTCCATCTTCTAAACTCACTAAGAAGGTTCTCTCCTCCTCCTCTAAACCCACCAACTGCCCTGCGGCCCTACAAAGACATAATAAAAAAAACAATCTCAATCACACAAATTCATGTTCAAATGCCAACATCCTTGTAGTTTTTGGGGTTTAAAAAAATGATGGAAATGAGGTTTTAGATGATGGACGAAGAAAAATGTAGTAAATTTTACCATTTGACAGTAGTGTATAGGAATCAATCCCTTAAACTAACGAATGGTTTTTTGGAGTTTAAGACGATAGTTCTCTTTTTGTCCCATTTCTTCTTCGATATCTTACTCGTGCAAACTCTTGCTTAGTGGCCTCCTCCCTCTTAGTGTATTTCCCTCCTCTACAACACCCATTCATTCAAAGGAAGGTAGTGGCAGATACTAAAATAAAATTTGTTTATTGATTGATGAGCATGAATCCCAATTTTTGGTTGTTGATTATATTATCTTTCTTGGTTAGGGTGTGCGTTGTGCACTTGCTCATTTTTAGGGTGGGTATTTTGGTTATTTTGTATTACTGGGAGGGTTGTGCTTGGTATTTCAAGGGTTTTATATTGTGTTATGGGTTTTTTAAATTGATTTAGTGAGTTTTTCTATTAATTAGAGTTTGGTTCATTAAGGTGAGAACAAGAGAGTTTTAACTCTTATTAAATATTTGTGAGTATAGAGGATAGTCTCATCATGTGTATGTATATTTAAGTATAAGGTTGAAATGATGTCAATGTTGGTTGTAACAATAAATGCACTTATAAAGTAACTAACATCAAAGGTGATCAAAATTTGCATGAGGATCTAAAGTTAATTTGTTTACTTATGTCAACAATGTTTTGTTGGGTGTTACAATAAGTGGCTTTGGTGACGATCATTAAAGGCCCATCATAGGCATACACATCACCAAGGCCCCTTTTGTAGTCATGAAATTATCTTGAAAACTAAAATCCCTTGAATTCTTAGAGTACATTCTTCAAATTTCTCTAAAAACATAAAACAGTATCTGATAGATTCCATTTGATCCAATAATATGACACAGATTCAGTGGTGGTGATTCCTTCTCTGTAATCTAATATACGGGAGCAAGAAATTTCATCCATTTATATATCCAAATTTCTATGCAGACACAATATCCAAAAGTTCATGTATATACATCATTATGTGGTATGAAAACATAAGTCACACTATTTGGTTGTTATCGACCAACAATGTGGTCTGGACTATGTGAATATAGGAAGAACCACAACATGCCAATTGATGGAAATCAATAAGTCCCTTTAGGGAAGCTACATGATAAGTTTGGTTGATTCTTGCATACTCAATTTCAAATATGAGTAAGTGTTTGTTGTTAACATGGCTTGAGTCAAAACTTCAATTTGGAGAAAAATTTGAGTTTCATGTTACCTAAAGCTCTTTCCTTGTAAATTATGTACCTCATTAATTTGAGGTTTGAGGGATAATAAATTATCAAACTCCTAATGAAGTTTTGCATATTTCTTGAAGAAATTTCCCCTTTTGATGCTATAAGTTTGGATTGTCAAGGGCCCCATTGGGATGGAAGCTTCTTATTTCAAGGAAAAAGTCTTTAAAATTCATGATGTGTATTACTATTTGACCTCCAATGCCTCGATAGCCCAAAGTTTAAGGAAAATGGTTTTCCTTCTAAAAATCATGATGGATTATATCTTTATCCCCCAATTACTCGAGGGAGAGGTCATCAAGACCCATAAGGTTGTACTTCCTACCTCGAGACACTTATTTCAAAGATCTTTAATGGTAGTTCACCCTTTCCCTCTTCGATGCTATAAGGTTTGAATCCATGAGGATTGAGGTCATTACCCTTCCTTGTGTCTTTGTTTCGATGAAATTTGATCACTTATATCCAATCATCGAGCTTCAATGGATTAAATATTCCAATCGTCCCATAACTATTTATATCATCTTATTAGGAAGGGACTTCCCCCCTTTTCCAATCTCTATAGTCAAATATCTGATAACATTTAATGTTTGCATCTAGTTCAAACAAACTAAAGCCATTTCAGTTTAATAAACATTTGTTTCACCCAATTTTAAAAGGTTAGAGGTGAACATTAAAGGAGGGTCTATTTGTCCCTTATTATGGTTATGTAAAGCATCCAATAGAATTGGATCTTCTATCGTCGAGGTCTAATGTAATTAATTTAGGGTTTTTGACCTTGACATGGCCAACATTTATTGGATTTACATGTGGTCTTTGACCCACATAACATGGATAGGTTTTAGGAGAAGGACTTGTGTGCCTTTTGTGTACCACCTCAACCATGGATACAAGAAAGTAAAAGAGAAAATGGGCAAAAGAATCCATAAACAATCCAAGTTAGGGAAAATGGAAAAAAATAGTGGGGGATCAGTGGATAATGCAAAAAATCGATTAAAAATCATAAAAAACCGAGGATGTTTCCCTTTACTCGTACTACCGACGCAATAGGGTATCATCCCCTTGACTCCTATATTCCCCCCATAATATTTGTAAAACCATGAAGTTACATTGAGTTGATAATGGAAACTTTGGGAGAACAAATTATATTGCACTTGGTATGGTATGTAGGCTCAAGACTATATCATAGTTAGAAGATGATGATTTTAGTTGTCCAATAAAATGTTATGATACATAATTTCACATTTTAATCTAGGTATTAAGGTTGATATAAAATAGTTCTAAATACATGCTGTGGCTTATAGAATGTCTCAATGAGACACCATTTTGTGGACTATAATGCTTACGAGATATGCCCATAATGGTAGGATGGACAAATCTCAACAATTTTTAATAATATTCTCGAGCATAATGTTCTCTCATGGAATGTTGTGATTTGGGATTGCATATAAAATGGGAAAATCAAGGAGGCTCACAAATTGTTTAAAAGAATGACACAATGGAGATATGCAACATTTAAAGCATGGAGATATGTTCTTACATTGATCTTCTTGTTTCTTTATGTGGAACTAATATATACCTGGAGTGGATTTGACATAACAGTTACAATTACCAACAAAAATTGCCAAAAGGTGAGGAAATTCCATCATGGTACCTTTTAAGATTATAATCATAGTTTGGACATTGATCACCTTGAATTTTCTAAGACATGACTAGATGTAGTTACTCCATAAAGGCCTAGGAAACTTCAATGTCATTGACTAGTGGAGGAGGGGTTTGAGAAGGAAACTCAAATGGAGATTAATCTCACACAACCTAGTTGGATGAAAAGGTGGTTGCTAAACATAATATTGCTCCTCTTAGACTAGGCACCATGGCTAGCTAGGAACAATATGATATTCTGAGACCAAGTCACATCTCCCTTGCAAGTTTTCTAGAATATTTAGGATGCATATGATGGACTTATGAACATTTTGAGAATAAATTTACCAGTGTAGGTTGGGTTTTTGTAAATTGACAAAACATTTCCATAGGGTTTTCCTAACGAAACTTTCATGGTAAATTTGGACATATGTAAAGTGTGGGGAATTCATCTACTTGACCAAGGATCTCCAATTTACCTTCACCCTAATGCATGGAAATGGGTGTAACAATATGGACAAGATTACATCCTTAGTTATATTTATGGGTATAACTACAGACAAAGGCATATTAGATCCACAAATGATGTTGAAAATAATGACAATGATGATAGTTATGACAATGATGATGACAACGATGCCGATGATGATGATGGATATGAAAATGCAAAACCCTAACTTCTTATAAAACCCATAACCCCAAATCCCCTAACCACTTAACCCATTAAAACCTAACCCCTAAGGTCCCTAGCTCTTAAATGTGACCATAGTGACCATAACCCCATTAAACCATAATCCTAACTCTTTATAATCCCCCCAAATTACCCAAATCCCCTAACCACTTAACGCACTAAAGCTTAACCCTTGAGTCCCTAAACCCTAAGGCCACTAACCACTAAATGTGACCATAGTGACCATAATGACTATGTATATCATTTAACACATTCATATGACATAATGTGACCATAAGGCCCCTAACCACTAAAACCTCTAATAACTAATTCTTTGACCCCTTAAACCTAAACCTCCTTATACACCTAACTCCTAACCCCCCTAATGTGACCTTAATGGCCTTAATGGCAATAACCCCATTGAACTATAAACGTAACTCATTATAAAATCTCTAATCACAAATCCCCTAGCCCATTAATTACCAACTAATCCCTAACCCCTAAATCCCTTAAGTGATAATTAATGTGACCACTGTAACCATAGTAACTATGTATTTTGCACAATGCATACATCATAATGTGACCATAAGGAACCTAACCACTAAAACCCCTAACAACTAAGCATTGAATTATGTATAACCTTATATCCCAAACTATAAAGATAGGTAAAGAAAAGTCCAATCCTAATGAATTTTGGAGGTGGTTTTTTAAAGCCCCCAACTCCCTAACTCCCTAATGTGACCATACTGGCCATAGTGACCATAACCTCGTTAAACCATAACCATGACTCCTTATAAACCCCTTATGCCTAAATCCCCTAACCCATTAACGGATTAACCCGCTTAACCCCTTATACCATGGAATGGTCCTCAAGATCCTTTAGTCACAATTCTAACTTCAAGTGCGTGTGGTGATTTGATTATCTGCTCAATAGCACTTATGAATATACATAATTCAATTAAGTTCTAGGGCACTTGTGTTTTTCATGAAATCTTTCACAAAATCATTGTGGGAGAGGCACACACCACCCAATCTTAGGAAATTTTGCAATCAATAATATCTAAATGTAGATTCCATCCCTAATTAATGCTATGACATCACAAGGACACAGGTTCAATATCACACTCCGGATCATATTCGAGGTAGTCTCCCTAGTCTAAAAATTTCAGTATCCACAAGGTCGTACCCTCCTTGTGGTCTCTCCTATCTCTCCCCCTTTAGATTATGTTCTAGTGAATAATAATCCCCTCCATGAGGAATCCCCCACCAAGGATTATTAACCCCCTCACATGTGAAAATCATATCTCCTTTGATTTATGTTTCCTTGCATAGTAAACTTTGGGTTTCATCTCACTTTAACTTAACTCTTACAAAATATTCACGATTTGTCATGCCTTTCAAGCACATGAATGATAAACCCTTTCCTTATTATAAGACAAACTATATCACTAATGGGGATTAGTTGGTTTGAGCTCCACACTATGAATCTTTGTTACATATTTACATCAAATACGACAACACAAGTCTAGGAAAATTTGGAAGAACAAAAATGAATTATGTAAATTTCATAATCTTGTAGATTTAAAATCAAGTGAATAAATTGACCATAATGTTAAAGCACATGCACATTGTAGCCATGAATCTATCCTCGAGAGTTAGCTCAAGTTGTCATGAGAAAAACATGAGATATTAATTCCCTCAAAGTTGGGAAGGTCACGAGTTCAAAGCTCTTGATTCCATTATGATTGGGATTTGTCATCAGGACCGTCAGTTTACCACATTTACCATCCATGGATCATGAGGAAGTACTTAAAGGGTTTTCCATGAGAATTTTCTTAGAAAATAAATATTATCCATGAATCTAAATCACATGCACATATTGATAACGATTAGGAAATGTCCATGCAACAATGAATTAAAAACGCCACCAGGGAGGTGAAGTATAATGGTTTTTGGAATTATACATAAGACAAATAATAAGACAAGTATAATGGCTTGAACAGTATTTTTAAGGGTCGTTATTATAAAACCACCCCTCAAAACACCTTTCCCATTTGTGCCCTTTCCACTACATCCCAAAGAAATCTAAGATGAAATAGGATAGTAAAAAGTGGCCATTCAATGAAACCATGTGGAAAAGAAAGAAATAGGAATGCCTACACCTTCTAAATGGTGCATAGTGATACTATGGGTGTTTTATATCACTTCATAAAATAAGAATGAACGATTAACCACCGACAATTAACTCCAATATGTGAAGCAAAAAGGTGAGGGCATTTCACATCACAAAGAAGATGATAATAATTAAGATCACCAAATACACACACTAAACTCAAGCACATAATAGATTCACCTAACTCACATACACAAGTGACACACCAAATTCATGCGCATAATAGATGCACCAATTCTATTGCAATTTGAATTTCACTAGATTAGTGCCAATTTTATTTCAATAATTTTACAAAACAAAAAAATATTTAGATGATGAAGATAAAAGATAGAAAATACTAGTTTACTATGCTTATAACCTTTAAGACTACTTACTTAAATCGAATATTTGATCGTTGATCTTATAAGATATTGTTGCGAATAAAGATCGGAAAAGAAAAACTCAAAGTAGTGGTTTCTCTACTTATGACTGAGATAATTTCAAAAGCATCACAAGACCAAAATAAAAGGATATGCTACACCCTTGGAGAGCAGTGGAAATCCTATAGAATCCATCTTTGACCAAGGCTAGATGCTACTAAAGAAGAGATGATCAGTTGGCTGGATAGTTTGATCCCCAGTCAAATAAGCTTCAGCTACTACAAATATATGAGAGGGTCCCTCCATATGATTTTTATTGTTGAGATAGGTTCATACAATTAATTTAAAATAAATATTTTGAATCTTAGAATATTAATCACATTCAAAAGGTTTCCTATGCATTGCTTGGTGCGGATTAAGGCCCCACACATGGCATGTAAGGCTTAGAGATAGATTCCATGGACCTAGAACCTAGGTTTTTTCACCAAACTATGCCCTTATCCCCAAGAAACATATCAAGTTTTTTAAACATTTAAATCAACACGATATCAAACTTGGAGGCCAAATATTATGTATTATGGTCATGTGTAATTCCTTGAGTTACAAAACATGGCATGTGAGCCCCATAGAAATATATACTATGGTCAAGTGTCTTGCATTATACCCCTATACCATGGCACAACCATCAAGAAACAACCTTGGTATGTTAATTCTCAAAATTATGGACATATTTCACTCATATGACAAATATTTCCTTTGTATGGAATGTGTGGTCGTTTGCGGTGCTACACATCACCCATGAGACCTAGAGGAAATTATATCAATTTAGGC
>LPNX011059125.1:30250-43175 GCA_001517045.1 Pseudotsuga menziesii | reverse complement strand
GTTACAGCTCCATATTCAGTCTCCATTGTTGATAATTTGCATGATCAATTGTTAATTACTGTGAGTGAAATTAATCTACTGCAGGCCTGAATTTCTACAAGAAGTCCCCAAATGGTTACTTTAATTTAGATGTGAAAGTCCATTAATGGTAAAAAATGGCAAATAGTACTGTAAAAATTACAAGTAGTAATCATTAAGAGTGCTAAGGCAACTCCATAAGAGCTAAAAAAGAAATAGAAGACTGCAAGGAGAATGCAAAAATTCTTACTGTTGAATCCTAGAGAGCTTGAAAGATCAAAATGAGTGAGGGTTCAATGGACTTCAAGGAAGAATCCCAATACCAACAACGTTGTCTATTGTCAACTATTATAATATCCAAGGCTATTCTCAAGGGTGTTTTGAGGTTCTTTATATCCATTGGTTGTGTGACTTGAAGCCTACACTTCCTGATAGAACTAGTATTGGAGGTTTATTTATAATTCCTCTTGTGATTGGAGGTATCTAGAGGTTGTTTGGAGTTAGGTACAGAAGAAAACATTAGCTACCTTATAACCCAAACAAAATTTTTATTTGATGCATGGAAACTCATAAACCATCATGCAATAACAACCCTAGAATCCATCATGAACCATCATCAGCTTGAAGCTATTTTTTTGACAATTCTTCAAGCTAGAGTCGTTGAAAGTTGCTGAGAAAATATGTGCCTCAAACATCCTCTTGTTGCATCACTTTGTACATGTGAAAGTTGCATTATTGTCTATGGTGAGTGATATTTAGTCTTTTTGAAGACAGTCAAATTCAGAGAGGAGTGTTGTGTAGATTGGTGATTGATGGGAAGTGGTGGATCAAGATTGACTTCTGCTGAAATTCACAACACCAACATTTGAGATTCTTTGAAATGCAGACACTGCAAGCCTTTTTGGGGAGAGATTTATGATGGCAGGGATACCATGGATGAGAAATATATGGAAACCGTTTGACAAGAGGGTTCCTGTGCTTTTATTTTTTGATGTATATTTTTTAGAGGTTGTGTTGACAATCATTGATATAGATTTTGCGTTGTGATGACAATCATTGTTGACATGTGGAACCAATTCAACACCCCCTTGCACACTTTATCCCATGCTTTGAATCCTCGATTTATGTGATGATGACCTCATTTCTTGAAGCAATGGGAAGAGGAAGGCCCCACATGGATGGGGTTGGCTGTTGTAGTGAAGAACGCCTTCAAGAGATCATTTGGAGGAAAATTTTGTAAAATTTGTTGGAGGAAATTGGAATGGACAAATTTTCAGACATCATCCTTGGCTACTTTGTATATCTGGACACTAGTTTTGGGATGTAATATTTACTGTATTGTTTCCCCAGTTATATCTTTTAGTTCATTTTGAAACATTCGACATAATATTCTTATTAATATATTTATATTAGATTAGAAAGTTTTCTTTATTGGGATAAATTGTTTCAAAAAATATTTCACATTTAGCTTTTATGATTTTTTATTTTCTATGTCCTATTTTTCTAGCAGCAAAACTCAGAAGTTATATGATGTTACAAATCCTTCACAGCAACACTGGGGACTTTCTTTACCTCCACCAGTGGCAGAGGTTTCCTTGCTTGGATCAGCTTCTTCAAGTAAATTGAGCAAATCACCGGTTCCTGTAAGTGACTTTAGGATTTTAGTATATTGTACTTCCATCCAATTATATTTAGAATTTGTTATTGATATCTGTGCAGATAGCTTTTTCTATGCTTCCATATTAGATTATTTAATAGCTTCTGATTTAGTCCTAAATAATCATTAGTATAGAATCTAATGTGTATTTTCTTTAGACAGCTTATGTTTTACTTCAGTGATTGTCTTCTAGATTCTTTATACATGGCTTCATTTTCATTTCCTAATAATATATACCTGTTCATATTTCCATGTGAAACTAGAACACAGGAGGTAATGCTGAGACTTCCCTTGCTAGTGGAGCTACTAGAAGATTAGTTGTATTTCCAGCAAGTGCATCTTGGTATGAAATATGTTTCTTGTCATGGAATATTTGTTTAGTTTTCCAACACGCCCCTGGATTGGTGCATAGTAACATTACACATTAAGTTTAGTGAACATAAGCTTCCATATGATTTAGGAGTTTGTGGTGGAATATTACATATCTTACTGAATATTGAGACATTAATGGTTGTTGCAGGGGCTCCCATGCTGCACAGGAAAAATGATTTAGTATGAGGATCCCAGCTGTTTAGAGCTCCTCTAATCCTAAATCAAGTTAATGTCATTCACTTTCAGTGTCTCCAACATTAAATCTCCCTTCCTTGGTGGTGGAAGCTGCGACATTAGGGTTAGAGTTTTGATCATGGAAAGCTGTTGGTCAATAAGGGTGGGAAGTCATCAACGTTTATATCTAAAAAACATATTAATGCCAAACCTAATGCAATGAGTGGAACAGATATAAAATTAAATTCATGTGTAAATACCATTGGGGAAGATTTCCATGGAAAGAATGCCAGTTTAGTTGATCCTACTATGAAATGTAGGAGTCATGAAGGTTTTAAAAGTCTATTGAAGAATTCGTCCTTTGACACACACAAGGGTTCATCTGAGCTGGGCAGTGGGCACATTGAAATAGCAATAAGTGAAAGAACAGATGCAGCTTCAATGTCATCTGGTATTGTCTGTGTTGGACTTTCTAAAGATATCTTTCCAATCTCTGTCCCTCAAAGAAACTCTGTTGTTCAAAGCAACAGTGAAGTGAATGTTGTTCCTCTAAATAAAAGCAGTAGAATGCTTTCAGGAAACCATGTTGAGAATTTTCTACAAAGGTCTCCATTTGATGATAGGTAGCAAAACAATTATGAAGAACACTTTGCAGAACCATATGGTGAAGGTTTCTCTAAAGCTATTTCTTCAGAAGCAGAGGTGCCTCCCTTTATGGAAAAATTCCAATTTTCAATGGATGATTATATTTCTAAAGATTGTTCTCTTCATAAAAAGTATGTAAATACTTGCACCCTTAATGGTGACAGTGACAACTTTGGATTTACTGATCATAAAGAAGAGGAAAGATTAGTTTCAACAGCTGAAAAGACTAGTGCAGGTTCTATCCAAAATTGTGAAAACGAGCCTATGTTAGAGAAAAGATCAGTTTCAGAAGTTGGAAATACTAGTACAAGCTCTATCCAAAATTTTGAAAATGAGTCTATGTTAGATCCAACCGATAGAAGTACAAGTACTAGTTTTCAAATTCCCGAGAAAGTAGAAATTGCTAGAGATTATAATGCCAGTTCTGGAAAGTTAGAATGCTTGGAGAATTTGATGTGTAATATCCTTCCAGAAATTTATATGAATGGCTCAGATGTTGGAGAAAATAGTATAATTTCAAACATACTGTCTTTGAATTTTGATTTAGATGATAGTGTATTAAATAGTCCTCATAAATTAGCAAATTTGCTCCTTGTTGAGACTGATAAATGCAATGGGCTATCAAAGGAAATTTCAAGTTCATGGAAGTCTCAGAATAGCAAGCAATCAATATTTTTATTTGCAAGGTTAGAAGGTTCTATAGAAAGATCGAGCCATTATTCCACTCCCAATTTGGCATCGTCTATGCAATTGCAGAGGGAGTGGTAAAATGGACAAGATGTTTTGGAAAGCACAAATGGACATGAACTATTGAATATTAATGGACTATCTAATAATGCTTCTGGCCCAAAGGTGCAAGGATTTCAGAGTACTTTAGAGGGAAGCACATTTTTGGTTCCTTAAGAGGCCAAGGGTGAGTTTTGTCTTCTTTTGTTGTTGGATATTAGTAATTTTATTTTAATAATTGTGTTTTACCTATTGCTAATATGGCATTTACAGCTTTTGTTTCCTTTTATCCATCCATTTTAAGCCTTTGTATTTTTCCAAGTTTGTTATCTATGGATATAGACTTATTTTTATGGATCTAAATACAAGAGATAACCATTTTCAGAGGAGCCTATCTTTGAAGATCTAACACTGCACAAGAAATGTCCCTAAGTTCCACCGAGACATTACCAATGTTGTGTAGGATTGTCAAATTTCCCTTGGCCATCTTGGGGAATTATTAGCATCACTTTCCAAAATTGGTGCCTAAGAGAAAAGAAATATAAGGCCTTAGTGCTACGCTCACTCACCAACAAATTACCCCTTATGAAGAGACTATTCAATCTCTAATTCAGCCAATATTTAGATTTTTTTTCTTTAAATTATCTAGGTCAAACCCTCTCTTACTCTTATCGTCTACTCTTCCCTACCTCTATCCTCCCGCAAAAACATACCCTATGTTATAATGTTGTACTAATGGTAGGTTTTGAACAATTCTTCATGAACCTTTAACTTTGTACTTGTAAATATAACTCCACACCAAAATACGAGACCCAGGTCTTAGTGAGGCTCTTATATTCCATTGAAGAAGCAACACATCCCACATGGGGAGTCAGAGTGGAAGGCATAAACATGCCATAGGGCCTGAAGGGAATTGGACCTTAAAACTAATTCACAATCAGATAATCAGAGCAGGGCACTTTCACATTTCACTCAAGCAGGATGAAGACATGCTTTATTATCCTTATGAAGAAATAGTTTCTTGTAGGCCGTTCAAATGGGGAATATGAACCTCATCATGATTTTATCTATCCTTTGCTTCATCATAAATGTGCATTTCATGGTAAAGTAAATTCCTTCATTTTGAAAGTCATAAATCTTGATAAGAATATGCCTTTATGCAACTGTGCATTATAAGAACACTGTAGAATACCAGTCTCTCTAAACTTTTCGATAGGTTTAGTCAATCCCAAAAGCTTACTAGAATCTAAATTTTAGTGTAGTGTTATTTTAGGTGACCATACATTCCAAGGAAAGTTCAATTCTTATCAATGGTTATTTCTCTGTGTGAACTGTTGTCCAATCATCATGGAAGTTGTTTCAGATCCCGTACATCTCAACACAGAGCTGATATATATTTTGTTATACCTAATAGTTTGCAATTTTTTCAAGTTTAATTCATGCTTAACCAGTTGTCCTGCCTTTCAAATAACTAGTATCATCACCTAGAAGCCAAATATACAACCCTTTAAAGGTTTCTCTAAAGACGCAATGTTGTAGGAGTAGGGTATTTCTCTTTATATTTGCAACATGACTCTTTAATTATTGAATCCACTATTAGGTGCCCTTATAGCCAAGGAATAATGATTCACAAAGCATAAATACTCCATACAAAATGGTACCTTTGAAACAGTAAATGATTCAATGCTAAATACTTGCAATACTTGCAATTCCCCAAGTCAAAATACTTGCAATTCTTTGAATTCTAGGTCTAGAGATCATTTTTTCAAGACATTACGGTGCATAGGGAGTCAAGTCTCTAATTTTGCAAATGATAATCGTCAAGTCTCCATTAGCAATAAGTTTTTGAATCTTCCTAGCTCTTAGAATGTTTATCACTTGATTTAAAGCTAAAATAGACTTCACAATAAAATAGGCTTCACAATAAGAGAAGAAACTTTTTGCAGTTTGATCACAACCATAGACCTGCTTATTATGGAACCTTCTCAAAGAAAAGGTGAATATACTTTGCATAATTTTAAGTTTATTAATTATCAAAGCAATAGGTTGTGTTTTAATTTTGATAGCCCATGATGAGGAACATCTAAAACACCTTGAAGCTCATCGATTCTTAATATTATAGTAGACAAGAGTGAAAGTTTTGTTTCTGGCTCTTTGTATTTGATGCAGTGATGGCATTGGGCTTCGAAATCCTTTCCGGAAGGACTCTTCTTTGGACTATGAGAATGATAGTGACGAAGAATGGGAGGAGGTACTCATCACTAAATCTCTTTGGTAAGAGTATTTGTAGTATTTTTATTAGCTTTAGTTACAGGTAAAATTGTACATAGCGCTCAGGAATTAGTTTATCATAAATACTAGTTGCTTGTAAGTTGTAATAGTGATAATTATTTAGTTTGTAGATTGATATCTATCATAAATTTGTTTGAATATCATCATTTCCAAGCAATAACAACTTCTTAAAGGGTGCTAGCTCAATGGTAGAGCGCCTGCCTAATTATAGGCAGGAGGATGGTGGTTCGATTCCTCTGTGGCCTATCATAAATTTGTGACTACAAAAATGACTAAATTTGCATATATACAACTATTAGTAGCTAATTTCTCATATCGTAGTCGTATTTAGCGTAGTCATTAATATGTTAACATCTAGTAGTTTATTTAGTTGTATATTTGGTCATTAATGGTTGTAATCAGTGACTAAATCAGCGACTAAATCAATGACTAACTTAGTGACTAAATCAATGACTAAATCCATGACTAAATCAATGACTAAATAATTAACTATCAATGACTAAAACAATGACTAAATCATTGAATATCAATGACTAAATCATTGTCTATCAATGACTAAATCAATAACTAAATCAATGACTACTAATTCAAGCTATTAATGACTAGCGAAATATGACTAGCTATAAGATAGTGGAAATTTGTTACTATTAGTCACCGACACAAAAATTGTTGTTTATAGCCTGATTTTAGTCAGTTTTTTAGTCATTAATTTCTCATTTTATACTAGTGGCTAGGTATAGTCCTTTCAAAATTATGTATGGAAGGAAATGCAATACTCCTATTTCTTGGGGTAACCCAGTGGACATATTAGTATTAGGACCTGAATTATTGAAAGAAATGGAATTAATTGTAAAATAGGTACAAGGTAATCTAAAAATTGCACAAGATCGATAGAAAAGTCAAGAATATCTTAAAAAAACTCCAAAGGAGTTTTGGGTAGGTGAACATGTTTTCATTAAAGTGAGACCCAAAAAGAGTTCTCCGAGGTTGGGTAGCTGTGCCAAACTAGCACCTCGATATTGTGGTCCTTTTGAAATACTGTCCAGGATCGGACAGGTAGCCTATCAGTTAGCTTTACCACCGAATTTAAGAGTTCACAATGTTTTTCACATTTATGTATTAAAAAAATATGACGTACCTGATTCTCCTCATGTTATTAATTGGAATGATGTGCAAGTGGAACCCAAAGGAGATTTTCTGGTGGAACCAGATTGTATCCTCGAGCGGAGGGAGATCTCGCTTCGAAACATTCTTCAAGTGAAGGTGCAATGGAAGCACCTTATTCCAGAGGAAGCCACCTGGAAATTGGAAAGTCATATGTGGGATGCATATCCAATTCTATTTCAGGGGAACTATAATGATGAGGAATACATAACATCGAGGACGATGTTATAATTTAAGGGGTTGTGTATGTTACATGCCCCAATTTGCAAAAACAATTTAATGTTATTTGAGGAACATTGTGTTATAGTTTATGCTAGGTTTGTAAGTAATGACCTAGTGGGGTCAAGAATAATTAATGTAATTCAGAATATTTTATTTATAAGTAAATAAATGATGAGACAATAGCTTAGGGAAGTTGTTAAAAGATTGTTTACTAGTTAATTGGTGGATGAGACTGGGTGGAAAGTAAACTAACAAGTGGCAGCATCCTCAAACCACTTCCAACTGTTGCAGGTGGCAACTTCCCTATATTTGTGGTCATGATTCCCCAAGAAAGTGAAATCAGAGTAGGTGGCTCATTAAATGGAAACTGACCCAGAAGACCTAGGCATCTCTATAAAATTTTCCATTGAAGATAGCTGAGGCTGCTCATTCTAGAGGTGATCATTTAGGGTGAATGAATTTGCTCAAGAGAAATTCAATGGAGGGGATTACTAAAGTGAGTTTGAGGGTTTAACTGCTGAGACTGAACTTGTTGCAGCTTCTAGGTTGAATTTCATACTGTTGTGAGCAGATTTTAATTACTGAGGTAATTGAACCAGTCAGGTGATAGAGGTATTAGAGTTATATCCTCCAGACAGTTCTCTGCCAAGAAAACCAGGAACAAGCTCGGGGGTCCTGAGGAAGTGTTGTCTGAGCTCTCTCCAAGAGTTTGGTTGGGAGGAATAGCCTCCTTAATCTATTGTCGTCTTATCATTGATAGGTTCTATTTGTCTTTAAAGTTATTATATTTGTTTACTGTCTTCAGTAAAATATTTATCAGTTTCTAACTACGGGCATGTTAGTATTTTAGAGTTTATGAAGAAAGGAGGAACTATGTAATGTTAGACTTGGTAAATTACATATTATGTTAGGAATAGAAATGAATATGTAAAATGTGAAGTAGATAGAATTAGAATTTCCAAACTGTATTTTTCCACGCCTTACTCAGGCAGTACTCTAGTACAACTAGGTGTTTAGGTGAATAATATGATTCTTTTACTTGAATAAAAACTGTAACTAGATTTTACCTAGTTTGTTTATGATTGCTACTCTAAAGAAGTATTAAATATTGTCTTTATTTATTTACTTTAGTTAAACGAAAAGATACGTATGTAAAAGAATAGTAATAATATTATTATAGAAATAATTCTAGTATTAGTATTCTTATAAAATATAGATATTACAGTTTAACAATTAAATATAAGTAAAGTAAGTAGGCTAACATCTAAAAACTAGGTAAAAATAATTTGTAGAAATAGTTTTACAACATTGAATTCTAGACACTGTGTGTCTTTGTCTAAGACAGAAGGATTCTACTATAATCCTTTTAAAACCACAGAAGTTACTGAAAGATAAATATATTTTATTTTCAAGTATGCAGCATTAAAACCCTAATTATTTCTTAGCTGAAATTTATAAACAAAACTGTAAAAAAAAATCATTAAAGAACTTATTAAATAAACAGAGCTATTATCAAACAATTATCTATAAAAAATGCTATTTTATTTTATTGAATAGAGCTAAGAATTCTTTAAGTACAAATAAAGAAATTATCGAACTATAGGGTTTATATAATAATTAACCCTTTAAAAGCCAAAACCATAATTAAATGTCACCCTTAAAAACGCAGTAATCTTCCCATAATCTATGCATTGAAAATCATCATAAATACAGGTCAATAATGAAAAATATTACATATACGAATTATTGATTAAAATTATCCAATAATAATTAAACCATTTTGCAAATAAAGAATCCTTTCTTAAGGAATGGCTTACATCCTTAGAGTCAAATGGTCGAGGCTTAGGCCTGCTAATAAAACCAAAATGCACAAAATCTATTTATATTAAATATTATCAAGATATTTTACTGATAGGAGAACAAAATCCTATTCACATTTACAACCCCGCCTGTTTCATAGTCTTCCTTCACCAACTAAAACCTACTGTAAAAAAATTGAGGTAAACTAGATAGAGGTCGACAAGCCTCTCTGAGTTTAGAGCTGGGCTCTTTAAAAGGAAACAAAAGATTTTACATTGTTCAGGCCGTAAGGAAAAAACCATCTTTTAAAAACCATTTTTACATCACGGCTTCCAGATCCTTCTTCACCCTGCATGAAGTACCCATAAGGGTTTCTAAAAACTTTGACAAGCAATAAACAAGCTCTAAAACCTAAATAACAGAGAACCAAGGCTATGCAATTCAACCAAAGGAAACACTTCCAACAACCATAACCTCATGGAGGAAGAACCCTCGATGGAACTGAGGCTTACTCATTTTGGAGGCCCATGAAAAGACTGAAGTATGAGCTTGTTTCCACCCACAGTTTTAGAGCTAGTAGCAGGAACCTACACGTTCCAAACCAAAACATTTTAAATACTGGTTTGCATAAAATGGTAAAAACCATCATAAGGATAATCAAATGAAAAAGAAAAATTGAGATAGGGCAAGTTTTACCTGTTAACTAGAATAGAAGCTGAGAAGAGATGGCCACAGTAGGTCACGTTGGCACCGAATCGAAAGGCAAGAAACCTTGAAGTCACCTCTACGAAGGAGAAGGAAAGAAAACTAGCTCAAGTTTACAATGCCGAAGCTATGTGTGAGTAGTTGCAGGAGTGAGACAAGTACAGATTTCAGGCCACATTGAGAAACCAACAACCACACAGGAGAACTCAAATCATAAATGACTTTACCCAGTAGTAATAATATAGCATTTGTAGGAAAAATGCCCAGTGTTAAAGGTGGTTGCAGGCCTCTCATGGCCATGAGCTCACAGCTCGACCAGCAAGGAGGAGAACCCTCGATTTGAAAATGTAAAGGATTAGGGTTTGCAAGGTTTTAAGTCAACCAACGAATGGATGTAATCCTATCCACGTGCCCTTAAAAAAATTTCAACAAGTGTGGGTTGAAACCTTAAGTCAGCGCTGCACAAAAACATTTTACAATCTATCATTTCAAATAGCCATATGTCCTATGATTTCTAATGATAAGCAACATGCCAACATTATATAATATGCAATGGGAATTAATAAAGTATAGATATAAACTATATAAGATTTGATTGCCATCATTCGATTTCATCATTGTAGTTGTTTGGTAGGTAATACTACCTTAGGTTATAACTTAACATAATTTTTATAACTTAAAATACTATTGTACTATAGTTATAATTTGAATACTATGGTTACAACTTGGATACTATTTTATCCCATAAGATCTTCATGCTTGCAAACAAGTCAAATAAGTATGGTGTAGTTTTAGAACTAGTAAAAAGAACTATGGAATTGTTATAACATAACTTATGACTACAGTATATAGTAAAAAGGAAAATCCTTAATCTTCTCAAAACAAAATATTTATGTTGTTTACTGAGGGAGTCTTCAAGAAACTGAAGACTAACAATAATGGAGAATTTCTCATAAAGAGTCTAATAACTCATTGTTAATTTTATAATTGAAAAACGTAGGAACTTGTTCATGCTTTAAGAGAAGGACAACTTGAGTATTGAAGTGAGAATAGCTGCGATATCACTAAGCAGTTGAAGTAAACTTAAACCAAAACCACGAGCTCTATGCTCTGTATGGGAATTTATAAATAACCAGTACTGTAAACACAAGAAAACTAACCATGTACTGTAGACTTTTGGAAGATAATCATCATACGATTGAAGGAACTTTGATCAGTACTTGCTCTTGTAATTTAAAACATTGTTTATGTTTTTGATGGAAAGTCAATATGGTGTTAGTTATAAATACATTCATAGATTCATAACAACGAAAAATAATTTACATTACCTCATCGAAGACAAGCAACATATTTAAACCTTTTCTTAAACTAGCATCTTAACATGCTAGGAAAGTAATTTTCTCAACGTAATTTAAAATAACACCTATAGGATCTTATGATTACTTGCTAAACCTGTAAGAACCAGCAATGCAACTGAGTTAGCAGAACGCTAAGTAAGCCCCGATCTCAAACATGAATTATTACCTACTTGACAAAAGTAAATCATCAGTATATCTAGCAGCAGCTAAATGCAAGTCCTTTCCTAACTTTGATAAAATTAAAGCTGTTAGGTAATTAATAGTACTAACACAGATGTTTAAGATTACATCCTTTAGTTTATAGATTCTTTTAATGAAACAAACCCATGATCTCTTATAAACTGTTTCAAGTTTTCCGCTAACCGTTAGCAGTTACTTAGCTGCGACTTTAGACATTTTATGTCACTTTAAATTTTTTTAATTTTTACGAAATTTTGGGTTATTACATTAACATATTAAAGAAAATTGTGGCTACAAATCATAAGGACTAGAACACCAAGATCTTTAATTCCCTATGGGAAGATCGTATAACTCCTAAAGTATCCATTGAGAACTCTCCTTACTTCCTTGTTTATGGCAAGGAATCTACCCTACCATCAAACCTCCTCTTTCTATCATTACAGTTAGCTCAATATTTTTCATAGGATGATGGATCCTCTCCTCTTCAAAATCAAATTGATGCATTGCTTAAATTAGAAGAGGAGAGAGAGAAATCTAGAAATAATTTGAATCAACATCAACAATTGGTTAAGAGGTGGTTTGATGATAAGTCTTCAACTGACCAAGATTTTTAGGTTGGGGATTTAGTACTGAAATGGGACAAACCCCACAGATACAAGAATTATTATACTAAGTTTCAATGTTTTTGGTTAGGTCCATTCACTATTACAGAAAATATTGGCCCTGGTAATGTCCGGTTCCAGACATTGGAAGGTTTCCCCAAGACCTGTCCAATAAACATCCAACTGCTCACTGAAGCTAATTTGTTTGAGGTAAGCGTTTTCTTATTTGTACATAGGTGTGTTTCCTTTGATTATCCTTTTCTGGTTTATTTTTTATTGTGTCTTTCTTTTTCTTTTCTTTTTCACAAAACATCGCATTTACACACTAATTGGCCACAATTGGTGATTGGTTCATCTTCAAGATTTTTTACTGAGAAATTTCAAGTTGGGTATGTCAGAGGACCTTTAATCATTTATATACCACATAGTTCTTTAATGGGAATACAATCAAATATCTATGCCAACTCTTTAAAATTGAGTCTTTCCCTCTTGGAATCACTATCTTTACTAACCCTCAGAATAATGATTGAAACTTTAGGATTATTTTGGTATTCCTGTCAGGTGTCCCATTGGTGATTGACATTAAATATTTACAACCTACTCAACCTTTGTTCTTTTCTAATCTCACCTTAATCACCTTGAAACTGAATAAAAGTTCACCTAAATGATTGTAAATTATAAGATAGGGGGTCTTAATACAAGCCAACCTATCATGTCCATAGAGATGTTGAATGAATAACATTACCACGAGATGGTTACAAAGCCAAGGTAGTGTCTTGGTATTTATATTGTACATAATGTTGTTTTTTTTTAACTGCAACTTGTTGTATTCAAGGACAGGGGGTATTATCACAAGCCAACTTGACCATGTTCATGGGTCCTAATTTGGACTGGAATTACTAACAGGTGGTTATCAAGGAATGGTAATTTATTTTAGTGTAAAAATTAAAATACAAAGAGTCTCCTGATAGATCTAGCTTGTTTAGTTTCTAGGTAGGATTTGTGGACGG
>LPNX011059125.1:0-29892 GCA_001517045.1 Pseudotsuga menziesii | reverse complement strand
GTATAATAAATCTATGTATATGCTGAGGAGTAAAATCACTAATAAATAATCTGCATTCAAGGTGTTTATTGGTATGATGGAATTGAAATAGATCGAGGTTCTCCCAGAGGCTTATTACAAACAACCCTCCTATGTTTACATCTTGTATACAGGGATGCCTTATTGCTCCCGAGCCTCTTTTATCTGCTGAGCATCATTATCAGTGATTTTGGATGGGAATATGAAAATCATATAAATTACTTATACTAGATCCAGTTGTACTCTTATGAGCCCGCTTTTGATTATAAACTTAATTTTTTTTTGTAACTCACATATCTCATTTGAAATTCTTAAGATTATTTGTAAAGAGATAACTGTTCTTCCCAACAAGTCGCCATTTGTTATTGGCAACAACAGGTCCCATTTCAGTTGCTAAAATTGGAGCCCCATTTATTCATCACTAAGGTAACCTCCAAGGTTATGATTTTTTCCTATGGGGTTTTATTCATGGTCATGGTACTGATATGTCTTTCCATGTTTTGGTTTTAAATAAATTTGCATCAAATCCTTGCTTTGTTGGTTTTGTGGATTGTGGAAGAAACCTTTTTCTTAGTTATTTTTGCTCTTCCGCAGCCCACATTCCAAAATCCACAATGCAGATAGCAGAAGTCCTTTTTTTTGGAGGTTTTGAAGATTTTTTTCCCACAACACACAACCCACACTGAAGATTGCGGATTTTGAAAATTTCTTTTATTTGTCATTTTTTGCTTTTCCATAAACCGCTACCTGCAATATGGATTGCGGATGTCAGAAACATTTTCGATACAAAAATTTCATCTTTTTCATTTTCACAAAACTTGCAATGCGGATTGCAGAAATTAGAAACTCAATAAATAATAAAATTGCAAAATTGCACTTCCGTAATTCAACAACCCGTAATGCAGATTACGAAATCCAAGAAATCAATTTCTGGTCGCAAATATCATTCCACATTTCCACAAACCGCAATGCGGATTGCGGAAATGAAAATTTTAAAATTTGGTTAAAGTTTATCTCCGCAATTCTATTTCCCTCTATAATCTCAACCATTGTTTTTTTTTAAATCTATGATGTAGATCTATTTCTCCTTTAGACTGGGTAATTTAAATAATTCAAATTTTATAACCTGTTCATTATTTTAACCTACGATTTTTACCTGCGAGAACGATTTTACTGTGAATTTCCATCGATCTCTAGAATCATGTTGCTTTCAATCTATTTATTGGTAAGTTTATAGAATCCCTTGATTCTTAGCGTTTTAATTTTGTTATTTTATTGGGTATATTTTGATTATTTTTCTCCAATTTCTTATGAGAATCTACCTCCTAGTCTGCAACTATGTCAAGAAATACAAGGTCTAAAACCGCTCTAAACGAGTAGAAGAATAAGGACATTAATGCTGGGATTTTCTATGACACTAGAAAATGAGTGTCAGAAACCTATTACCTGGATTGGTCACAAATCTATGCCATCTTTGATAATTACTATTTTTCTACTATCTCTCACGTCCAGTCATTTTACAGTAACATAATCAAGTCCCAACTTTACTTTATAGCGGCTATACCTCCATTTATTTGCTACACAAACCCGGTTAAGAGGGAACTTGACCACATAAACCCCAAATATCACTCCTTTGATGATCACACGCATACCCAATTAGCCTATTTTCTCCCTCAGGTCTTTGAAAGAGCATATGCCCCCAACCCACCATAATAATTGTTGAATAAACAATTTCTTGAAACTACCATGACCCAGTCTAATTTTGAAGTGATGATAAAATCATGGATGGATAACCCTAAAGAGTTCATCCCCAATCTTGACAAATCCTATCCTATCTCTTAGTTTAGGGAGCCATTTTCTGTATTGACAGTGATGCTCTATAGATTGTATGGATTTCCAAACTGTACCATGTTTAAAGATGAATGGGTACCCCTGTCATGTCCCCACCCCTCTACTCGACGGAGAGGACGTGACTAACATAACTTCTAGCTATCTAATTTGGAAAAACTAGCCTCACAAACATGATATAAAAATGCATTGGAAATAAACATATACAGTTGCATAAACATTCAATATAAAGCAAAAGCATTTACATATCATTCACACATTTAAGAATTCATCATGTTCATTTATAAAACAATACAGTTGCAAGTGTTTAAGTACAAGAAGATAATTATCTTTAACAGAAGCTTGTCCCGCAACCAGCTATATCGATGTAACGTTCCACCCAACCATAGGCCATTGTGCTCATCAATCACCTAGTGACACTACCACCCTCGAGCTGGGCATGATTCCACAAGGAATAAGCGGAACACTAGCAGGCTCACACGTAGCCAAGGATACAAAAAACTCAGGCAAGCCAACACAATTGGGTTTATCAAACTATGAAGGAGCTGGAAAGGTTGGCTGTTAATATAGTGAGCTCAACCAAATAGCTATGGACACCTACACTAGAACCCTGACTTCTAAAAAATAAACACCACCCAACACAAGGAAGCATCCCCTTCTCTTCTATGCAGTCCCTCGGGCTATGTCTTCCCTCTCAGTGCTATTCAAGGTGTGCAAAGAATAAATCCATCCCTCTAGCTATGTCTTTGAGGCTCCTATACAGAGTAGGATTTTCAAGCAAGATCAAATCCCATTTCCACTCCCAATTCAATTTAGGCCAAAGCCAAAAGATGCACCCACAACAAAATATGATTTCTGGGTTTGAGGAAGAATAGTTTAGGCAACAAAAACAAATTTCCAGGATGGGTAAAACAGTTACCTAACAACAATTCAATTTCTAGGGATGTTTTGGCCTTAACGTGGCCAAAACAGACTCAACAACACCCAAAATCGTGGGTCTCTTCTTCTTCTCATTGGGCATTGCCAGAAAACGATTTCCATCTTGTAAACAATGGGGGAAAATGCAGCAAAAACATGGGAAAGGAAACTTAGCCATTGATAATCACCAAAAACAATTTCCTAACCTAAGCAAAATGAGGTAACAACAAAAAACATGAATGGTTTCACACACAGGAAGTTTTGAATTCCCGAGAGAGCTCACATGAAGGGAAAATGGTGGTGAAAAACATGAAAACATGAAAGCATGGTAGAATGACATATGTTTTTTTGTTTTTTATTTTCCCAAGGAGTCAAAACGAATTTCCTAAAAACTGATGGCTTCTCCCATTCGAATTTTGGGTTGTCATACCTTGTCCATCCCATGCAATAACCAACTCAACCAACTTCTGGCAGTAATAAATGATTGGGTGAATAAGATAAGAAAGGTAGTTGATAGTTTTGATGGGTCCCCCCTTTGACATTTGGATTTTCCCCATTGGCCCCAAAGGTTTGAACATTCCCCTTGTTATCCTTAGGAAATTATGCTCCTTCTCATTATTGTTGCATTGACATAGCTGGTTGTGGGTATTTTTTAATTAACTCCATATTTACATGATGTCCAAATTATAATGTGCCTTACTAGCAAAAAATACCATCAACGTCGATTTTAATCTCCGAAACATAAAATGCTAAATCAATGGTGGGTATTTTTCCTTTAGCTCTACACCACGATTAATTACAATATATACATCATATACATTTTAATGCAAATAGGGTCAAAACCAGGGTGTTACAACCCCTTTCCCATCATTTCTTTACTACATGTGAATATTTTAACTCGGCACAGATTCTCTAATTCGTTTTGAAGGAGTCCATCAAGAAGTACCAAAAAATTCCAGCATCCAGGAAGCCCTCTTTTTATCTGCCAGCTTATGTTATGGACATATTCTGTGCAACATCTCCTTTCCTTCTATGGAATGTAATTGGAGAAGGACTTCACCCCCTTTCCACATCTACTTTTCAGATCTACGGGAGGACAATTTTGTTCCCCACATCTATGACATATGTGACCATTTCATTGGCTCGATGTACCAAAAAAAATTCAAAGGGGATGCCCCTACATTCTCTGATAGAGTGAAGGCACTGATATCCACCATGGGATATTGGTATGTGGGTGAATAATTCTCCTACATAAGAACTTGGGGCAGCAATACTGTGCATTTGCTGCCCAAGATCATACCAGATAGGATGGTACTCTAGGAAATCTCTTTTCAGACTGTCATTGATGGATTTTTTCCAAAGCCTATAGCAGCTAAGAGGAAGGGTTGGCCCAAGTTTCTCCTTAGTTTGGTATTCTTTAATTTACAAAATTCTACACATGCTTCCATTCTTGGTAAGGCCATCACTACAATGAACACAGGGGAGGCCCCCAAAATAATGCATGACCCTAAGTCATTCTTTCCCAATTATTTTGTTCAAGAACATATGAAGACTACATATTCCCATAAGAAAGACCTCGATGGCTCAATCTACCAAGGAGGCAATGAATTTTCAGAAGTGGTAAGAAGAATGTCTTCCCCTCTGGAGAAAAGCTTCATTTTCCAGTATCAGAAGGAGCTCAAAACAACAGTGTTACACTATATAAAGATTCAAATCACTGTGGAAGATAATGCCAAAAAAAAACAGCTGGAAGAGAAGCAAAGGAGTATTTGACCAATAGTTCTTCTACTCCTACTGATCAGTCAAAATATAAGGGAAAGTATGTTGTTGTATTTACTAAGTTGTTGTATTTGCAATAAAGGTGTGGAAGTTTTTAAAAACAATTTTAGACCTAGTCATAAGAGTGTCTCTAACAATGTTGATGTCTCATGGGAATCTCAAAGAAGAAAACCATGTAGTTTCATTACTAGGAATTCATAAAGAACATAATTATGAAATTTACATCACACGGTCATTTATATAAGCCAACCTGGCTTGCCACTTGTCATAATAACCACGCATATCTAAAATTTATAGATAAATGATCTTTTTTCATAAGAAACCTATACAAAAAAATTCTTATTAAATTACCCTTGTAGTTTATTTTATTAAAAAGTGTAAACCAAGATAAAAAAAGGGTGGAATGTGATGCTCTTAATGTGAAAACCAAATAAATACTACCCATAAAAGAAAACCAATACAACTTTATATTTTATTCATATAAAGTAAATATATTTACATTATATGACCCTTTCCATGTCATAGAATATCCCTAGGAGGCATGGCCAACATATCCTCCATCATGAGCCCATTCCTCCATTTTCCAAGGAGCCACGAAAATATTGCCACTGTAAAATATTAATCGACAATTTAACAGGTAACCAATTGTTAGAGGAATTAACACTATTGTGGCGTCTGGGAATTAATGGTGTTATGGAAATTGTGGATGAGGAGGACTGGGAGGGTATAATTCTTGTTCAGGGTATGCCAGACAGGAATAATAATAAGGGTTATGTTTACTGCTGCCATCAAGGTTTTATGACATGGTACTTGCTAAAGGATGAGGAGGAAAAACAGTTGGGCCTGTAGACAATGGAGGCTCCTGCTGCCTGCAGACAATGGAGGCTCAGAGATATTGTTCTTGCCAAGGTCAAGGGATTTTCAGCATGGCCCCCTAAGGTACGCTAGTATAATTTTCATCCCCATTTGTTTGCCCTTATTTGATGTATGTGATGCATGTTGTTGTTGTTATTTGCATTTGCCACATCAAATTATATACTTCTTCTACCCTTCTTTAATACCCAATTGTCGTCCAAGTGTTTGTGTGAGTGTTTACAAATTTTCATACAGTTTCATTTCCACTGCGCCGATTGTAATGGATATCGGCAATATTTTTTTATTTGCCAATATGTGTCAATATTTTCTTCTTAATCAAAAACCCTACATGAGAAATCAAACCCTATATCATATTTTAGTGTTTAAACCCAAGCAATGGATGGAAGTTTGTGTTTTTTTGTGTTTAAACCCAAGCGATTGATGCAAGTTTTTGTTTTTTAAGGTGGAAATTTCCTTCTGTCTAGCTCCAAGAGGATTACAATTTTCCCAAATTTGTCAGGCCCACAAGCAGCCTATTTTTACCAATATGATGGCCCTTAAAAATTTGAATCAGTAATTACAACTATTTTTCATTTGGCTAAGTCCATACTCTTATGTCATAATCACCTAGGACTTGCACCTGGAATTTAACCTGACAAGTAGATTGATATTCCACTGCTGAAATACAACAAAGTAGAAATGTCAAAAGCATCTGTTAACAGAGAAAAAAAAATTGCAAGTGTCAGATGAGATACACAACTAAATTAAGAAACCATCAAATATCAATTGATGGATCAACTCTAACTTCAAAATTCTAGATCATTTTGAAAAGATCTGAAAATGTATCAGTCAATTGACGTCTCACAATCATTTTACTTCAATTTCACTTGACAAATAGGTGCATCCTACATTACTAGCAGTAATCTTGGAAATGCTGAGAACCACCTTCAAAATACCACTCTCTATGCTAGTTCTCTAGGAAGATGAGACCATCCATAGAAGTCAATCAAAATGATCATGACTTCCTTTACAATGATGGTATATAATGCTGCAACCTTAATATTCTAAATTAGTAATCACGTATCTCTAGTAGTAAGTGTTCTACAAGGGAAGGGTAGCTGCACAAAAATTGATTATAAAAATTTAGATAGATCCTGAAAAGTGCATGGCTCTCACTGTAACTGTTCAGTTATGTAGAAGTTTTCCTTACTCGGACATGTAAAACATCTGTTCATGGTGTTCCAGAAAGTACATAACACACATATGACCCAAATAAGTTGCATGATATGACTGAGCAAGATCATATATACTTGCAAAATTCTCTAAAGTAAGGTCCTAAACAGAAAACACAGATCTCAGTGCTGAGGCTGGACAATATCATAACAAAAAGGAAAAACCGCAATGAAATAAAAGAATACCTGTGCAATAGAATATAAGAGGAATGAATCCTTTGTTATTTCCATAAGAAACACATATAAGAAACCATAAGAATTACCTCATAATTAGTTCAAATAATGCCCATGTTATATTTGGAATTTCAATATCCTTTGCCTCTTTTTCTTGTTGAAGGATCACAAATTTATCCCCAAACAATTTCTAGTTATTGTTTGAATCCACAGTGCACTTAACATGTTTGAAAATATCAAATTCTAGGGTAAACAATGCAGTCTACAATAACTACAAATTATATAAGTTGAATTTTATAGAAATCAGAAAATGAGAGACAAACCATATTTAAGATAACCACTTGTATCCCATGCCAAAACAAAATGACACTCATACCCGGTAGCCACCATCAAACATAGCATGAAATGCATCTGATGATGCCAGAAGTGCAATCATGTGGGCATAAAATCACCTACCTGCATTTAAGCACCATATTGTTTGCATTTGTTAGAGTAATGATATGTCATTTGCAATAATGTTTTCTATGTTTTTAATGTTTTCCTTCCTTAAGGCTTGTATCTATTTTCTTGCTATTTTTTAGAATATTACACAAAGCTACAATTTTGGCATTGCCCTTTCTTTGGTTCCCAGCAAGGAATATTATTTTAGGTTATCCTTTTATAGCATGGCTACCACTTTCCACTTCCAATCGGAGGAGATTGAGATTACCATGGCTTACATGTACTTGAGGTTTCCTTTCTCAAGGCCTTGGTTCAATTTGAGACATGCTTTCTAGTGCCAACCTAACAAGGGACACGGTTACCTTGCTCAACTTGAAAGACTTCGCTTCTTTCCGCAATTCTAGGATTTCTTGTCTAAAATGTGCCTCTTGGACATTATCATAATGGTACTAGGAGCTTCAGAACATTAATACAAATTTTCAGGGGCATGGGAATGTAGTTATTGGAGTTTCCTCATTGGGAGTTTGTAAAAGCTTCCTACTAAGCTGAGAAAGCTTCAACCCAAAATTTGGTAGCTTATCTAATGATTTAACGTACCAAACTCCCCCACTAAAATGTTAAATGCTAATAGATTATAGGACCAAAATCCTAAAATAACCCTATAATTCAACCCCTCTTCAATAATACACAAGCAAGTCACTCTTGGTTCCTTCTTTGGTTTGTTTGAGTGAACAACACTGCTTGTGACAGAGGTAGGCCATGTATTGTAAGTTTTAAGCTTGACTCCATGGTTGTGAATTGAGAGAGGTGGCTTGAGGGCTAAGGTTAGTGAGAAAGGCATATTTAGATGGGTTTATAAACCATCTTTTCAGCTTGATTTAGTTTTCCCTTCTCTTAACCTTTGCCAACTCAAATTTTCTGGTACATGTCACTAGCTGACTGTGGCTTATTCTCATCATCAAGCTGTAAGTTAATTTTTCAATCCATCAATATGCACTTGGATGTTCTCTCTACAGTAATACTACAACCCAACGACCTTTAGGGTTTGTATCCCATCAACGCATATTATAGGTTCTGTGTTCCACTCAACATCACAATGAAAAACAAGAGTTCTTCACTCTTTGCCTAAAATTCTCCTTAGTTCATTTGTGAAGAGGAATAATGTTAGTTCTTCAACACATGAATTTTGGGTTTCTTTACTAGAATCCCACTAAACATCCTCTAGGCTCGAATCCTCACTCATAAATTTATTTACCATGCCTCTAAGTCACGATCATGGATGAAGGGGATTTCCTCTGTGCTTTGGACTCGGTTCAATTTCTACTTCATATCATGCCCAAAGTTTCCAGATTGGCACTACATTTATTTGGATATATTTTGTGCCTTTGACCTCTGACGTTTCTATAGGTAATCGATTTCATCTAGGAACCCAACAATAATGCTTCACATACAGCAAATTCACATCAAATTAAAGGTTGACACTTGGGACAGTCAAATAATCCCCAACCTTTCACTCAGAATCCTCAACAAACAAACTGTTCTTCAATTGGATTAGAGTTTAGAATTCTTACCATAGCTTGCTAAACTTGGGCTTTGTCACACTTCAGCTTTCTAACAAACTTATCTATAGGCTTAGAGTACTCTTAATCCATTAAGAGTTCAAGCTTTGAGCTTTGGAAACTCAGATGGCTCAAAATGGAAACAGATGTAAGTTATCCCCCTTTTTATCCAATATATTGTTTCTCTAAATTCAAATTTTTTATTTAGATTGCTAGCTTTTATTGTCTCTGACTTACTATTATTACGCTTGGGACTTTATGTGAATTTTCCCTCTCTTACTCTGATAACTGGAATCCTAATTAGAACCACCAACATGGTGTTAAAAAATAATATAACAGTTGATTAATAAAAAGACAACATACGAAAAAAAATCCAGGTGGTTACCAAGCCTGTATACATCCCTTCTCAGCATTTGCTCACCATTGCCACTAGCAACCTTGGCTTTAAACATGGAAATATGAATCAAACCAACATCATGCCCTTTTCCAACCTGGATTTATTCATGATGTGTTACATCACCACCACGTAGTGTGCAGTTAAAGCTAGGAAATATATCCTCACTGGTGTTTATCACTTTGGAAGCTTTACTCATGCCTCCACGATCTAAAAACCACAAGCGATCAAACACATCTAGGTGGCCATATTGCATCCTTATATTTAAAGGATTTATAAGTACATGCTTCCAAATCTTCACAAAAATCATCTCTTGAGTAGACATGAACCAAGCAAGGGAAGATACTAAGCCTGTGAATACATTTTCACGAACTCCTAATATTGTAGGCTTTTGAAGACCATAAAATTTTGTGAACTCTTGCAAAACATTTCGCATTTTGAGAGCCTCTTCGAAGTAATTTTCTTGATTCATATCAATTATTTGTAAGGCATCACCCCTTGTAAAAATTAGAGAATGATTTTGATTCTCAGGTTTCCCTCCACCAAGTTTCACTGGCCTAGGGAGCCTCACCCTGTAGACCTCCACCTCCTTTTGCAGTTCTACAAAGTAATACTCTACTTCTCTCCCATTTGTGACCATATCAACATAGGCAATCTGAAGAGATTCATAGTTCTTCATCAAATACAATATATCCTTAGCATGATGATCTTTCCTAGCCTTTTGAGCACCATAAATATGAGAGGTGACAACATAAGTAAATTTCATGAGAGATTTGGCATCTTCATTGGTTTCGAGTAGAATATATAATCCACATATTTCAGTGTTCAAGTGTGATCTTGAAGGCAAATCCCAATTGTGATTTTCACCTTCCCTGGGTCTCGATGCTACATCAACAAGTGCTTGATAGCCTCTCTAAATGGACATCTCTGATGCTAAATCAAGAAAAGCCAACATTTTGAGAGCCTTGTAAAAGTACATCATCCCCCTTACCATATGAACCAATGTCTATCCTCTTTATGAATCCCACAACCTCAGTTCCACCACTTTATCAGTCCATATTTCTTCAAGATTTTTCAATCCTTAACCATGCATCCACTCAATGAAATTCAACCAATCATCAGGATATATCTTCTGGAGATAGAATATGATTGAAACACCATCTTCATTCTTAGTACAGAGTTGTTCTCTATTGTACATAACATCTTCATCATAGTAAGAATTCAAAACACTGAATGACATGATCTTCTCAACATGCATAGCACAGGGCATGTTCATGAAGAGAGAATTGCTGAAGAAAGAAATCCCGCGCCTTGCCTCCAATTTTTTTGGAACATGATGCATATAATTCCTTGTGGTTAGAATGGTCTACAGTCATCTTAATTGTTGATAAAAGAGGTGGTCTTCTATATTAGGAAATTCTAAAGTGTCCTCAAACAATATCTTGTTACCAGACCTTATAGAAACCAGTCCATCTTGCCTTAATTGTGCAATAATCCGCCTTTCTTTAGGAAAATCTCTTACAACAATGTCATAGAGATTTTGCAAGGCACCAAATACAATTTTTTGGCCCTTGTTAGGTTCTTTTGGTCTTGAAAAGTAAGTTTCCACCTTTTATTTATGCTTGTACTATTTCAGGCAATTTGGGGTGTTTTATTGTTGGTTTCATGTATGAAATTCCCCTAGATCCTCCTTCAAACTACCTAGAAATATTAAGTTAGGGTTTTACTACCATTTCACCGATGAAACACTTGGCTTTGCTGCTGTTGTGATCTTATTCATGCCCATAAGTGTCTAAGATGCACCCATATTTATGAATTAGTGTGGTCACATGCTGGTTTTTATTTGAAAGAATGCCCGGGTTCATTTTTTGAGGCTGTTATGGGGCTAAGACATACCCAGAAATTCCCATGAGGCCAATTCAACCCAAAGGACTTTGTATGAAAGAAATAAACAGTTGATTACATGCGACTTATTGAAACACAAGCTAGCACACATTAGATTTCATTCACATTAGGAATGAGAATGCATAACAAATGTTCTATCTTGAATGTTACATATTAAAAATATTATTTGTATTTATTGTATTGAAAGAATGTAGAGTGTCATATCAGTACAGAGCAATCACACTCTTGCATTTTCTACACTTTAGTAAATTATGGACCATTATAATACCACATTTAAGAGCCAATATAAAACTATGCCTCACTTATAGTCGTGGTATAAAGAAGTATGCTCAAGTGTTGTAAATTACAATCCAGACTACTCTCTGTGTTTAAAATTAAGTTTTTTATAAAATTGCACTACAAGGTAGTAGAGTATTCCCTTGGAAGGATACCTGGAAATAAGGATCTAGATTAAAATTGGAACTGATACTTTTTTATATTAAAACACCAATTCTCCTTGATCTAATGGCTATTATTCATTTCAATTAGATTTCATAGATAGTTCAAAAACTGTTGTGACAATTTGAGCTAGTATGAAATTTTAGTGCACATGTTCGTTAATTTATGCATAGACAGGCTACTACCAATAAGGATTTATGATTGATTATGTTGCCAACTACTGAGCAATATATTGTTTTTATTCCTCCCAAATGTCCATCCAACAAAAGCAAGTTTGCATGATGCATATTAAGTATTGAGGCTACAGATTTGGATCTGCAACAATATTTTCTTCTGTTGAATAAAATATTAAATCTAAATGTATGCTATTGCCAATTGGTGAAGCCAGTCAACCGAAGCTAGTACAGTAAATTAGATAACCAGCAAGGTTTGAACATTAGTTTAAGTTGCATGCTTGATGAGTCATAATAGTAAATAGCATCCAGTCTCTTTTATTTTCCACAAAGCTGAGGCATGATCTTTCAAGGCCTTACACAAGCATATCTCCAGAATTCTAGGACCTTACCTGAGGAAAAATCTTGGATAATACCATCGCATATTCTTCATTAAATATCCTTAGAAGTTAGAATAGAAGACAACATTTAATATGCATTTTATAGTGTTATCATGAAGCACTCAATTTGGAATTTAAAAGGTAGAGAACTCTTTGTTGTTGAACACTAAACTTGTTCTTCAAAGACTGTCTACATATTGGAGTATGCTTGAGAGGACATTGGGAAATGGGATACATACTAAAATTGGGATTAATTATAAATATATATAAAGTTGCTTTACTTCAGGTTATGAAGGTTGAGATCAAAATACACCTTGACAATTTGGGCAAGGAGAGAATATGAAATTGCTAGTGTTTATGCACAGACAATAGGTTTAAAAAAATGTCGCTTTCTCACTAGTGTTGAAGCTAACAACAAAGCAATATATCCTTATTTTGTCTCCAAAATGTCCATCCAATAGAAATAGGTTTGCAAGACTAAAACCCTGAAATTTTTCCTAATCAGCAGAACCATCCACCCATGGCATGTTACCAATAGGGAAGCCATAGGTTACAAGTTCAAATATGGTTTTATCCTTCAAGGTTAGAAGCCATTATTGTGAGTATTTATTGGTAGCTTGTCTTTGCCTTCTTTTATTACATCCTGTCAAGATTTGTCAACCAAAGCTAGTGTGGTAAATTGGATAACCAGCAAGGTTTAAACTTTAGCTTAAGTTGCATGCTTGATGAGTCATAATAGTAAATAGCATCTAGTCTCTTGTATTTGCCACAAAGCTCAGGGATGATCTTTTAGGGCCTTGCACAAGCCGAGCTCCAGAAGTCTGGGACCTTACCTGAGCAAAAATCTTGGATAACACCATTCCATATTTTTCATTATATATCCTTAGAATAGAATACAACATTTAATATGCATTTGATAGTGTTATCATTAAGCACTCAATTTGGAATTTAAAAGGCAGAGAACTCTTTTTTGTTGAACACTAAACTTGTTCTTCGAAGGCTGTCTACATATTGGAGTATGTTTGAGAGGAAATTGGGAAATGGGATCCAAATTAAAATTGCAATTAATTATAAATATATCTAAAATTCCTTTACTTCGGGATCTAAAGGTTGATATCAAAATCTACCTTGACAATTTGGGCAAGGAGAGATCTGAAGGTTGAGATTTGAAGGTGAGATCAAAATCCACCTGTTTCCACAACAAAACTTAATGGCTAATGATCATGATGACCCCATAACTTGTTCATTTATCCTATCTCAGAAATGGTGATTTTATGAAACTAGTTATTTACATATTTGTGTTAAATGATATTCACCTCTAACCACAGTTGCATGTATGAAATGCTCAACCACAAATCCATCAAAATAGAGGAAATACCACCATCTTTTAGTGGCTCTTGCAAATACATTTACCCAATGTTGGTCCTCACCCTTGTGTGTCGAAAACACCTTTAAAGTGAACCACACATGATCCATATGCATGGTAAGCCCATGATTATAGTATTATAAATGACTTAGCTACATATACCATCACCATGTCTCATGTAACATGAATCCATTTTGGATCTAAAACTTGATGTCTTATGTAACATATCCAACTGTAATTTTCAATAAGGAAAGGTTTTTTCATACGTAAAGAAATATAGTATGCATATCAAGTAGAAAAATCGTCTCATTTTATGAGGAATAGTATGTAGTCTTGGGAATAATGTTTTATCTGTCTTCATGCTTCTAGGATTAGGTTAGCATTATATGTTTTTTCTTTGTAATCTTCCTGTTAGATTTGTTTGAAACAATATTGTTCTTACCATTTTAAAAGATGTGGCTACTACTATGTCTTAAACTAAAGAAGAAGATGGTTTAATAAAGGATTAATAATTTGACCTCATATATTCCAAGTCTTGTTAGTTGTATATCATTATTCTAGAAAATCCTCAACACCCTTCTCACAAACCATCCATACCAAGGGCATCTCATGCTATTGATGACATTATCGGTTTAGTAACTCAAGTTGTAATCATTTTGGGTACATGTCACCTCCAAGTCTATGGTATTTATGGTAGTCGTTATGGATGGATCAACAAATCCTGTGGAGTGTCCATTATCCTAAGTCTATTCCAATTCACTTTACAATGAACAATAAGAATCCAATACTTCATACACAATTGCCACCCTCCCACTACTTATGGAGGGCCACCTCTCCTAACTAGTATTCCCCCTCTCCTTAAGGTGCACCTCAAAATAATCCATCTTATTAGGGATTGTTAATCCTTAATAATGTTGTGTCCTTTTCCAATATCAATTTATTTCATCTTTATCCTCATCAATGGGTTAGAATTTTGTTTAGCAATACTGATATCCTTACCAACTTCCTAAAAAATAATTAAAGAAAGTCAAGAATAAGAATGGTAAAAGTAATCCCAATGACCCAAACCTAACTTGGGGACAGCGATGAAATCAACCTAACCAATGAAATAATGATAGGGGAACTAAAACCTGAGTAAGCAAAGAAAGAACACTAAGATCAAGACAAACTTTCCTTGTGGTCTTTGAGGGGTTTAAGGACATTTTACACATCATTGTATATAGCACATGAGATGAAGTGTATGTGCACTCCCAAACCTATCAAAAGAGAATGTGCCACCACATGGAAACTATAAACTGCAACAACCCATCATTCTATAGAACTTGTTCCCACAACAAAACTTAATGGCTAATGATCAAGATGACCCATAACTTGTTCATTTAACCTATCTCAAAAATGGTGATTTTGTGAAACTAGTCATTTACATGCTTGTGTTAAATGATATTCACCTCTAAACACAGTTGCATGTATGAAATGCTTAACCCCAAATCCATCAACATAGAGGAAATATCACCATATTCTAGTGGCTCTTGCAAATACATTCACACAATGTCGGTCCTCACCCTTGTGTGCCTAAAACACCTTTAAACTGAACCACACATGATCCATGTGCATGATAAGCCCATAATTATAGTATTATAAATGACTTATCTACATATCCCATCACCATGTCTCATGTTACATGAAGCCATTTTGGATCTAAAACTCGATGTCGCATGTAACATGTCCAACTATGATTTTCAATTGTCCTTCAAAATTCCATATTTTGAAGGATACTTGGTTTAAAGAGATTTGTAAATGTTTATGGCAAGGGGGTATCAAATACCAATAAGTTCCATCTAATTAAATGGAATGTAGTTAGGGATCTATAACCCCCCCTTATTTTGCATGGGGTGTCGACCTAGGTTTTCATGATGGTTTTTGGGTTGATTTCTGAGTTTTTTGGGCAAGTTTGAAGCATGATTTGACCTTGTATCAGTTGTATAATGAATTCCAGGCTAATTCCTAGGATTTCTAGGCAGGAGCTAGGACAAAAGCAAGAAACTGGGATGCAATGGAGTTAAATCTGGGCACATTGCAGCAGTGCTCAGCACAATTTTGTTATCAAGAAGCAACCAATATTCAAATTGGGTGTGTTCTAAAGCAACAACTTTAAAACCTCAACCTTGGGCATTATTTGGACTGCCTTAACCCTCATAACAGTAGCAAGAGAGGCTTGAATTCAAGTTTGGGCTTATTCTAAACAACTCTAGGCCTACATGTATGTGGAATCAATAGCAAAACTAAGTTTTGGTGAGTTCAGGCTAGTTCAAAAGCATAAATAGTGGTAAAAAACATCATTTTTAAGATCTGCATTGTTTTAGGCTAATTCTGTGTGGTTTGTGTCTTACACCATCACTTAAAACATGCCCATATTGACATATGAGCATGAAAACAGTGGTGAAGAGGCTGTGAATTCAATTATGGGTGGTCTTTTGGGGGAAATCAATAGTGCAAAACCTTGATTTAGCATTTTTAGACATTTTGGGCATAAAAACAACCCTCATCTCAGATTCTGGGCAGGGTATAAGGCAAATTATTCAAACAGTACCATCTATGGTTTCTTTGTATCATGTTTTATGACTTCCAAATACTAAAGACATATCTTCAATAAAACCTCAACCAATGAATAGAGTTCCATACTCTTCCATTTAGAGATAAATACAACAATCATCAAGGAATATTGACTGAAAGACATAGTTCGTGCCTCAAAAAGTAAGACCATGGCTAAGGACAATGTTTTTCTAGGGATCTTAACTACTAATGATGAAAATTAGAAGGATTGGGTCTGCAACAAGTTTTCTTGTATTTGAATATAATGAATCCAACTATATGATTTTAGTGAAAAAGTATTGATGTTCACATGCACCTTTTAGGGACACCCCCCTTGAGATTGGAAAAACACCAGTCCAAACGGAAAGGAATCTAGTGGTGATAGGGTTAGGTGGTCTATAATTTTTAGGCTGTTCTACTGTTGTAGAGTTGTGTGATAACATGAATAAATCTACCTTTAGCTCTCGGTTTGAACCTACCTATCACCATAGTTAATGACCATGAAGTAAAAACTTAGGGCTCTGGGGTGGAAGCTACCAAGTTAATTTGTTAACATATTGAATCTCTCGGGTGCTCTATAATTGTTTGCTGGTATTTTGTAGTGGATCTTTTTAGATTTTTGGTTCATCTTTGTGGGTAGATTCTAAACATCCAACTCAACATTCAGAAAATGTTAGTAGTATTCTACAATGTTAAAACCACTCAATTGGATGATGGATTCTGTGCTTCAATTTTGTGACGTTTACTTTCAAAGTGGACAAGAAGGAAATCTTACAAGGCTTGCATTGAAAAATTGTGTATATTCATTTCCTAGAAAATAAAGTCGATTGGATTAACTGCATAAATAGATACCTGTTACAAAATAAAAAACTCAAGGAGTGAGCCACTGGACAAGGCTTAAATAACTTATCCTTGCTTGTCTGATTTTGTGAAATGCAATAGTTTTGCAACATCATCGATGCTAATGCCATACTCATTGTTTCTTTTGGATCATCTAGCTTTTGAAGGACATTGGGGTGCAAGGGAGGTGCGCACATACATATGCATAAAACATATATTGGAAAAATGTAAAATTTCTACAAATCAGAAATAAAATTTGTGTATAATATAAAAAACATAAAACATAAAACACGTGATATGATCTATAAAACTAAACTTAATACCATTGGAAAACATTACTTTGTAATTTATATGAAGGGTACATAGTTGTGGGGGGTATAAATTTGAGGAACATTAGTAGGCTTACATTCTATATTTTGGCACTAGACGCACAATTTGGATCTCTATAACAGTTTGGGAAGCAATAGAAAGAACAAATCAAACCTTTGTACAACTACACGACATAAATTATATAGAATGAACTTCTATATCAGCTAGTTGGCATGAAATACATAGGTCATATTATTAGGATAACTTCTTGACATATTCATTTAATAGATCGTATGGCATGGAAATTGCTTAATTCAATTAGATTGATGGGCATCGAGGATGCAGATCAGTCCTTCAATTAAGAATATTAGGCATGGTGTTAGACTATTCAAATCATAATTTTAGATTTTTTTGAGGGCACTCTCAAGTTTAGTTGTGGGTCCCTTCCTGCACCCGTCATGTGTACCCTCGAATGGGGAGGTCTGTTGCTATGATAGGGAGATGATCCAGTACTATTTTAAAAATGTTTTCTTAGATTTAATTATGAATGCTTGTTAAAATCTATAGCTTGAGTTAAAGAACTTGCACAGTTATTTTATCACAGTTTCTTGCTTTTTAGAATTACTCCTATCTGTCATGTTTTATTTATAAAATAGAAATAGTTTTGAAATAGTTTTTTCTAAATATCATAATAATCATGGGATATGGATCAAATTAAATATTTATTTGATTAGTTGTTCTCTTGTGGTATATCTCTAAGGATTTGTTAGAACATTGACTATTGGTGGTGACCATGAAAACATATCCATAGTAATCAATGTGTTGACGCATGAATTTGCTTCCTCCCCTCAAGAAAACCATCAAAAAGTATGTGATACTGAGCTGTCATTACCTTGAATATCCATCTAAATCTTATAACAAGTTGATATTGTTTTCTTGCTAATGTTCTGCATTTCTATTGACACACATTTGAACATGGAAAAAGGTCAAAGCAAAATTCTTTCTAGTAATAAATTTGCAGAGGGTACAAATTTTGGTTTTGAGATTGTGGCAGAATAATGTTTGTTGTAGTGAAGTCCTACATCTTTTGAAAAATAAAATTTCCTAGTGGGAAATGTTGTTTGTTCTACAATATTAAAATATAGAAATTTCCTTCTAAACAATAATCTAATTGTGAGTTTGGCTTTTCTAGGGTGGTTTAATAGGTTTGGCTGCAACAATTGTTGGTTTGGCATCATAAGCTGCTCAAGATCTGGAGGTGAGTGTTGTTTTAGCAGGTCTTGTTTTAGCTCATAGTATTTTTCATGTGTCAAAAACTTTGGAAAGTGGAAATTCAATAGGCATACATGCGAAAGACGCGACATTACTAAAAGTAATACTAGTAACATGATTTGTTCTGAAAGACATGTTATCACTGAAAGTAATTCTAAAACATGAATTGTTCTTGTGTCAAACTGCGATGAATGAAGAGTAAAATACTATGTCTATTTGTAATGAACGTGGTGGTAAAATCAATTTTTATCATATAAAATAGATCAGTTGTGAACTCAAGATGATGCTATTTCAAGAGTGGAAAGTGAAAATCCATTAATGTTACCATGTGAGAGGCATATTTTTAATAAAACTAATTCCATAAACATGATTTTGTAACTTTTTCTTTGTATCAAATTGTACTGATTGTAATATTATAGAAAAAACCAAGAATCAAGTTTGGAAGTATCATCTAGAGTTGATCACTTGTAGTGAGCTCAAGCACACCTTTTTATGAGGGGAAATTATTTTGTGAAATGTCTGTTACTTAGGATGAAAGCTTTGGAAAATCAATAGGTACACCATTCAAGATGCATGGTTTTGATAAAAGTAATTCTAAAAACATGGTTTTTATTTTATCACTTTTTGGTGATAAAACTCTAAAGTGTCAAGTGAAATTGATGTAAGTAAATCTGTATCATCTGATCACTTCTTATGAGCTCAAGCTCAAAATTTTGAAATATCTGGTAATTAACTATGGTAGAAGTTTTACTGTGGATTTATTCATGTATTCATTTATATATGTATGTGTGTATGTATAATGACCATCTACCCATATACTTAAACATTATAATGTGGGTAACCTACTCATCCACAATAAATGGACAATTTTGTTATGGTAACTATTTAACATTAGCATGTCATATAGAGATAATGTGTGGAGATGGGTGGCCATGGGTAGCATCCAAACGAGGATATACTTAAAAAAAATAAGGTGCCTCTCACCCTAGGACCTAATGCCAACTCCAAGTCACCTGAAACTGCGAAACAATTTTGATATGGAAATGACACTTTTCAAAATGTTCAGGAAGTGTGAAAATGGCATATTTAAATAATTTAAAAAATAATTAATATAAAAAATAATTCAAACTCTAAAAATTTTTGTGCTTTCATTTCAAAATTTTAGATTTTTTGGGTTTGTTACCTATTTAGGGCCTTTTTATGCACAAACAAGACATTCCTGGATTTCACTCCCTTTGAGGGCCTTTAAGATTTTATCCTTTGGAACAAAGGAAACATGCCATTTATGGTCTTTTGGATAGGAAGTGTCTCAAAAATATTGTGGAAATGTTTCGAGAAATAGGAATGCCTTGCAAACATTTCATGGGTGTTTCATACTTGTTGTGATTTCCAAAATATTTCTGGGCAGGAACCAGGGGCCATGCAAGAATTTCTTGTGGCCTTTCCCTGTTGTAACTTCTCATAAGATAGTTGTACCAAAATACATAATCCCAATTGGATTATGCAATTGTTTTTTTTTATTATTTTTGTTCAATATTGGGCATAAAAAGTGAACAAGCTAAAAAAATCAAATTCGAGAAAGGAAATCAAGGTCAATGACACTTTACATTCTTAGTCAAACTTTAAATGTACAAGTTTGAAGGTTTGAAGTGAATGGCTATTTTTATTTTTGTGAATAGTTGGATTTTTTTGGGAACAATGTGGTTGTTTAAATTTCCTTTCCACCAACTTGAAATATAGCTGAGATATCATGGTCGCTGACATTGAATAGCTTATCCCATTAATATTACACTTATCTTTAATTCTTCTATATGCTTTGTTCTATTATTTTTCTTTCATGGAATATGGATATATATTTGAATGTGTATGAATATATCTCTATTTATCCACACAAATACCTTCATGTACTTGCATATCATATTGTAGTCACATGTGCACAATAGCATGTGCCCTTGTCTAATAATTGTTTTGCTAATATAAATTGTCTTTGTTGGTGTTCGTTGTTAAAATATTCATTATATCATGTATGATGCACATAGTAGGTGTATTATTTTAGTAACCATTCATGATTTCTTCTCTTAACATCCCTGCTGAACAAAATCACACCATCAATGAATAACAGCATTTATGTAGCAACACACACCTCCTCAATTGGATTCTAGAACTATTTCTTAAACACATCCCTTATTTTTTGTCCATATCAAGTTTAGGTTATTAGGCATGCATCGATACATTATGTTTTTCTCTAAGACCCTTTTGTGGACCACTTTAATAGATTGCGTAATTGTTTAGGCATGGTAGATTTTTCTGCTTATTAGTGTGTTTGGAAAAATAAATTGGATTTTAAGCATGTTTGTCTTTGGATATTACTGTCTTTTATTAGAATTACAAATGATGAAATCTATGTGTTAATATTGCTTCTCTCCCTAATTCTTAAAGGGTGCTAGCTTAATGGAAGAGCACCTGCTTTACAAGCATGATATTGGTGGTTCGATTCCTCCATGCCCTAATGATATTGCAATGTATTTCTAAAGGTAAAAAATGTAGTAGTGCAAGATGGATGCAAAACTAAATGCAAAACATGATGTAAAAGTGGACATCACACCAAACAAAAAAGTGGACACAAAATCCGACCTTATGTCAAATGTAGATGTGGACACAAAAATGGAAGTCACACTAAATGCAAAATTGGATGCAAAAAGAGACTCAACACTAGACACAATTAATGACTCAAAACTAGATGTAATAATAGGTCCAAAACTAAATGCAACAATAGATGAAAAAATGGATTCCTAGCTAGATGTAAAATTGGACATTAAATTGAGCACAAAATATGGTGTATCGATGGACATAAAACTAGGCATAACACCAGGTGCAAATATGGAAGCAACATTTGGCGCAAACAAAAACTTAAAACGAGAAACAATTTTAGATGCAAGATGGGACAAAACATTGGATGTAAAACTAGACGTAATATTGAATGCAAGATGGGATGTAACATTGGACACACAACTAGATGCAATATTAGATACAAAAATGGGCACAAAACTAGGCACAACACTAGGTGCAACACTGGGTGCAAAATTGGGCTCAAACATAGATGCAAAAAAAGACATCAACTAGGATACAACACTAGGTGCAAACCTAGATGCAAAAATTGATGTAAAATGAGATGAAACATTTGGCACAAACATGGATACAAAAAAAGGGGTAAAACAAGATACAAATTTAGATGCAAATGGGGATACAACATTATAAGTAAATTTGGATGCAAAACTAGACGCAATATTAGGCCTAAAATTGGATGCAAACCTAGATGCAGAATTGGACACATAATTTTATGTAAAACATGGTGCAAAATTGGGTGCAAGACTCGATGAAAAACTAGAGTAAAATAAGACGCAATATTGGATGCAAAAATGAGCGTGAAACTGGGTGCAAACAAGGATGTAACAAAGGACGAAAAAAAATATGCAATAGCAATTGAAAAATTGGGTGCAAATAAAGGTGTAACATTAGATGCGAAAAATTGGGCTCAAAAATGGATGCAAAAATGGATGTTAAAAAGGACGGGAAAAAAGATGCAATAGACGGTGTTTTACGAAACTATAAAATAGCACCAGGTTTAGTGCAGGATTGTTCACCACAATTGGGAAAAAATTACACTAAAATTCGGCGCTAAATTCAACGCTAAATCCAGTTTTTGTTGTAGTGGTTTCACACACAGGAAATTCTGACTTCCTGAGAGAGCTCACATGAATGGAAAATGGTGGTGAAAAACATGAAAACATGAAAGCATGGTAGAATGGCATATGTTTTTGTGTTTTTTACTTGCCCGAGTCAAAAAAAAATTCCCAAAAAATGATGGCTTCTCCCATTCAAATTTTGGGTTGTCATACCTTTCCCATCCCATGTAATAACCAACTCAACCAACTTTTTGAGGTAATAAATGATTGGGTGAATAAGACAAGAAAGGTAGTTGATAGTTTTGATGGGTCACCCTTTGACATTTGGATTTTCGCCATTGTCCCCAAAGGTTTGAATATTCCCCCCCTTATCCTTAGGAAATCATGCTCCTTCTCATTATTGTTGCATTGACATAGCTGGTTGTGGGTATTTTTTAATTAACTCCATATTTACATGATGTCCAAATTATAATGTGCCTTACTAGCAAAAAATACCATCAACATCAATTTTAATCTCTAAAACATAAAATGATAAATCGATGGTGGGTCTTTTTTCTTTTATCTCCACACCATGATTAATTACAATATATACATCATATACATTTTAATGCAAACATGGTCAAAATCGGGGTGTTACAACCCCTTTCCCATCATGTCTTTACTACAGGTGAATATTTTAACTCAACACAGATTCTCTCATTCATTTTGAAGGAGTCCATCAAGAAGTACCAAAAAATTCCAACATCCAGGAAGCCCTCTTTTTATCTGTCAGCTTATGTTATGGACATATTATGTGCAACATATCCTTTCCTTCTATGGAAAGGAATTGGAGAAGGACTTCACCCCCTTTCCAAATCTACTTTTCATATCTATGGGAGGACAATTTTGTTCCCCACATCTATGACACCTGTGACCATTTCATTGGGTCAATTTACCAAAAAACATTCAAAGGGGATGCCCCTACATTCTCTGATAGAGTGAAGGCACTGATCTCCACCATGGGATATTGGTATGTGGGTGAATAATTCTCCTACATCAGAACTTGGGGCAGCAATATTGTCCATTTGCTTCCCAGGATCGTACCAGATAGGATGGTACTCTAGGAAATCTCTTTTCAGACTATCATTGATGGAGTTTTTCCAAATATTACAGTAGCTAAGAGGAAGGGTGGGACCAAGTTTCTTCTTATTTTGGTATTATTTACTTTACAAAATTCTACACATGCTTCCATTCTTGGTAAGGCCATCACTACAATGAACATAGGGAAGGCCCCCAAAAGAATGCATGACCCTAAGTCATTCTTGGCCAATGATTTTGTTCAAGAACATACGAAGACTACATATTCCCATCAGAAAGACTCCGGTGGCTCAATCTACCAAGGGGGAAATGAATTTTCAAAAGTGGTAAGCAGAATCTCTTCCCCTCAGGAGAAAAGATTCATTTTCCAGTATCAGAAGGAGCTCAAAACAATAGTGTTACACTATAGAAAGCTTCAACTCACCGTGGAAGAGAATGCCAAAAAAAACAACTGGAAGAGAAGCAAAGGAGTATTTGACCAGCACTTCTTCCACTCTTATTGATCAGTCAAAATATAAGGGAAAGTATGTTGTTGAATGTTCCATAAGATACCAACCTTTGGATAATCTCCAGGTTTTGCTAAGTTCAACATAGATAAAGAAAATCTTGGAAAAAATGTGCTCAGAAGTGGAAGCATAGGCAGCAATTTCTTTTCCACAACCAAAGAAACAATAGATTGAGGGGGCCCTTCCACAGGTCCAGGTACAAGTAGCATCCCTAGAATCCTCACCATAGAGGCAAAGGGTAGAACAACTACCGCTACAAGTTGATCCACCACTACCTGCAAATATTGATGTGCAGGAGATTGAAAGCGATCTTGAGGAGGAGATCTCTCCCTCCACTTATGTATGCCCTGTCACAATTCCTACCAGATTCTCATCGACTCTTTCAAAAACCTAGCCAGCTGGGAATATTTTTGAAATTATAAATCCTAAACATACTTTTCATGAGATTAATCTCTCCCATATTCTTAATTCCACTAATGGTACACCTGCAATATCTTTACCTATTCCTATTTATACTCCTTTTTCTAATTCACCCATTTTTTAGCAGCATTTGAGTTTCCTACTAATTCCACCCAATTGACATCTTTGCAATTCCATTCATCATTCTCACTACCTTGTATCTCTTCTTTCCCTACCACTTCTCTTGAACCTATCACTTCTCTTCCTATTTCCACCTTCTCACCACCAACCTCTTATGCCTCCACACCTTCCACTACTATTCCCTCAGTCAGTATGTTAATCCCTACCACTGACACTTCCTAACCCGCTCCTATAGTTACAATATCTGAAGGATCCATCTCAACAACAGAGGAGGCAGTTGACTTTGTCGATGATGTAGTTGTCTCATTGGGAGATTAATTTTGGAGTAGGAAGGAGAAAGTTGTAGTAAAAAAAGGATCCAAAAGATCCATAGAAGGGACCTTCAAACAAGGCTCAGTATCAAATCAGATTGTATGGAAGATAGCTTCCAACGATGTTAAGTAAGAAGCCTTAGAGACTGTAGATGCCATGGGGGACTTTGTAGGAGCAACTTATGATTAGTTTCCTTTCTCAACAAGGAAGTTGAGGAAAAAGAACAAGAACTACATAAGTCTAAGTAGGATCAAGCACTGGATAATGTACAACATCAATAAGAATTGCAGGACTTGAATAATGAGTATGAAGACAACCTGAAGCAAATCCATGACCATAATTATCTTCTCAAGAAACAACTTGAATGATGAACATACTCAGAGGATTTCCACCCTTGAAGAGAAAATCAAATAATTCCAAATTATATATGTTGATTCTTCATTTTCTAAGTTCACATAGGAGGAATTCAAACAATTGTCCTATAGAATTCTTGATGACCTTTATCAGCGAATGTTTCATCTCTTTGAAGGACTTAGTGAGATGCAAGAAGCATACAATGCCTTTGAGCACCATTCTGACCTCCTCTATGATCACAATAGAAGGAGGAGTGAAGAAACAAGAGCCTATGATACTATGGTGGATTGGCATAAATACATTAAAGGTTAGAGATGACGATATACCATTCTTAGAAAAAATTAAGCTGAAAAGAATCCAAATTTCAACAGAAATGTGGGAAAGTGTCTATGAACTTATAGAATCCATCATTCGAGATGGATAGGTGGCTTCCAAAAATAGATGGTTTTGCTCAGAAATTTTGCTAGGTTTTCTGGACCTTCCACTACTAGATACACTCAAAGAATCTCCACCTCTAAGGCTCAAGCTATAACATATCCAGAGTGATTTTGCAAAGGCTAAGGAGCAGATTCAACCAATTAGTCAGCTCCACCTCGCTGAAATCAAGGATTTGATCGAGTCACCTATCACATCATAGATGAGGATTGACCTCTTCCTTTGAGAATGGGGAAAGGTTATGAAAAGAGATATCAAGTACTCTATTTCCAAGGCTCAAATACACCTAGAAAATGCCCAATATCATGACATACATGATTTTTTGGATGTATTTTCCAAGTGGCAGTATGCGCTTGGAAAATCTTAAAATTGATATTTTGTAACCCCATATCTTGAGAGTATTTTTATTTCTTTGTAACATATTGTAATAATTATTTAAAGAGGATGGATGTCTCCAAAGGTGGGGGGGATGGAGGGAGTAATTCCACAGGACTATAAAAGAAAGGGGACCACAAAGGACATACCAGAGATGCTCTATGACTTTGCATGATTGTAATTTCTTACAATTTTCAATAAATTTACATTGTTTCTTATGTCATCTTTTGGTTTTTCATTAAATTTCTTTAGTGATTTCTGGTTATTCTTTTATCTTCCTAAGAAATTTATCGTATGTTTCTTATTTTATCAAACACACTAATTAATATATTGATTTTTTATTACAATATTAATGTGTTGATTATGCATTAAATAAATGTTTTTATTTAATTCATATATCATTACTTGCAACTATGGAACAATCACTTCTTCCCATACTGATTTGTGAATTAGTATCACTCTCATAGAAAAATTATATACATATTATTTTTGGATAAAGCAGTACAATTGTAATTGTTTCAGTTTCATTCAATTTGGCAAAGTGCAAGCCTGATTTACATTTCTATATGTTGGGTTAATATTTTCTCCTCACAAATTACAAATCTAATTGTTCTAATTAAAGTTATCTACAAATCATTGACGTCCCAGTTTTCTTAGACAGACTAGTCTCCAGTTACTATAAAACTTTCCTAGATCTTCCCTAAAGGAAGAGTAGATCTATTTGGATATGAGAAAACCTTGTGCCAATGGAGGCCTTGTATCCATAGGAGTTAGCTATACCAAACAACTCAAGTATAGAATCATCCCTGTGTGGGGATCGACTTGAAGGATTTCTAGTTGGACTATCTTTTCTTGTTTATTGACTTTTAGTTTATCCAACAACCTACAATCTGGGACATCAACATGGACTCATTCATTCAAGGAATCTATGCAAGAAGGAGGTCAATCTCTTTCAGCAAAGTCTGAGAAGACTGTGCATAAGAAAAATATCGACTCGTGACAATAGAAGAGAAGATAGGAGAAACTGAAGATCAATCTCTCATTTTTCACACCAGGAAGAACTACAAGAAGAAGGAGAAGAAGAAGAAATTTTATCACAACAATAAGAAGGACACAAAACAAAAGAAGAACAAGAGAGATCCTTCCAATGTTTGATGCTATACTTGTGATGAAAAGGGGCATTTTGCAAGAGACTATCCCATTAGGAAAAATACACACCATGATCATATTGGCTTGTGGATAATGGAGCTTCTAAACACATAACAAGATACAAGGAATCATTAGCTAATATGTTTGAACATGAGTCACCTCATAAGGTGAAACTTGGGGATGATTTCCAGTACCCCATAAAATGGAGTGGAGAAGATTCATACAAGCTAGACTCTGAGAAATATTTAAAGATAAAGTATGTGCTATATGTTGCAGGATTGAAGAAGAATATTCTCTCCATCTCTCCACAAGATGCAAAGGGAATGAGATTTGAATTTTTCGATGGCCAAGTTCTATTTTGGCCCAATGGGAAGACAATAGATGATGCAACAGTGATTGGAGAAGAAGATAGAGGCTTGTACAAGCTCAAGATACAACTTGAACAAGAACTGGTTCATGAGTCAATTGAACCAAGTGAACCGTAGCATAGAAGGCTTGCACATGTGAACTACAAAGCACTGTAGATGGCAAGCAAATCAGTCTCTGAACGACCAAAAATCTAGGCAAAGAATGAAGGCATTTGGAAAGGATGTGCACAAGGAAAGAATGAAAAGACAAAATTTCCTAGCAGTGAGGTCAAGGCCAAAGGAATATTGGAGATAGTACACTAATATGTATGCATAACCATATCTTCTATCTCATTAAGCATGTATGTGTACTATGTTTCCTTTATAGATGATTTCTCATGTAAGAATTGCCTATATTTCTTGGAAGGAAAACTTGAAGTTTTTCAGTAAGTTCAAGAAATATAAATCCTTGGTTGAGAACCAAACTGATAAGAAGATCAAGACCCTACGGTCAGATAATTCTAGAGAATTCACCTAGGAATAATTCAAGGAACTTTGCAGAGAGTCATGGATTAATAAAGAGTTGAGCACTCCATCCAATCCTCAATAGATTGGGATTGCAGACCAAAAGAACCGAACCATTATGGAAGTAGAAAAAGCAATGCTACATGACCACGATCTTCCTATGCGCCTTTGGGAGGAGGTAGCAAGGACAAATGTCTATGTATAGATCTGTAATATTCATCAAGTACTTGACAACAAGACTCTAGAAGAGGATTTTACAGGACAGAAACCATAAGTCAGCCATTTGAGAATATTTGGATGCCTGGTGTACATGCTGTTGAATTATTGTAACTTCATTAGAGGAAATTTAAATTTAAAATGGGCCTTCCAAAAATAATACAAATTCTATGTCATCATGTATTATCCACTCAAAATTCTTTAAAATTCAAAAAGGGAACACCTCTTAAACAATTTTTTAATATAAATTTGGGGATAGGTATCATACAAAAAAACTACTTTTCTTGTTCGTATTTTTGACATATCTCCATGTGTTTTTACTCAAATTTTGATCGAGAGAGCTCGTTGGATGCAGAATTAAATTCTGCATCTAATGAGTACCCACTTGGCATACTTTTGACAGTCCTAGCTACCCCAAAAACAATAAATACCTGAAAAAATGTGATGATAACATCATCATCACATTTTTTAGGTATTTATTGTTTTTGGGGTATTTGGGACCATTAAAAGTATTCTGAGTGGGTACTCGTTGGATGTAAAATTTAATTCCGCATCCAACGAGCTCTCCCAATCGAAATTTGAGTAAAAACATAGGTAGATCNTTCTTCCTCCAAAATTAATAAATATTATTTTATTATTTTAACTATTATTTTATTAATTTTCCTTAGGAGGCCCATTTTGAGTTGAAATTTCCTCTAATATGAAGTGTATTCACTTATTGTACCCTGATGTTCCTATCGGGAGAATCATTTGTATTTCATTGTACCCCGATGTTCCTATCAGGAGAATCATTAATATTGTACTATGTAAGTAAAGAGTCATGAGGAAACCCCCTCCATTGTAAGTTGGGTGATTAGAACCCTTCAGGATATAATAAAGAGTTGTTTTGATTCCTCCTAGAGAATTCGTCCCAGTCAATTTTAGTGGGACCAGCTTGGTTGAGTGAAATGTCAAGTGAATGAAAGAATACAAATAGGAGAGAGGCGCTCCTCATTTGAACACACAGTCACACTTGTGTAGCACATAAGAGAGAGAGAGAGAGAGAGAGAGAGAGAGAGAGAGAGAGAGAGAGTATTATCTCCAAGGAGGAGAAGGACAAGTCTGAATTCTTATCTTTTATCTTTTGATAATCTATATTTAGGAATCTTTTCTTCTTGGGTTTTTCCCTTTAGGGTTTTCCCAGGGTAAATCCGTGTTGATCTTGTGATACTGTTTCTTTCAGTGATCTTGTCTATATTCTTTTGTTGTGAAATTCAATTGAATGTTGATAATCTAGCTTAGCATATGGAATATTAACATGGTATTAGATCTAACTTGAATAGGACAGCTTTCACAAGGTGAAAAATCCCTCTCTCTCTCTCCCCGATAAGAAATTAGGGTTTCAAAAAAAAATTGATTTTTGAAGATATTATTGCATGGAAATTTGTGCCCTCCTAGAGCACAACTAATGAGCCTAAGATCAAGATTTTTGAGTGGGTATATCTTTGGAAAATTTAAACCCTAGTTTGACACTGGACCAGAAAACTGCAGAAATCCATAGACCCAAAAAACTACACTGCAGAATCTCGCAAGTCACGTTTGAAAGGTGAAGATTTGAGATCTCTAGAAACTAAGAACACCAATCAAATCACCTCAGTCAAGCGCATATCCAGGTAATATCGGTTTCTCATTTTATAGAATTCCAATTTTTTGTAATCTCTTGACAAGATGGCCCCAAGCACCAAGCTTGAGGACAAACTAGAAGGCATAGAGAATTACAGAGCATGGAAATATAAAATGTATTAATTCTTCACACTGATCTAGGAACTAAGATTCAATCTCATCAAAGAATTATTAACAATTACTCATGAAATGGAAATAACTGGAATACCCAATAG
>LPNX011059108.1:46476-69596 GCA_001517045.1 Pseudotsuga menziesii | reverse complement strand
AAATTGCAATTTTTCCATTGCCAAGATGTCACACACTAGATGGTCAAGTGAAATTTTGTGCAATTTCTTTGTTGGATCTCTGAAGATCGAGGTGCATGGCACCATTACAGAAAAAGGGTTTTCCAGCATATATATAATCTGGGATTCGAGATCCCAATATTATATCTGGAAAGCAATATGAACATCTAAAGCACATCGTCTGCAATAATCCACATGAACACCCTAACACTATGCCGACCACCTGGGAAAAACACTAGATATTCCTAACCCCACAAATTCCATTTTGGATTCAGAATTGTTAACTTGCACATATTTGGAGATAGAAGGTAGATAATTTACAAAATTTACTAAATTGTAACACTTCATTGTCACAATTGCAATTTTCCAAGACACAATTAAAAATGACTAACATAAATGATTAATTCATTTTATTCTAGGTAGTCATTTTTTATGTCATGACTAAATTAGTCATTTATGTAAGTCATTTTTAACTCTGTCACTTATTATTTAGTCATATTTGTTAACCGGTGTCTAAATTAGTCATTAATTTTAGTCGTTTATAGTTGGGTTAATCAAAATTGCTCATATTTAGTAGTAAATCACTTGAAAAACATGTGGTGACTAAAAATTTTAGTCACCTAGTAGCTAATTCCTCATTTTGTACTAGTGAAATTATGTTCCTGTAGAATATTGTCATAGAACCAAAACATAGAATGTGAACTGTAAAAACAGATCTATAATAAACTCTCTACACACTAGAGATAATCATGCTTCGAAGTTAGAACGACAATCAACTTGGACATAATAATATTCCAAGCGTTTCAACTGAAATGAATTTCAGAAAAGAATGTAAATTTAGATAATATTTATTCAGAGACTATTTAAGGAAATCAAATAGAATATAGGAGGTGTAACATCTCTACATACAAACCTCATGAATTTCCAATGTAGGCATGTGTGGAAGGAAATCATTGCCAACAAAGAAACAGATGAAGAAAAAATCATCCACAACCCATTCAAAATCAATCTCTATTGGAGGTTTTGGAATCTTCATATCATACTCTAAATATTCACGTAAAACCCAGATGTTGACGAACTACCAAATATTTGAGATATCATAAACAAGTTAGATGTAAAAATAATAGTAAAACGTCCACATGATCTATAATAATCTTGAAACTTGCTTTAATTATCACGACCTAAATGGGACCGTTATTAGTATTAATGCAACCATACAACATTAACAAAAATAAAAAACCTCCAAGCATGCATAACCAAAATCCTAACATAAAAAATTATACATAGATCCGACCTACCTGATAAGGATTTTTAGGATTAACATTCAGTTCACCACTTTTCTTTTTGGCTGTCCTTCACATACATTTGCAGAATGACCAACCTGACCACAAAGAAAGCATTTGTCTTGTTGTTCAGGCGTAACCACAATCTACACAATTACATATATAAGGAAAGAGGCAATGTTATCATATTCCTATCACTATTTTTTAAGACTATAGTAAAAGAGATGACAATGCGATCTGAATGCATTTCAGTCATACAAACCTAATAGGCAATAAAAAATTCTCATCTTGAACAAAGGATGAGCGTTAATTTATGTTTTTCATAAAGGACGAACTGTTAAAAGAGAGTCTCTACTTTTGTGTGGATGATTTTGTCACTGACCATGCTTGGATATGGTGCATGTGTAGCATTTCTAAGCATAACTCCTACCCTCAATGGTTTTTGGTATTTGTCTCTCAATAACACTCAAGACTAAAGCCTAGAAATGGGGTTAAGTATTGAAATTTGAACATAGCTGAGTATAACAGTTCAGGAGTTTATTAGGTTAACGTTCAGACATTTATTGGGTTTGGTGAAGTTCATCAACATATAAAACATATCTAGAGATCAATAAGAGTGATATAAATTTGAAATTACTTCCCATGAGTTCGAATATAGGAGTACCAGAACCTCTTCCCAATACGAAGATGCAATAATTATTTCTAAGAGTTTGACAATGTATGAACCATTGTCGCTTCAAGGCAACGTGATCTAAGAGAATGGGTGGATGTTACAATATGTAATGCATGAAAGTGATATAAAAAAATCAGATAGCAATAAAAATGTACTCATTAAATCCTTAAAAGCAAAACCTAGTGGCTGCTTGTGCATGTCAATGCATCATGACCCATATCAAATGAAAATAAGGACCTTGATCTTGATTCTAAGAATAATCATGAGATTGAACTACTACACAATAGTGAAGAATACCAATATTTCTATTACACTCTGTTCTCTATAAATCAGGAGCTCTAACCTCTCTCAAAATTGAGAAGTGCACCTCATGAGTAGACAATACTAACATGATTAGATCAGCATCCTGCAGCCATTGGGACAAAGACATTTACCAACAGCCATTTGGGACAAAGAGTAGTAAACCTATATACACAAATTTCCAATGTGTGTGTGTGTGTGTATATATATAAGTTTTATTGTTTAAAAACACCAATATTCATTTCTTCAAAGCCTTCAATTTCAAGCAGAACACAAGATTTCATACAACACCTATGGATTTTGTAACTTCATTACAACTTAAACCATAACTTATTGAGAACACATTTTTTATGCCTTTGTTATTCTGTAATTTTTCATTTCACTAAAACCATATGAGTTCAGCAACACAAATTTTTAATATTGATCTTATTAGTATATTACAACTTAATAAATACTTACATTTATAAAAACAAATGTACATTTTTTTGTCTTTGTTTTCTTTCCTTTCTTTTCACTAAATTTTTCAGGATAAAAAATGATTATTACATGTGTTCAATATAACAGCTATAATCAAACTTTTAAGGGATAGAAGCTCGCTTCTAAAAAAAATCAATTTTATAAAACTACAGTTACTAACAAGTTGGCTCAAAAATGAAACACATCAACAGTTTTAATCTGGAAACCTAAAAACCAAAAACCAATACATAACTAGTGACAAGGAAATATAAGAGAGGGGCTGCAGCTCTGTGGGCTATCCTCCTAGAGCTCACAGAGTCTCAAAATATGATATTTATATATAGGTATCCCTTTGTTCTTTTTGTTATAAATATAATATTAAAATCATGGGTTTATATTGTGGTCCGTTTGATGCAGAGATTCGAATTAGCCCTCAATTCAGTCTTAATTATTCTTGAAAATTAAGGTCTTTTTGGTTATTAATAAGATTCTGGAATTTGAAAAAAATGGAAAAGAGTATGCCTTCTAAGACATCTAAGTACTTACCATTAACTAAATCATGGAGTAGCGGTAATATTCTCAGGGCAGTATATTACTGCCATGGTCTTCTTAATGCGGATGACCATTCAGTACAGGTGAAACCCAACGTCTTCCAAGCTTGATAGGGAGGTCACAGGCAAAAGAGCTTATGTTCACAGGTCGCACGGTTGACGGGAAACAAGCGTTGGAACTGGGTAATATGGTTGTTTTCAGGAAGCTTACTTTGATTTACATCTGTCTTGTTTCCTATTGATCTTATAATTCTAGTTGGATGGCAATAAAGAAAACTCTTAAAAATACACAAGGGTTGTTTTCAAAGTCAGGATGTACATGTTGTCGATTTGCAAGACTTCTAGACCATTGTGTAGTAGCAGGAGATGCATATTCAAAGGCTCTTGAGATTTCTCAAGACATCAATGAGAAGGTATTGTGTATTTATGATATACATCTAGTATGCAGCATTACATAAATTTTTTTAATGTACTGTCTCATCTTGTAATAATATAGTTCCAACGATTATGGGTTAGAACCAATTTCTTATCTTAGCTTGCATGTTTCCTTAGTTGTATGTGATGCACTTAACATGATAGGTTAAATTCAATGCAGGGTCCTTTGGCTATTAAAATGGCCAAAGTTACCATTAATCGAGGTAGTAAACCTATATACACCAATATAAGAGTAGTAAATCTATATACACAAATTTCCATGATCTTAAGGCTAGCTTACATATAGAGCCAAGGAGGCACAAAATGAAATGCAGTGGAAACACAATTGAATAACATGCAACAAGACATTAGATAATGAGAGACATTGAATCAAAATACAAGGAATGACATGTAGAAAGGAAAGGCATACATAAGTTGCTATGGTATTGACTGGAAAAATGAAAAACACTTTGGACAATTTGTTGAACCTATTTATATATTGCAAACATGTAAAGAAGTTGTACTTACAATTTACAAAGCATTATTTCTTGTTAGCTTTAATCAATGTAGGATGGAACAAAGAAGCACACTGGAAAGGAAATTGAAAAGCATGCAACATCCCTATAAGATTCACTAATATAATTTTATTAATTTCCAACGAATGACCACAAAAGTAGGTTCAATGGGACTAAAAAGAATACACCCAATTTATTAGGAAGTGGGAGTGTGGTGGAAACTCCTAGATGCAAGCTACCTACATTAAGTAAGGACAAAAAGATATAAGATGAAAGGAAACAAGTACAAAAGCTAGAACATCATCCAACAAAGAGTGTCAAGAAGTATTGGAGCTAGGGACTATGAAGGCCTAAAGAGAAGGGAGGGAATCCTCTAAGTCATCAATTACTGTAATGCTAACAATACGCTGTCTAATAAGGTCCTCCAAATAATAACAACACATAGGTGCCCCTACTTCATAATCTTGGGTAAGATCTTGGGGTGAATTTCCACACAAAGAGCCCCACCGCTCCTACCACTCAAGGCCAAAGTGGGGGAAGAAACTTTGAATCAATTATTTTCTACTTAACAAAGCATATGGGACAAGTGCTCTCAATAGATAGAATTTGTCTCTGATTTTGGGATCTCATAGAGCTACATTGTCAATCACTCATGTAACATCCAATCTAGGGTCTTGGATGAGAGCTCCTTGGAGTCTCTTGGAAGAAGGACATCTCCTCAAGGGTGCTCAAGAAAAGGTTTGATCCCTCACTGATTTGATTATTGAAGATGTATGAATCTCTAGTTATCTATTACTAATTATTGAAGAAAAGGTTTGAGCCCTCACTGATTTGATTATTGAAGAAGTATGAATCTCCAGGTATCATTACAAGCATTGTTGTTACTTTAGGATTCAACTACGATTGAATACATGGTAGGGTTGCTTGAGAATGCTCCTCCATACTCCACAATACTCAAAGAGGTCAATCAATACACTAATGAAGATACCGAAGAGGATACAACAATGGATATCGCTGTTGTAAACTATGTTTCAAAACAATGCATTCTTACATCATCTGAACTGAACATGTCAGACTGGGATGGAAAAGCTCCAACTGAGTGCTATCTCAAGCCTTAGGCAGTGAATTGGTGGAATCATTACAGCCTTGATGGTATTGTCAATTGAGAAGCAAGTAGCCATGGCCATCTTCTGCCTATCAAGTGACATGACAATGTTAACTGTCAGTGAGCTGTTTTATTGTGGGAAGTCTACAGTGGCCAAAAGATGTAGCTTCACTTGAGCATATTAAGGAGGGATTCATCCTTAAACAGGGCTTCCCAAATTGTTGTGGGGCAATAGATGCAACCCATATTAAACTTGAGCGTTCATACAAGGATTCATCCATTGATTGGTATAACCGTGAACATAATTACAATATACTTGTTCATCCCATTGTAGATAGTAATGTGCACTTCCTTGACATTTTCACAGGTTGGCCTGGGTCTCTTAAAGATGCTGGTCTATTAAGGAATTCTTCCTTTTACAGACTGTGTGAGGAAGGTGCAATACTTAATGGTCCTATGTTACCCTTTGGGGGTTATGAGACAAGAGAGTACATCAATGGGGATAATGCCTATCCAATCCTACCCTGGTTGATTGTGCCTTTTTCGAGGGAACTAACTGATGAACAAAGACTCTTCAACTTCAAGCTATCCTACACACAGAATGTTGTGGGATGTGCTCTTGAAAAACTGAGCAACACATGGAAAATTCTACAAACAAAGATCAAGAAACACAATATGAAGATGGTACCCCAGACAATCCTTGCCTTGTGCATATTATATAATATGCTTCTTTCAACCAAAGCATATGAGAATGAAAATGTGAATTAGAAAATTGATGAGTCAGGGAATGTGCACAGTAGAGGTAAATCCAGATGCAATCTCAAGCATCTTGGATCTCTCGGAGCTATCTTTGGCATGGATCTTTTGCTTACAATATGGGCTTTGAAAAACACTTAACTCAATGTCATTTTGAGTCAACTTTACCAAATGAAAACCAGTTTTCTTTCTGATTGTGGCCCCAAACTTTACTTTATTCCCAGATCTAAAGATGCAAGGGGACTTTATCTACCAGTCAAACCACCATTTTTGGCATCCAATTGAGGATGAACAGGACATAGTGGCACACCTTACAGGTCTAATATGAAGAGACAGAACCCTTGCATTTAGTGTTTTTTGTAGTAGCAACATAATTTCTCATGGCTAATTTTGTAACCTTGATAGATTTTTACCTTAACACGATTGCTAGAAAAGACATACATTGGAGTTTTGATTCTGGAAAGCAGAGGTAGAGGCAGATATCTAATACTGAATGAGAATGGCCAGCTTGTAGACATGAATGCCATGCTAAATAGATTGAGCAGCAGCACTGCTAGAACATTGAAGGGGGGAGAGTAATAAATCTTCCTTAAACTGAAACCCCAGCAACGAATAATCTTCAGGAATAAAACACCAGCAACGAATAATATTCCTTAGACTGAGATGACTGAGTTTTATACAAACAGATTTAAGAGTAGAGTTTACAAAGATGCCCTTACGGCTTATTACACACCAAGAGAAATAGAGTTGAAACCTCTGCATTCTAAATGCATCCCACTAATGAAAATATTAGTCCTACTCCCTAAATTGATTATGTTAACCATTTAGCAAGCAATGACAGTGTTTTTCCTGAAACTGATGACAACACTTCTTCTAGGGCTCGATCTGAGATAGGGAATCTCTTTAGAGCCTGATTAGTCTCATGGTAGCCCTGTTAGGGATTCAACAGGTCCTTGGTAGCCCTGCTAGGGATTAGAAAAATTCTCAGCAACCCTTCTAATACTGATACAGACCCTCGGTGGCCCTGTTAGCTCTGATACAAACCCTGGTGCCTAAGTCGTGACCTCAATGAGGTCTGTCCACTTGCTCGCAGTCCTGTTAAGGCTCAAGCACACCGTCGACAACCTTATTTAGGAAGACGAAAGCCATGTTGGGCTTGAGTAGACTTGATGGAAGCCCTAATTGGGGCTTAAGCAGACCAACAACAACCATGTTGAGGCTTAAGCATACCCACGGTGACCTTGCTGAGGCTGACAGTAGCTCTTGCTGATCTGAATTCCTCAGCAGCAGTTGAATACAGAGAACCGAATTATTCTTGAACCCACCTGCTACCTCATGTAAAATCGTTTGGGAGAGCCAAAGGAAAATTTCCCAATGCTACAGATATTTGGGGCTGTATTCTGAAAACTAGGCTTTCAAAGCAGATCCAGCGAGAATTTCCCAATTCTATAGAGATTAAGGACTGGGTTAAGAATTGGAATCCACCCTCTTTATCACTAAAAAGGAATCAATGCTTATCTAACAGGCATGAGGTTATCACTTGATTGAAGAGAGGGGAAGAGTAATTGTAAATAGATTGGATATGAAGTATCAGATTGATGAACGAATTTCCTCCAAAGAAGAGATTTATTTTACTATAACCATGGCAATGGCATCAAGAATGGTGTTGATTCTATGGAAATATGTTTGGATATTACTTCTTCTAATATATTGCTTATCATTGAAACCATTCAAATAATATGCTTAATAGTTGTATGTGTAATAGATTAATATGTTTAAGCGAACATACTCATCACTATTTAATATTGAATTCCCCAAAATTGTATTGTAATCCTTTAACATTGTATATTTATTGTAATATTTTGTATTTAATATACTATGTATGACATTTTAGAGTATGAAATGAATATTATATGTGGCTTAGGATATATATATAATATATGAGTCTTAGAAGTAATTGTTCGCATGTGATTCATTTGTTTCTAACAATAAATTATGGTGCAGAATAAGATGTACTTATCTATAGTGTGTGTAAAGATTCAAATCAGTCATACACGTCTTATTCACTATGGAATCCTTCATAACAATGATTAATTATTTTGTCCCTCACAATTCCTTCTATAGAAATGAGTCATATATTTTGGCTCCATGCATAGCTCATGAGTCATGATCCCTAAAAGAAATCGATACCACACAATTTCATAGATTCTACCCAAACCATGCTTTGAGCTAGTACATTTGATTATAGGACATATGAGGTAATATAGGGCCTTCTACATGGCCCATTAGCCATGGAGAGGCATATGTTAGGTCCTACAACCTTAGTTTATTTTCTAAGAGAAATAACTTGAGAACAACAGGCATAAGAAAAATCATATTAGTAATTCCCCCTTTATGACACATGTAGGCCAAAGGATCACTTTTCAATGAATCATTATGTGGTGGTATTGGACCTTATGCATGGTCTTAACAGTGCACATACTCCTATTATGAGGACAAATATCCCATCGAGAGGTCATCTTTGGTTGTTGGAGACATCATTGTTAGACCTTTAGGCCTAAAAGTTTCCTATATATCCCAATGCATGATATTCTTACACCAACCATGGTTAATACCTCAACACCTAAACCTACTGCTCAAAAACTTCTAATGGTGCCTATATCTCCACTTGCTGGCTAGGAATATGCTCAAGATATCATGTTTGATGTTTCAACATGATGTTGTTGGCCCTCCCTACCCATATCCCAACTTTGAGGAAAACGACACTCTTAGGAGATTGAGTGTTATGGTTCAAGGTCTTGTTATTGAAGTAGGCTACTTGAAATATTGTTTTAGGTACTAAGAAATAGTTTCCTCTCTTATCCATGTCTATGGTCCCATGGCCCATCCTTGGTGATAAAAATATTCTAATGGTGTTATTTTACAACTAAGAGGCCAAATATCCTGCATAGAGGCCATGTGTGGTACGTTAAGGGTTTATTTGTGGCCCTTGAGTTTCAAAGGATAAATTTTAGGATTAGATTCAACAAGGATTGGATAATTGTCATATCCTCTTATAGTGGAACCTACAAGGTGAGCCAAAAAATACCCTTTTGTTTTGAAAAAAATGTGGTTTGGTCAATGAGGGTTTAAAGGTAATTCAAGTGAGTGGTGAGAGGATGTTGATATCCACATAAGCTCAAAAATGTTATGTTACAACAAAAACTTAAGCCTTGAAAGCTATGATCAATTACTTGAAATTCTTTAAATCCTTGAAATCATTTACACCTAAAAAATGAGAAACATAACACTGATCCTTGACTAGAACTTCAAGGATCAATGGACCTTCTTGGGAACTGATATATTTTGATACAATGACTGTATTTATGTAAAACCAACACTACTTGATGCAACATGATCATGGAATTTCATAATTGTTGTCATAATATAGATTTTGTCATAATTGTTGGACTGCCCCCAAAAGTCCAAGTTCTCATGACTTTTAAGGGCGACTTTAAAATAGCCGCCCTCAAAATTCCAATTCCCATGACTTTTGGGGGCAGCTTTAAAACAATTGCCCCCAAAATTCCAATTCCCGTGACTTTTTTTTTGGTGGGGTGGGGGGGGGGGGGGGGGGGGGGGGGGGGGGGGGGGTTAAAAACCCCCTTGAAAATGACCTTTAGGAAGGGGTTTTCCAACCCCCCCCCCCCCCCCAAAAAAAAAAAGGTCCTGAGAGCCGGACTTTTGGGGGGGTTTTAAAAACCGCCCCCAAAATTCCAATTCTCAAGACTTTTGACGGGGGTTTTTAAGAATCGCCCCCAAAGACCTAAATAAACTTTTGGTGGGTAGTTTAGAAAATATGCCCCAAGTCAAAATTGCCCCCAAAATGTTATTTTGTTGTAGTGATCCACCTCTTCAAAGTAACACTATGAGCATTATTGAAATGCTTGCTTCATTCCATTTTAAACCAAGACCAAAATTTCCTTAAGGGTACAAAGAAATTTAGCTTTTGTGTTAAGATTGATATCCACTTCTTGTGCCTTGGATGTTCTTGGTAAAAATGATGCTATGGATGTGGGGCTTGTCCAAAACAACATTCTAGGGTGACATTTTGGTAGCACCATGATAGGTGGTATTGTAATACCTTTCTGTAAGGGGGGTGTAGCGAGGGCTGGGGGTGTGGGAACTACTAAACCCAATGGCTAACAATATTTTTATGGTCAACACCTCACAACCTCTATTACTTGTTATTAACTCCAAAATCTCAAGTCCCACAATATCCATAAGTATTATGACACGCATCATCCTCATGGACAACGATGTTGTCATCATCATAATTAATGCCATATGGTACATCAACATCATCTTGATTATCATCCTCATTATCATCACCATCATCAACATTAAGTACATCATCAACAAAATCATTGTCGTCATTGTCATTATGGTCACTCATATGCTATTAGTGTTCATAATCACTCATCGCCATTAGGATTCATGTCATGTAATTGTTAAGGTCATTTATATGTTGTTACAATCATTTCGATGATAATAGGGTCGTGTAGATGTCGTTACATAAATTTAGGTGACATTAGAATCAATTAGGATCCAAAAGTGCTACTACATTCATAATCATTGTTGACATCCACATCGTCATCATACAACAAATCAACATCATTGTATATATACAAATCCCAGGATACAAATCAGATTGCATAGTGTGAGATCAGATCAGATGGTAAAGAGATTAATCCAGAATGAAATTGCTGCAAAAAGAAAAACAAATCTTGGCAATAAAAGATCAAACCAGGACTGTGAATATTATAGAGAAATTAAAACAGAAAAGGTGGAAGCAATATATCAAAGTTAAGACAGAAGAAAAAAAAAGATTACAAGGGAAAGGTTTGTGCAGTTGCTCCAAAAGCATTTTGGCACAGGAAAAAGAATACAATCTCTCTGCCATTAAAACCAAATTTCAAAGGATCTGTCGAACACTCAAATGTTGTCCCCATGAATAAAGAGATGCATCTTCATTGCAAAAAATAAATTCAAAAACTTGAGTATTTGAGCTATTCTTAATTCCTTTACAAGTTGCCATGCAAGGAACTCTTTTTCCTGTATATACTATATACACACACTTATGGGTGTCTAATTTATTCTTAATTCCTTCACAAGTTGCCATGCAAGGCACCCTTTTGTAATATGGAGCAGTTCCCCTCAATTAAATAAATAGTTTTTGTCACATAATATTTTCCCTGTATAATTTGTTTTATAAATTTATTGTGTATTCTTCATTATTTTTGGCCTATGAAGAACTGATTAGGAGCAAGAATACCAATTTTTTTTATCTACCAATATGCATCATAACTCCATATTTGAAACTAACAAAAAAGAAGAACAGAACACATAATATGTGCAGGGTAATATCTGTCAAAATAGGGATTGATCAGAACTTGACAGGGTTGAAACTGCTTAGCACTAGATCAGGTGCCAGTAGGTCCCCTTTAGTCCAAAGGTGTCATAGTTAGCTTGCAAATATATGCAACTTACAAATTTGGAACAATCAGATGCATATGTTAATGGAGAAAAAATCCTAGTTGCATTAGATCCTATAATTTGAGGATGGGAACGAACAATCATGCAAATTACTAATTGTGAAACCGTTCCAAAGAGACATTAAACAAAATCTACAAACATTGAAAAGCTCCATACTTGAAAATGTCCTCAAAGACTTCCAATTTCACATGAAACAATATTTAAGAAAATCAGTTTCAAGTAAAAGGAAGAAAACAAAGAATGTAAGATTGAAGAAATAATATTTCTTGATAAAAAAACAATGAATAATTGTAAGAATGACTACGGTTAAATTTTCCTTGTGGGTGTATGTGGGGTATTCTGGGCTTGTTTGTAAAATTAATCAAACTGGCATCGACTGGTAGAGGATGGGATTGGGATAACATACCTTGTACACTATATACACCTTGTCATGACAGTATTGACAAGAGGGATGAGGTTCTTATCCAACACAAACCTCTTTGTTTTGATGAAACGCTCACGATCTGATCTAAAATCCATAGACCAATCCTACAAATCGCACTCCCCTCCTTGGTCACAGATTGGGAAATACAGTGGGTGATTCATCAAAAGAAACTCCATCACCCCTTCCCTTTCCTTCTTCACCATTGGGGTATTAATCTTTATTTTCAATCTTGTCAATTAAACCCTAAAATCAGCATCCTTCCGATTCAAACCCTCAAGAAGCAGTTAATAGCTTTGGTATTGGTGGAAACCATAGTGAAAAGTGTGAAGGTGTTTAATTACCAGGAAGCGTAGGCATAGCGCAAGATAACATGGGATTGGGACTCTTCTTGACCTCAACGAGACACATAGGGAAATTTCTGATGATGGTTAGGCGGGAATGATAGCAGAATTGAGAGATATCAACCCCCACTAACTCGCAGGCCTGGAGCATGGTCATGCCCTGGAAAATCTTGACCGAGTGGCAATCCACCATTACTCAAAAGCTTCCTCCGACTTGGGGATCTCCAACCATGCTCCTCCCACCGACGTTCTCTTCTCTGTGCTCACTTTTGGTATTTTGGTTCAATTTAAAAGGTGGATTGTTGAGAGACAGACATGTAGTGAGTTGCAAGGGTTCAATTGACTTAGGATTGATTCCATTTCCCCTACATCCCATATTACATGTATTCTTTCATGACAAGTGTTGAACAAAAAGTTTTGATGCCCTGACCCCAGTTATGCTAGCTTTGCTAACTTGCTTGGTATGTGGGAATTTTTTTTTAATGTTTTCCGAGTTGTGTATTATTTTTATTAGGTTCCTAATCCTTATCATTCTTATATCTCTCAAGCTTGGATTGCACTTGGATGCACCTTCATCAACTACAACTATACTCTTACCTTTGCCTGGAAATATTTCACCACAATTAGAAATCTTAACTAGAACAATAGGTCTTCCTTGATCTGTAGTTGATAATTGCTCAATTTTCTTCAATACATCTATTCCCTCAACAACTCTTCCAAAGAAGACATGCTTGCTGCAGATAATAAGAAAAGGGACATTAATTATTTGAGAGTAAAACAGACAATAGAGATGGGGAGAGGAAACATATCCAAATTAGTCAGACAATTGTTAGCCTCACCCCCTTAATAGCATATAGACCAACTAAATTGGACTAAAGAGAACTACCTACAAATATTTATCAGAATTTAAAATGTCAAATGGTAAAAATACACTGGTGTCTCACACCCAAAGAAAGTAACCCATTATTTCAAGGTAAAGGGGACTTGTATTTATAAAATATGAAATTTCCATATGGTGACACTCATGAGTCATGGATAAAGAGAAAATATGTCGATCACAACCAACATGTAAAACTGCTCAGACAAACTCAGGTGAATACAAAAATCATAGATATGGAATCAAGTATATATCCATCAAGATGAGGTGTTGCTGCAAAAGTAATAAATAACTAAGAACCATTGGTGTTGTAAGCTACGAAATTTCCATATGGTGACACTCGTGTGTCATGGATAAAGAGAAAATATGCCGATCACAAACAACATGTAATGCTTCTCAGACAAACTTAGGTGAATACAAATTCTATGGGACTTAATGGATTAATATTTTATGGGATCAACAAAACAATTACTCATTGAGTGAACAAAATAAAAAATGGAGAAAAACCTAAGTATATCTCATTAAAAGAACCACTGCCAATTTTGTGCCCAAGTCTATACTTGTTGTTTAAGTGTGACTCCATGTCACGGGATGTCACAATTTTAGACCCTATGTGCACACATTCAAGGTTAATATGCACATTCCAGTACCCACAATCATGTCCCAACACCCCCCCCCACACTTCAACATCTACATGTGTTCTAGCTCTGTGCATACACTTTTTCATCATGAGATTTGTGGAAATGACCATATTTTGTTGAAGATATCTACACTAAACTAGAATATGAAAAAATATATATGCACAATGATATTTAAAAAGTTTCTTGTCAAGTTATGGTTGTATCAAATGATTCCCTTTAGCAGTAAAGTGCATTCTACATGAAGCATAGTATAATTGCTTGACAAAATCAGTGAACCAACAACATACTTGGTTGTAATGATAAATAATCAAGTTTTATGTAATCAAGCACTAGCAAAATGAAGTCAAGAGATATAACAAGGATACCATATTTGGAATATATTTGGAAAATTTCCTGTAATGGCAAGCTCAATAAAGGGTTTGGTTCTTGTATTTCATACCTGTAAAAATGACCTTATGGTCATCAGAGGCCAAATAAGACTTGAAGGTGAAAATATAGAGTTGAATTTCTTGCATCCTACACCTGAAGGAGGAGCTTTGAAATGGAATTTGCTAACAGTTAAGGAATATGAAAGAGTTATACTTCTCACATATGAAACCATCCTATTGGCATCGATTCCTTGTTGAATGGTTATCAAAAATACATTTGATATTTTTCCACTTGCATATTTAGCCTATCAATACTTATGTGTTGGAACGTTGAATTCTCTACCAACTCTTAGTAATGATCTAAACAAGGAAAATTCCTTTGTCGTAGTAGTGGCTCTTAAAATTCGTGGCATATTGAGAAATTTAATATTGTGAACAAGTGACAGTGTATATTACAAAATATCTATTAATCAAGAGTAATATTAGCAATGGATATTTACAGATGTTTGTAGAAGGAAATATCATTGGGACTCTATGGTGCCGAATCCTCCATCCAACAAAGTAGCAGGTCCACATTACCAGCATTCAAATTCCATATTTTGAAGATCAACAATAAATATCAACCCCATATTCAAGGGCATCAAATCGAGCATTTCCATGCAGTCATTTAACAGGTGGAGGGACAAAGGAGAGAGAAATATCAAAGTATAGGATGTTAGAGCATATTTGGGTCATAGATTGAACACTTGAAAGCTACAGGATTCCAAGAAATCCTCTCTAGATTTATGGAAATAGTGGGGCATATATCCTCAAATTTCAGGTAGAATATTAGTTGATAGTTATAGTCAAACCTTATATTTTAAGGGAATCGAACTTAGCAGTGGTACTAGCGTTTATCAAATCAACTCAACAGTAGTATTTAGCAATTAGAAAATCAACTCCAGGTGTAGCATTTCTTGGCTCTATGTTGAATGTTTTTCTTGTCGAAATTCATGGCGCAATTCATGTCACTAACCCTGGATTCATATATGGTGCTATGCTATTCAGGGCGTTTTTTTGGAGGCTATTATTGGCGTTATATGGGATGCTTTTGTGGATGCTAATTGGGACGTTAATTGGGATGTTATTTGGGATGCTAATTATCGTCCAAAATAACGCCAACTTTCAAAAATGGATGCTAATTGGGATGCTAATTGGGACGCTAATTGGGATTCTAATTTGGATGCTAATTGGGACGCTAATTGCGACGTTAATTGGGATGCTAATTAGCATCCAAAATAATGCCAACTTTTAAAAAGGGACGCTAATTGGGATGCTAATTGGGATTCTAATTGGAACGCTAATTGGGATTCTAATGGGGATGCTAATTGGGATGTTAATTGGGATGCTAATTAGTGTCCACAATAGCGCCAACTTTTAAAAAGGGACGCTAATTGGGATGCTAATTGGGACGCTAATTGGGACGCTAATTGGACGCTAATAAGGATTCTAATTGGGATGCTAATTAGCATCCAAAATAGCGCCAACTTTTAAAAAGGGACACAAATTATGCCATTAAAAACGCCATCCTGTGGAAAAGCGTCCACTTTGTCCAAAAAATGATGAAAAATACACTAAAAGGGATAGTGGACGCTAATCGCAGGTTTTTGTTGTAGTGTAACCCGATAGGGGAACCATCCATTTTACAACACTTTCAATTATTTGTAACATTCGATCTTATTGTTGGTTTCTATGCTCTATCTGTAATTTTGTTATAATATTTAGAAAATGTTATCTCGATCTACCTTAGTCAAAGGTTAACTAGATCTATCCTAAAATACATTATGAGAATATTTAGTAGGAATAATTTACAAACATTTAAATAACTTAAAAGAAACAAGTGTTGAGATTTGAATCCATAGTAGAACAAGAATAACTTATATTGACAATAGTTGCGCTCATGAAATTACTAATTATTACTAGCGAGCTTTAATTCGGGTATCGATGCCTGATTTGAGATACATTAATAATTAAATCTAATATCTTATAGACATGAATAAAATACAGAAACAAAGATCTAGATTTGATAACATAATAGGAAAGAGTACTAATCTTTAAAAAACCTACATTCTATTTATACACATAATATATATTTGTCCTATACATATGCATAAAACATTTCTACCTAGATAATATAGTTGCAATCTCAAAGTTAAGATAAGCTAGAATAAGAACCTGGAATCAGTGTTGGGAAAACATAAATGGAATAGTTGTTCCTCCCAACCAACTCCTAGAGCAACCAAATCACTTGCTCCAATTTCTGCACTTCAAAAAACGGAAAGCGGATGAAAAAAAAATTACGAAAAGAAAAATCAAAGTTTGAATTTCCGCATTATACTTTACTAATTTCCGTATTCTGCACTGCGGAAAGCTGAAGTCAAAAATACCGAAAGTTTTATTACGAACTTGTAACTCCTGCACTGCGTAAAGCAGATGTCGGGGATGGGAATAAAAAATCATATTAAACTTAAACAGAGTATAAAAGTTTATTTTATACCATTATTCTTGGGAATCACCTTCCATTGTTTACTGAATATGCTTCATAAGGAAGAACAAAAAAAGGAGAGAAGGAAAAGGAGTTGTGACATAAGCAACCGCGGAAGGAAGGAGGACAAGGTAGAAGTAGCAAGAAAGGAAGATGTAATAGAAGAAGGATGGAAGCAGATAAAGAAGAAATATATAATGAAAGAAGCAACATAAGAGGAAGTTGCGACAGAAGAGAAGCTGCGATAGAGGAGAGTTCACGACAGAAGAGAGGTCGCGACGGAAGAGGAACAATGATAGAAGGAAAGGATGCAACAAGGAAGGATGCGATAGAGTTAACCATGTCAGAAGACGTGTAGCATCACAATGGCTAGAAACTCACAGTTCGAAAAGATCATTGGTACGAGGACAACTACAGTTAGTGAAAGCCACACGTATGAAAGCATCTTTGTTAATCAAGTCGTCAATGACTACTATGATGTGTTGATAGAATAGGAAATCCAGGTTCTTGGATAATTGTATGAAGTCGGCTGAAAGCGACATGTAAGAGTCTATAAAAGGAGGAACCCAATATATATGCGGGTTAGCCGCTGGAGGGTCTGGTCATGTTAGTATTTGTAATATTTGGTTGATTATTGATAGATTGATTGTATTGTATGCTAGTGTGCTGAAATCATAGAGAGGAGTTGAAGACCCTACAATTGAGTGTGCGGGAGTGTAGGAGAGAGTGAATTGATCCAATCTATGTGTGGATTGACAGTAGAGTCATAGAAGAAATTGAATTGATCCAGGATGTGTACGGATCATTAACAGTGTCAAGTAGAGAAATAATAGTGACATAAGACCAGAGAGCAAGAGAGGAGGAAGAATTCTGTATATATAAGAAAGAGAGATATAAAACAAAGCATTAGGGGAAATTTCAACTCAAAATGGGCCTCCTAAGGAAAATAATAAAATAATAGTTAAAATAATAAAATAATATTTATTAATTTTGGAGGAAGAAAAGAAAAAAACTATTTTTTGTTCGTATTTTCGACATATCTCCTCATGTTTTTCCTCAGATTTCAATTGAGAGAGATCATTGGATGCCGAATTAAATTCTGCATCCAACAAGCACCCACATTCTATACTTTTGACAGACCCCACTACCCCAAAAACAAGAAATACCTGAAAAAATGTGATGATGACATCGTCATCATGTTTTTTCAGGCATTTCTTGTTTTATGGGTATCATGGTTCATCAAAAGTATGCAGAGTGGGTACTTGTTGGATGCAGAATTCAATTCTACATCTAGAGAGCTCTTCCGCTCAAAATTTGAGTAAAAGCACAGGGACATATGTCAAAAATACAAACAAACAAAACAAGTTTTTTTTATGATACCTATCCCCAAATTTATATTAAAAAATTGTAAAAGACCTATATGGTATTTCAAATTTAAATCAATTTCATTGGATAAGACATGATGACATGGAATTTTAATTACGGTTGAAAGGCCCATTTTGAGTTGAAATTTCCTCCAATGGTCTGCAACTTACTGTGCATACCAAAGGTGCCATATATTTCTCATGCCAAATAAAGAGTGCCTTTGTAGTTTTTATTAGATGGATTTTCACGTTAGATGTCGTGTCAAATGTGTGATTGATGGATGTGATCAAGTGTAGATTTTTTTTATGTGATTGTGTGTTTATGCATTTTCTTATGAATGAGTTTATATATGTTTGTCACACTGTTGTCATTGAATGTCCCTATGATGCATTGGGTTGTTTTTATAATACTTGTCGAAGTGTGAGTTGTAACACAGTTTAACTATGTGTAATAAGTATAAACACCCCACCCATCATCCTCTTTCGAGCGCCTTGGTAGAATACCAAGGGACCCAAAATCCACCACCCAACTAGGGAAACCTTGTTTTTGCAGTTACCCATAGAAAGATATCTCGGGTGAGACTGCATCTGTATCGCAAGTGCCACCGACTAAGCCTTGCTCTTTCGAGTCGATATCTTGGGATTTTTTGTGCGCCAAGGAGGGAGTGAACCTAGGACAAAGAGTTTCATAAAATCCAACAAACAACCTCTAAAATAAGTAGGCATATATGATGAGATGAATCCAAAGTCCTTACTACCTGCCCTACTAATCTAGGATAACTATTACTCCTATTTTTAGCAAGATTTGATAAATGGAAACACACTTCCATAAAGGAAAATAATCATTGCAAGAATGAAACACACTTGCAAAAAAAAATATGATCTACACTTTATGTGTGCAAGTGATTGCTATCACCATATCATTATTGACGTGTGCAAGTGACTTCATGACTCCATTTACTCTCATCAAGCAAATTTCATCTTCCTTCTATCAACACACATAAATGTGCCTATGGTGAATTTTCATTTGACTATATTATAGTGTTACCCCCATTTGGACTCTTTGTCATATGAAAAGTGCAAGAATCTTAGTGTTGACTTTTGGTTTGTCTAAGAGATCATGCCTTCTATTGGAGAAAATTGGCATCTAATGGGTAGTAAAATATCTCATGCTTATTTTTCCCTTATTTACACCTTTAATCAAATTCAATATTTTCATTTTTACAAAGAAATGAGCTTATTGTGCAAAATACTTGAATTTTGCTTACTTGTACACACTGATAAAAGGTACAAATATCCCTTAAAAACAAGCATGTACAACTTTCCTTTCGCATTTTATGAGAATTATGCACACACATTTTACCAGATGTTCATATGGGGAATAAAACCCATGTCTCAATGTTTCTTTATTTGGCCTTTGATGCATGAAAATGGCATGCAAAAACTATCCTTGAAGCATATTTGACAGTTTTGAAATTGTTGAGTTTGACTTCCAGTTTGACCAACTCCCAAGAGTAACTTGTTTGATCTAAGATTTTTTTTAAAACACCTAACCATTTCTAGAATGTTAAGAACAATCTCCAAGTCGCAAATTCCGGTTTAGAGATGTATTGATATGCAAACAAATGATGGGTTACATGAAACCAATGAGGTTGTTACATGAACAACAATAAGTCATGTGTGGAGAATTATGAGAGTATGGTACATATGACTATGGGATATGGAATGAAAAATGTAGTAGGGAAAAAATGATAAAAATATTTAAAAGGTATGAAAAATCCGCCACCCCCCCCCCCCACGACCAAGGTGTTTTCCATCCTCTAAAAAAAATGACAAATTGATCCATGAGAAAGGAACAATATTAAAATTATTATTTCATGCCATCTCAGACCTCTAGCAATTGGTAATAAATTAGCTGGGAAATTTATGTTCAATATTTTCACAAAGAACCTACTGTTTAGATGTACTTCTCAAAACTCACAACCAACACTCAAATATCCATTATTATGCTACATTCATATTTCACTTACATATTTGATTGTTGATCTTGAGGTTTGTAACTCGTTGTTAATAATTAGTATAGGAAGAAAAATAATTTCAAACCTTTGTACTTCTATAGGAACAATTAATATACAGGAAATACACTTCAATTTGTAGGAAATGGAAACACTACAGAAAGAGCACGTTGTCGCAAAATGAGCATGTTGTAGTAGAACGAGCACAGTGTTGCGAGATGAATCATGTTGCTGCAAGATGAATAACATTGTTGTAGGATGCTTTGTTGAAACCAAAATATGAACACAGACCTCTAATTCACTAGTACTACGTGATGGAAACATTATCTAACTATTCAAACTTGACCTTCAAATCCTTATACCAACAATCTCTCACTCATGTCAAGTGATTTAAAGAAACCTTGCCCCAAAATAGAGTATTAACAAATGTCCAGTTTAGAACTGATCCAATTCAAAACAAAAATAAATACCCTAAAGAATGTATTAGAGGAACGGACATGATTTCAACCCAAAAAAATAGAAAGGAAATAACATGTTCACATCAAGATGATTAGGATTCAATCAAGTCAAAAGATTATTAAATAGAAAGTTCTTCCATGAATCAAATACACAGTAATCCCAAATGCACGGAAATGAACATGTAGAATGTTTTCAAAATATTTTCATTTACTTTCCAAAGTTCTCCATATCGAATCCAACCCTCGAAAAGCTTGATTTTGGATCTTTTAATACAACCATTAGATAATTGAAAAACAAAACAATAGGATCGTATTTTCTATTTTGAGTAAAAGAAACCTAACTAAGCTTATTTCACTTAACTACTAATTGGAATTCAATAAAGAGATCAAATCTCTTTTTTCTATTCTCCCTAATCTATGGAAATGAAAATTTAAATCCAAATATTTTCTCTTTAAAAAAACATATATTTGGACTTCTAGAAATTTGAGCGAGAGATTTTCTCAATGCTCCTACATAATAAATATGGAAGGGAGAATGAGTCAACACAAGGAATCATAAGAGGCGTAGGGAATTTTCTAAGTGTCATTCTTCTAGCATTCAAGGAATCACCAAATACATGCCATCCTGAGAGGAAAGAAAGCTGAGCAGTCCACACTGGTGTCAAATTCTACAAGAAAGAACACCGAGGGACCTCGATTATGTGAGAGTTAGATATCAAATATGGTAAATTGATCTTTTGAGTAGCCCCCTTGTGTAACCGATATCTGAAATGTCCAGTTGGTACACAATGGTGAGTTGAACTGAGTTGAGTAAGTAGAACGTAGATCATGTGGTACTTGTAGCTTATTGTAAACTGAGATATGGAATCCTATAACTGCTAGCATGATAAATTGTAACTTTGAGTTCTTAAATATTATTCTCATGGAGTAACAAGTTTGTAGATTTGTCATGTAAAGAGAAATTGAACTTGAATGAAATTTTGATTTCACTTTCATTCTTTGCAAATTGTGTTTACTAGCAATTTGGTTTTGAAACAAGACATGTTTGATTGTGCCCAAAGGGTTTTCACAATAATAAATCATTATTCCAAGCAATCCTTATCATCAAGCTAGTTTTCAAGCACTCTGTGGTATGATGGAACCTCAGAGAGGTTTTCACCATCAATTTTTATTTGGAAAAGGGAATTAATAACACAAAGTATCTCAAGATTATAAGTGAGTTGAGAGATATTATTACATGGGGTAGGGGAGCATCTCAACATTATAAGTGAGTTGAGAGACATTATTACATGGGGTAGGGGTAAATGCGGCAGGAAAGTATGGAAAGCTCATGAAGGAAGAAAATAAGCTGAAGTCAAGATGTGGTAGTTGTAGTATCATGAAAAATTCAATATTTACTACATAAACAAATGGAATTTTAGACTTCAAAATGCATAGATTGTTAATCTCGAAAGGACGAAATGTATGGACACACCATTACATAATGAACAATAGGGATTTTGGAAGAATTCTTTGGTTGCAACTGAATGATGGTCGTGACTTGACATGGTATAGAAATTGACTTCTCCTTTGATGGTGGTCTTCATAGCATTTGTTCATTTTCCTTCATCCCAATCCATGTTGAAAAGTTGGTACTATCGGTGTTGTTTGTTAGTAGCCGGAATATTCATGTAACTAGTTCTAAGGATTCCAAGATACAATTATGGTGCATGGAAGGACTCAACATCACATGATGTTTCATCTTCTTTGATGGATGGTTGGATGACATTCCCTTATTTCGAAATATTTTATCTCCAAAAGCATTTGGTAGTGGAATCATCTTCAGAATCCTCTTGATACCTACAAAGAAAACTAGCGCTTATTTGTAATTGGATAAATTTCACCCCTAAAATTTTTCCTTACAGTCTTTACCCCAAACCTTGAAACGTGAGGGATTTGACCCCACATCCTTAAATAATGGGGGACTAGTGCACCCACAATGTGATCTCCCTACTTGCTCGATGCGATCCCCATCTGTGTCCCCATCATTTGAATGCCATTAATATTCTTAAATTTTTGTGAATGCTACACCTAACAAGACATTTATGATGATTTGAGGCATTGTTCGAGGCCTTGTCTATAGTCTTCCTTTCAAGTGTTTATGCTTATTTTCCAGCCCTAACCATCGATCTAGAAGGCCTCAAGACCCGTGTTTATTGATTAAGACATCTTCATAGCAACCTTATATTCATTGATGAAGGGCCGACCAGATTTTGACACATTAGCATGGGAATCATGTATTTATAAATGAAATAGTTATGTCCCGATGTTAATATTATCGTAGTACATTCACTTGTTATTGTATTTACTCAATAGCAGTTCCGATCCGGGTTTTCTTTGATAGTTCATTCATCACTGTGTAACAGTTTTGATTATCTTGCTATTTTTGATACTTCATTCATCACTGTATCAACACAAAAGCAGTTTCGATTTCAGTTTCGTTTGATCGTTGATCCATTGCTG
>LPNX011059108.1:21589-46084 GCA_001517045.1 Pseudotsuga menziesii | reverse complement strand
GCTTCAATGACTTTCTTTCTAATTTGCGTATAATTTTGCAGGTTTACGGACTGGTTGGACGAATGTGAAAAGGCAAACGAGCGAAATTCGGAGGGCTAAAATCTAGTAGTAGAAATATATAATCTGTTTACCTGATTGTTTTAGTCATTGTACATGTGGAATTATTGGTTTTCCCTCTTAACTGTTTTGGTCATTCCACATGTGGAATTAGTGGTTTACCTCCTAGTTGAAAATGTGGAATTACTGGTTTTCAATGTCTTTTAAATTCTAGGAGAATACTCATGAAAGCAGCGAATGTATTTGACTTTCTGGGTCTCCTTTAAATAACTATGTAACCGTAATGCAATTTGGGGATATTTATACTTGTGATTGAAGGATTTGAGAACAAATGTTCTCTTTGTGACTAATCTATAATAATATTATATGGCTTATCAGTAATCTATAATTTGTTCAGTGTTGAAATGCGTTTGTTATCTCATCTTATATTCAGGATTTGTTCCTTTCGTTACCTTTCCTTCCATGATACTTAATGGTGGTTGAAATGCGTGTGTTATCTCATCTTATATCCTCCTCATTTTAGTAATGAGTTTATATGTTCATATTTGGTTTTCCTTTCATGATTTTTGATATGTTCAATCTTTTTGAAATTGATTTATAACCATTTCTTGACCTGAGCAAATGCCCATATTATATTTATTAGTTTGTTGCTTTTTGAGCTAACACGAAGTATGCAACTTATAAAGACTGCATACAATGTAATAAAGCAAATGATTTTATACATGATCTATTTCATTGAGATTGAAGTTATGGTACCCCGGATTTAGTATAGTTATTCTTATTTCAATGCATTGCATTAAAGACTTTTCTTAGTAGAGTTATTTAAATGCATTCTTGGTAAGATCGGGGGGATATTTCTCAGTATTGTCAACTCTTCTGGCTAAAGAAAACTTGCGGCCTTGCTCCTTTTGTAATTCATGAAGTAGATTTCCCACAAACAGATCTATGAGAGTGAGGGTCGACAATAATTTAGAGTCATCAACCCAGGCGTCGTATAAATGAAATCTCGTCGGTGTTCACTTTTATTTTGTCACATCGCAACAATCCCCGATCATCCTCCTGCTAAACAAACCTCCAAGCAATGTGAAATTGCAATGCTACTGTTATGTTTAGTGCTCTGATCAACAGTTACCAGAAATGTAGATGTAGACTAGTGTATATTAAAAGAAGTGTAAGAGATTAAGAGAAGTGTAAGTGTAAGAGATTATAAGAATGGCATAACGACAACAGTTACCAAGAGTAAAGCGGGTTCGTTGACATTATGGCCTCGGCGATATCTTCCGTCTAGAATTTCTGATTCGAAGATTAATTTGTTGTAAGATAGAAAATATTCTGAGACACGCGATGAACAAAGAACGGACTGACAAGAAGGAGCTGCTGAGAAAAACTATAAATTATTTTATTTTGTGATCATCGTAGTATAAATAGAGCTCTATGTGTGAAAGATTAAAGACACACGATAAACAAATAAATAACTGAATGACAGGAAAGAGCTGTTGAGAAAAACTATAAATTATTTTATTTTGTGATTATCGTAGCATAAATAGAGCTCTATTAACTAGTCAGCATATATTTATTAAAAAAAAATATATTTATAAAATATAATTGTATTTTAATTGAAATTAAATAGTTAATTACATACTTCATAGATAATTAAGTTTTCAGGATTAACAATGTGATAAAAAGCTTTATAAAAGTGGAAAGGTGCCTTTGTAAAAAATTTAAACTCAAACAAACAGAACTCTAGAATTTGTGAACACTCGTTTCCTCTCATAAAGTTAACCAAGTAATAGGTTATCCTCAAATAAAGTGAAACTTTCAATAAGACTACAAAGTTATCCTTCAATAAAATTTGAAAAAACAATTTCCATAATTATTAACAATATATAAGCAAATTGCAACCAAACACAATCAACAATCAACATTCAGTAAAACTTATTTTCTAATAATAAGTTATTTTCCACTGAAGTAAAACTTACAATAAAATTACAAATAGACCCTCCAATAAAATTTAAAGAACCATTTTATAAATCTTATATATATATATATTTCTTAATATCTAATATTAAAATATGGATATCATAAAATATATAATAATAAAAAGGCAAACCATAACTAATATGTTCAACCTATTAATAGGTCCCAATAGTACCTTAGCCTTAATAAAGACTAATAATTAAAGTCATTGTTTAGCCTTAATAAACTTCAAAAATCTATAAATAAGTAAAAAAAATTAATAAACATATAACGAGAGACACATCATTAATGTTCCTACATGTATTTAGTTGCACTATGGTATAAATACATATGTTATAGTTTTGTATAGTTGCTTATACAAGCCTTACTGTTATATGACAGGTTGTGTAATGTGGATGTTTGTTAAGGAAAAAATATCGTCTCGTTGTCGTCAAACCTATAAGTGATGTTTTTGTTATAATTTATCTTGTTGTTGTTATTAAATAAGTGCTCATCCCTAATGCTAAGTTCAGGTCTTTGTTGCAAGGGTACCCTATGTGCAAGCGATTATATAGGGGAGACCATGCATATAGTCTTCACCCCATGATTTCTATCAGTCGTGAGATATGGCGATGATAATTTTTGTAACTTTGGTTGACTTAAAGGTTTAATGTGCTACTTAGGCTACAAGTTGACAATGCAGCCAAGATTTTATTGCAGACCTGACAGTGTACCTTTGTAGTCCACCTATAGAGTGTGATTGCAAAGTTTTGAATAGGGTTTAATGTGTCGAGGTTTTGGTCCGAACCCTTAATTGTTTTGGTGTTTCGTTTGTAAAGAAAGAGATTCAAGACTCTACTATGTTAATGGTGATTGTAAAGGGGTTTGGGTGTGCAAAATCACTTGTGGTTTTAATAGCCTTCTGCTTGGATGTTTTCCAAGGTGTACCTGTGGTTTTCATGGCTCCAACGACCGCCTGTAGCATGTTGCTTGCGCCTCGAACAAACTTTGCCACCATCTCCAGCTATGGAAACTTCCTTTTAACAGGTAAGGGATTGTTAACACTCTGCAAGGTTTTATTTAAATGGTTCAAATGTTTTCATTGTAAAACTGATGTGGTTTTTGTTTGGTGAAGAAAGAGGAGGGATAAGGGCGTCCCAGAGGAGCCAGCCCTTCACCCTCTCTGCAATTCCACCAAGTGAGGAAAAATCGAAGTTTAACTTCTTGTTACATTATTTCACTTTTTCTTTTAGAATGGTTCTGACTTAAACTAAATGTATTTGCAGGTGGAGAGCATCGGCGAGGAAGGAAACATGGTCACTTCCTCCTAGGCTCGCGTCTCAGAATGGTAAGGTGAGCTATGCACAATGAAAAAAACCTCACTTCGCTTTTTTTTTTAACAAGTTGCATTCCACTACTTAACCTATGGTTCTATGTATTTTATTTTCTGTAGGTAAGTCTTGGCGATGTCTTGGAATCGTGCATAGGGTTCAAGATTCAACCTTTAGAAAAATAAGTACATGGTTTTTTAATTCAAACTTTAGGATTTAACCTTAAATGATAGAGGGATTACAGCCTCTTTGTTCCAACATTGTGTTTATGTGTGTTGTAGCTTGTTTTGAGGTTTAAAAAGGGTTTTGTGAGAGCCATCGTGGATGGACTTACCGCCACGTGTAACTTAATAATTTAATGGAGTTTCTTTGTTTAAACTGGATGTGGATGCCATAAAAATGGACTTACGGCCACAAGGTTGCGAAAATCATGTTTTCTAACATGTGACATTGTTTAAAGTTTTAATTCTTATTATGACCCCCAGGTTCTTTGCGATTTCTATGAACTATTCATGAATCCTCTGTTTATAAATTGATATCGTGGTTAAAAAGGTATATGCATGTGTTTTTTACAAACCTTATAGATATGAATACTATAATTAATGAGACTTGGTTGCCACCTGTGATGGACTAATTCTCGCGTAAAAAAGAGCTAAAGAGATTGCTTATTGTTTAAGTCTATAAAAAAATGCTTGTGATAATTCTCTGCGTAAGCAATGGTTTCCATCCTTCGACAGGCTTACTGCCAGACTTGGAAATGGATAGATTTGATGCCGCAAATAGTTGGGTGTTTTGATTTGAAAACTGTAGCAATGATTATAAGGGTTTCCTTGATTCCAGTTGTTGACTGTTAGTGTAGTATTAGATAAGATATTTGTGAACCCATAATTGATTAGTTGGATATGTTGTGATTATCATAACTGGTATAATCTGTTATTGGTATATGTATGTACTTTTGATGATTTTCCTTGACATCACGTATAATATATATATAATGTATATATATTTGTATTTGATTATAGAGTATTTACGATTCTTTGTTTGACAGTTAACTACATGTTGTAATTAGTGAATTCAGTGCATATCTAATTTTATAATTTTCATAAATAAAGTATTCTTATATATTTATTTTGATCCCATTGATCCCGATTTGAATAGTCTCGATTTGGTACAGGGTTTTATGAGATGAGTTTTATTTAATAAAATAATATCTCTGTAGAAATTTTTGGCTCTTAACCCGATAGGGGAACCATCCATTTTACAACACTTTCGATTATTTGTAACATTCGATCTTATTGTTGGTTTCTATGCTCTATCTGTAATTTTATTATAATATTTAGAAAATTTTATCTCTATTTACCTTAGTTGGAGGTTAACTAGATCTACCCTAAAATACATTATGAGAATATTTTAGTAGGAATAATTTACAGACATTTAAATAATTTAAAAGAAACAAGTGTTGAGATTTGAATCCATAGTAGAACAAGAATAACTTATATTGACAATAGTTGCGCTCAAGAAATTATTAATTATTATAATAGTACACAATACTAGCAAGATTTAATTCGGGTATCGATGCTCAATTTGAGATACATTAATAATTAAATTTAATATCTTACAGACATGAATAAAATACAGAAACAAAGATCTAGATTTGATAACATAATAGGAAAGAGTACTGAACTTTAAAAAATCTACATTCTATTTATATACATAATATATATTTGTCCTATATATATGCATAAGACATTTCTGCCTAAAGAATATAGTTGCAATCTCAAGGTTAAGATAAGCTAGAATAAGAACCTGGCATCAGTGTTGGGAAAACAGAAATGGAATAGTTCTTGAGTCCCAACCAGCTCCTAGAGAAACCAAATCACTTGCTCCAGAACCCCTGATCATGTTTGTTGAACCACAAGAGAAAAATCCACTTAATCTGTCATATCTTGCATTATCAGATTCAATCCTCGTCCAATTCTACCCTCCTATTTGCTAATGGGCATACTATTTTATAGTATTTTTCCTAGGACTTGGTCATTTCTGAGCCTTGTGCTCTTTAGCACTCAACAAAGAGTTGTGACCTGATTTTGGGGAAGATTCCTTTTGCACCTTGAATTCTCACTCAGCAGCTACAAGCACTTATGTTTCCTCTTATGGGTCAACAAACACTCTTCAACAACTATTTCATTTTTTCCCCTTGGATAATATTTATTAATAAAATAATAATTCATTATATTTGTTTTATTTTTTACTTTCTGTCAAAAATATTGAATATAATAAAGTAAACTATCTTAGCAAAATTAATAATAAATTATTAAATCTTGGTGTATTACAAGCCCAAATAAATTCCATAAAAAGATCAAATTTGAATAGGCTCGTGGTTATTTTGAGGTGTTTTTTAAGTTTACAATGCTAACATTAATAGAAATTGAGATGGAAAATTAGAATTATTAGATTTTTTTTTTTAATACTAACTATTTTAATAGTGAAATTTAATTAACCATCTATATGAATTAATTATAATGTTTTGAAATATTGTTAAATATTTTGTTTAATTATAATGTCTTTAAGTATTATTAAATATTTTGTTTATATAGAAATTAGATAAACTAATAAATATATCAATATTTACATGATTCATTTAATTATGAACTAAAACCACTTTTTTAAATTGCAAGTATGTGCATATATTAGTTAATGTAAACACAGACCAATGTTTAGTGCATTAATTTATGTCGAGAGGGTAAAAATATTGATTCTTTTCGTAATTGAACTTTTTTTACTTGCCTTGGGAGACTGGAAATTACATTTTGAGGATCAACATATATGTTTCTCTCTCCCTGCCTCTCTCTCTCTCTCTCCCCCCTGCCCTTCTCTCTCTCCCCCCGTGTCTGTCTACATTTTGGGTTTTATAAAGATGAAAAGAGCAAACTATTTAATTAGAAGTTCTAGTCCCAATTTTTGCACTTCAGAAAATGGAAAGTGGATGAAAAAAAATTGCGAAAAGAAAAATCAAAGTTCATATTTTTGCATTATACTTTCTTGGTTTCCATATTCCGCACTGCTGAAAATTTATTACGAACTTGTAACTCCTGCACTACGTAAAGCGGACGGAATGGGAATAAAAAATCATATTAAACTTATACAGAGTATACGAGTTTATATTATACCATAATTCTTGGGAATTACCTTCTATTTTGTTAGTGAGCTAAAAAACAGTTCAAACTAAATATGCTTCATAATAAAAATAACTAAAAACTTGGAAAATCTATTTTGATCTAGATTTATTAAGTACCAACAAAATCCATAAATAATTTAAATTTAAATCTTTAAATGCTTTAACGATACATATTTAAATAATTGAACGATACATAATTAAGATAAATTTAATTTATAATGTGTATATTAGTATTTTCACTTGAAATGTTATTATTAAAAAAATACTAATAATTAAAATAAAAATCAATATATTTCAATGATAAACACGTCTTCCTCACTCTCACACCTTCCCGATTTCCGATTTCTGGTTCGATTACCGATTTCCAATTTTTGATTTCTGATTCCCGATTTTCGATTTTCGGGTTCCGAAGAAGTCGGATCCTCCACTTACGAAACGGGTTCTCGCACTTTTACACTTTTCTAGGTTCCAAATTTCCAGTTCGAAATGCGGAAGTCGGCTTCAGGTTTAATCTTTCTAATTTATGATAGATAATAAAAATAATTTCCAAAAATAACATGATTATAAATATAATGGCATTGTTAAATGAAAATTTAAAAAATCATATTAAACTTAAACATAGTATAAAAGTTTATTTTATACCATAATTTTTGGGAATTACCTTCGAGTTTAAAAGTGCACTAAATGATATTTCTAATTCCGGAAATCCTATTATTAAAAAAAATGAATCATATTTTGGAAATCCTATGTTTTCTAATAAGGAACACCATATGTTCCCAATTCCAATTTCCAACAGAATGCACGCCCTATGTTCTGACTTCTTATTCCTCGATTTCCCATTTTAGGCATTTTCGATCTAGGAAGTTTTGTGAATATAATCAAGAAGTTTTCTTTTGGTGTTGTTATTGTATAATCTGTTAAATCCTATGTTTTTATTAATATGATTTTTTTTTTAGAATTTTCTTTTAGAGCTTTTCCTGTTAATTATTGAATTTGTTTTTTAATTAATTGTTAAATTAATACAAGTTCATTTTTATTTAAACTTATATTTACATTGCTAATTTTTTTTTAAATATCAGTCTTTTAACTAAATACAATTAATTTCTGAATATTTAATGATTTATATTTTTTATAAATTTTCTTTGAATTTATGGCTATATGTTCATGAAAAATGTAAATAGCATGAATTAATAGTGCACTAAATGATATTTCAGAATCCGTAGATCTTATTATTTAAAAAAAACGAATCATATTTTGGATTCCGGAAATCCACGTTTTCCAATAAGTAACACCCTATATTCGGATTTCCGACGTTTTGGATTTAGCAAGTTTTGTCATTTCAAATAAAATTAGGAAGTTTTGTTTTGGAGTTGTTATTGTAAAATCCGTTAAATCCTATGTTTTTTATTAATATGATTCTTTTTTTAGAGAGAGCTTTTTTTTGTTAATTATTGATTTTTTTATTAATTGCTAAATTAATTAGATTAGCTTAAATCCAAATCCTAGGGATCAAATCTATTGATCTAGGATTGAAAATGGTATTCCAAGCAGTGGCTTTAAAAATAGAAGCAATGACCACAACTATAAACCGGCTATAAAGTCACACAGTCACATTTTCAAAATTAAAATATTTTTTTCTAATTTAAAATTAAATGACTTATTTTTTAATTTTGTATTACAACATTGAAAACATCCGCTCTAGTATATCTTATAAATCATGTTTGACAACATCAACATTTAGAACATCTTACTATTTTATATTTAAAAAATAAATTAAAAAGTTGTTTAATTATAAAAATATTTAATAAAAAAATAAAACATGTTTGACAACATCAACATTTAAAGCATCTTACTATTTTATATTTTAAAAAATAATTTAAAACATCTTACTATTTTATATTTAAAATTTTTTTATTTGATTATAAAAATATTTAATAAAAAAATTATTGCTAACATTCAAAAGATATCACTATTTTATATTTAAAAATAAAAATATTCAATATTCAGAATACAAAAGTACTATTTTTAATATTCAAAATTATATTAACTCAAATTTGAATACGAAATTGTACCTATAAATATGCCACTTGATATTGTAGTAGATTATGATGAAAAACTTAAACAAATATTTGAAGAGTAAAATTGATTATAGTTTATAAGTATTTTCAAGTAGAAACCTTGGTATCCATCATGATATATTAATGTATATGTGCTTATTGAATAAACAATTTTAGCAGTGATATGTATTTCCCAAAATCACCAAAGCTTTCTAATTTGGAAACTACTACTAATATTGAGATAATGGGAATGTCTATTAATATTTAATATTTCTTAGTTCATATTATTTTCATTTCATTTTCTTTTTCTAAAATAAAGACTTTGATGCTTATAGACCTTGTTTAGTTTTACATCAAAATTAAACAAAGATATATTTACAATTTATTATGATATAAATGTTTTCCTATAATATTAGATAGATTCAAAATTAAAATAGATTTAATTAATTACAATTAAAATGCAATTTTGTTATTAAATAAATTCAAAATGAAGGCTCTGATAAAAATCAAAGTTCTAATTTATGCATTCCCTAGTGCGGAATGTGGAAATCGAAACTTTTACACATTTAGTACCGTGAAATATGCGTCTCTATCATCCCCAGACCCCATTTAATAAATACATTATATGAGTTCTTTAGCTGGTTAACGTAAAACCAACACATTATACCCAGAGACTGTCAAATGTTATTTAGCATTTTAATAAAATTTAGATGTGATAAGTTTAAATATTATTATTTGAAATCTGATTTGTTTTTATTAAATTTAATAAAAATTATACCTAAAATATAAATAAATGTAAAGCTTTCCTACTATCCAAATTAAATAAATTTAAATAGTATTCTTTTAAATCTAATTTTTTAAACTAAATTCAATAAAAAAAATCTAAAAAAATAAAAAGGCAAGGCAAAATCAATGAACGTTTAAGCTAATTAAATAACTTTATGATAGACCATCAAATTCCAAGCCTCCTCTGTTTGCACAAAGCAACATGCTTCTAGAAGTGTTTAAAACATAAAACCTATCGTTGTTTCTTTGAAGTTGGATATCCCTTCCTAGTAGGCAAAGTACAAAATTTCTTTTTGGACTTTTGATTTGGGGTCAGTGCAAGAAGATGAGAGACCTTTTAGATGCAATCCTAGTTTTCAAAAACACGACCACGTTACATAAAAATACAATGGGTTTTTGCTACATAGCACTTCCTATGGTTCAACTCGATCCTGACATGTCATGGGACATGTAGGATAGGAAAACATATCGCGTACTCGTTACATAACTACAAAACGTGCATGTGATTTGTAAAATTAAAATTAATTTATATACATAGTCTCGAAACCTGCAGCCTATTCTGCCCATCATGAATGCGAAAACCGACAACGAATTGGAGCGATTTGGAGCGAATTGGGTGCCTTGGATTGTTGGAGGAGCCGATTTAGTAGGAGGGGAGGAAAATACACCGGTGAATTATCATCTAATCAGGTAATTCAATCACCCATAGTATTTTTTTTATCAATTCTAAACCTAGAATACTGTTTTGTAATAGCTTGTAAAACAACCAAATTTTGTGTTATTTAGCAAATCGGAAATAACCGAGTCACTAATTAAATTCACATCTCACTCAACCAAGATGAGTGAATAATTACAATGAATTCATTTTCAAGAACTCAAAAATTCCTAATGCAACCAAAAATCGAAAAATATAGAACTCCTCCCTTTATACAATGTATCCATCCACATGAAACCCAAATTTCCAACCCTCAAAGGACATTTCCCCATGATACTAATTGAATAAGTTTCCTTGGAAGTGGCCATAACAAGATGAAATGCATGTGCACAAGCATGAATAGAAAAAATGCATAAAAAATTACTAAATTGGTTTCTCAAAATTTCATCACAATCATTTGTCCATGAACATAATCAAAATTTCATCACAAGTGTATGTAGTTATTCATTGCCTCTTAGTTAAGCACCCTCAACTAAATGCCAAAACACATTAACAAAATGCCTCTCGGGCTTGCCCTTTGAAACATAAAATAGTGTATTATATAAAACCAACAATATATATATATATAAACACAGAGTTAAAACTAGTAACTATGCCTAGTTTTATTCCTTCAATTTTAGCAGCCACCACCATTTTTCCACTAAAATATTTGCACTTCTTGGTTATAGCACCCACCTCATTTGTGTTTTAATTATACCTTCCTCGACACTTTTCTCTTGTTCTTTGCATATGACTAACCCTCCATGCCCTTGGACTTATCATAATGACAAAAAAAGTTGAAATATACAAACCTTCTCACTGTGATATTGAATTACAAGTCAACACGTCTTGACAGCCCCATACAACCTCGATATATCGAGGGACTAGTGCTAATTAATTAAAGGTCAAAACCTAAACTAAATAGAACTTGAATTCTACTTCCTTTATCCTATAAACATAATAAAGCAAATTAGAAACATGTGAGACCCTAGGTCTCCCTAAGATCCCTTGACCTAGTAAAGGCATAAATGACTTTACTCAAACAGTTTATGCCCCTGCATCACTAGGTTTATCAACCATTTTTTAAAATAGCAAAAACAATGGGTAATATATTTCTACATGTCGAGTCTCTAAGCTCATCTACAACCAATTGTAGTCCAGTCCACAAATTCTCCATTTTTCCATGTAACTTTTGGTAGGTTTCCATGTTTATACAACAATGGAAATGGTGAACACCCATGAACTACCTAGAGTGCGTCGTGAGAGTGTTCCCAGCCATGATCGAGTCAATTATATTTAGAGGATGTGGTGGCAGCCCTGTATCACTCCTTTTCTTGCCTCACATGTCCTAATAGTCCCTTTCCCCTTTCTTTTACATATCCTAGGGATGTAAAGGCCAAAACATGTCAAAATAGCACTCCTAAATTCAAAGAAGTTTAAACCCAAGTGTGCATGGAAAAGTCACCAATGAGGGTTACGAAGTGCCTTAACTTCTAGAAAGAAGTTGAACAAAACTTACTATTTAATTGTTAAATGTTTAATTTTAAATTTTAAATGTATGTAAGTGAATGCCATTAAATTGCTTACTTGAGTTTGATTTAATTTACATTTTCAATTTTGAAGAGACGTCATTATATACCATGTATATGTTTCTAATGATTTTTTTAATGTTTTTATTGCAGTTGTGACTATGGACACAAATGTTGAAATATTGATTGAGCTTGCCCACTTGAGAGGACTTAGTACTACTTTTAGTGGTGGTGATAGCATTCGTTGTTTACCTGCATCCACTTTGGATGTAATTGTTGAGACTATTTCATTGTCAAGAAACATACTATATGATATTACATCATACAGAGAAAAAAAAAGACAAGAGTATGCTGATGGGCTTGACTACAATGCAATAAAAAAGTTGAAAATTACCAAAGAGCATATATTTTCATTGTTTAGGGACCCTCGCACGGGGGAAATCCCAAATGCAAATAGGCCTCATATCTCTATTGAGTGGTGCACATTTCATCCATTTTTTGATAACTGGATGGACAGATGGTATATGGTTTTTTATATGCCACCACATAACAACAGGGAAATCCCCCTGTATTTCCTTCGAAATATGTATGCAGAGTTCGTGTTGGGTAAACACGTAAACTATTTTGATATATTGCAGTTTCATGGGATCAGTGGGGCGATGCCCCAAAATCGACCCAATTCCAAGCTTCCAGACCTTGATCTCCCTATCCCTGCACCTCGTAGGCATTTTCCTGGGCCAGATGTCCCACCTGTACATATGCATCATGTGTATGTACACATGATGCATATTTGAGTTTGGCACCGGAATTTGTTCGTCATAGCACTATGGTTCAGCATATGGGTGAGGAAGGGACATCTGTCCCTGCTGTGGTACATACACCAGGTCATCATGGTACCAAACCATATTCTAGTGCAGTACCACCCACTAGTGCAGTACCCCCATCTAGTTCAGGACCATCTATTAGTGCAGCACCATTAGCACATCCCTAGCCTACTTTTCAGCCTCACGAGTGCACATTGTGTGGTCGTCCCTGCTATGGTATTTCCTCAAATGTTGTCTTCAGTGGAGTTTTGAGTGATCTATGTATATGGTTAATTGTAATAAATTCTTCATTTATTTTCTCCTTTGTACACATATGTATAGTTTGAGCTAATATATTAATTTGTGAACTTGCAGTTGATGCTTTATGCCGACAGCGATGCCCCAAAGTTCCATGTTCCACACTCTACAGAGAGGCATGACATTCCATCCACTAATCCCTTGGTTGGTGGAGAGATTCATATAGAACCGATTGATGTATCTTGCACCAAGGTAAACAATTTAAAATTTCATTTTTTTAATACTTGTTAATTTGTTAATTTCCACATACTGTACATGGTAGTTCACTAATGCTATCTACGGTCTAATATTTACAATTATTAAACTTGCAGATGCCAGATCCTTCATGGGGGAAAGCAGTGATGGAGGTAGAATCCATGGTCGTATCAACCAAGGAAACATCTGGGCATGACATTCATCCACTAATCCCTTGGTTGGTGGAGAGATTCATATAACAACCATTATCGTATCTGACACCGAGGTAAACATTTTAAAATTTTATTTTTTTAATACTTGTTAATTTGTTAATTTCCACATATTGTACATGTTAGTTCACTAATGCTATCTACGGTTTAATATTTACAATGATTAAACTTGCAGATGCCAGATCCTTCACGAGGGAAATCATTGATGGAGGTAGAATCCATGGTCGTATCAACCGAGGAAACATCTAGGCTCCAGGTAAAAGATTAAAAATGTCATTTTTTAAATACATGTATGTTCGTTGAATCATGCATGTCTAACTACATGAACACTTGTTGACTATAGGCACCAACTGAAATACCTGGACCATTTTTTGGAGTTGTATCTCCTCATAGGCCATATGTGAACAAGGGTCATCCGTATATGAGGCGACCTACTCCTAGCAAGATTCCAACTGTCCACGACCATGGAGCTACTGATACCATGGTAATGTATATCCTTCGATGATATTTATTGGTTAACTTGAAATCCAGTGCATAAAATGTTTTGTTAATGTTTGATTTGCATGTTTACTGCGTCAAGAGCCAGAGTTTACTATTGAAAACCTCGCAGGGATGGTTGATGCAGCAGTTAGTGCTGCATCTACAATGGCAACAAGTCACACAGAGGTACAACTATTTCAACATGATCGTTACATAGTTTATTATTGTTGGCGTATGTTTATTCATGCATGTCTAACTATTTCAACATTTGGTGATTGTAGCCACCAACAGTAGGAGTTATGCAGCAGTCAGTGTTGCATCTACAATGGAAACAAGTCACACAGAGGTACAACTATTTCAACATGATCGTTACATAGTTTATTATTGTTGGCGTATGTTTATTCATGCATGTCTAACTATTTCAACATTTGGTGATTGTAGCCACCAACAGTAGGAGTTATGCAGCAGTCAGTGTTGCATCTACAATGGAAACAAGTCACACAGAGGTACAACTATTTCAACATGATCGTTACATAGTTTATTATTGTTGGCGTATGTTTATTCATGCATGTCTAACTATTTCAACATTTGGTGATTGTAGCCACCAACAGTAGGAGTTATGCAGCAGTCAGTGTTGCATCTACAATGGAAACAAGTCACACAGAGGTACAACTATTTCAACATGATCGTTACATAGTTTATTATTGTTGGCGTATGTTTATTCATGCATGTCTAACTATTTCAACATTTGGTGATTGTAGCCACCAACAGTAGGAGTTATGCAGCAGTCAGTGTTGCATCTACAATGGAAACAAGTCACACAGAGGTACAACTATTTCAACATGATCGTTACATAGTTTATTATTGTTGGCGTATGTTTATTCATGCATGTCTAACTATTTCAACATTTGGTGATTATAGCCACCACCAGCAGGAGTTATTGATGCAACAATCAATGTGGCATCTGCAACAACAACAAGCCACACAGAGTTACAACTATTTGAACATGATCTAGACATAGTCTATTATTGTTGGCTATTGTTTATTCATGCACATGTCTAACTATTTTAACATTTGGTGATTGTAGCCACCACTAGCAGCAGCAGTTCCTGCCCCCTCTGGTTCGACCATGGATGTGACCATCCTTGATGTTCAACCAACAAATCCATCTGCTACACAAGGAACACAATCTCCTCTGTCACAGTCTCTCGTTGAGGTGAGATGTCCACTAATGACCAATTGTTTCATGCAATGTCCATGGACATGTTGATAATTGTTGAGTTAATTTAGATATGGTATTTTATTGAGCTAATGTATAAGTACAGAGTTAGTTGAATTTAACAATTCATATTTAATTTGCAGGATCCAGAGACGCACACTAGTCCTAGAGTTGTTCCTAGAGGATCAACGACGAGAAATAACGAGAGGACGCTTGAGTTTTGATGTGTCTTATGGGATATGTACATTTTGATACATGTACATGTGGCTTGGATAGTTTTGGATAGTTTTGGATACATGTACTTTTGGATACATGTACATTAACATTTCACTTACATGTACATGTGGCTTGGATAGTTTTGTATAGTTGTGGAGACATGTACTTTTGGTTACTTTTGGATATATATGTACTTTTGGAGACATGTACATTGACATTTCAGTTATAAAGGTATGATACATTTCACTTTGAATTTGTTATTTGGTTTCCACATGTTCTTGTGCCAATCTATTGTATTTATTTGTGTGGATTATCTATTAATTATGAATGCACTATGTCAAAAGAACAAACTATTATATTTAAAGGTTTCAATGATCTCACTACATGCACACTAATTGGATATCTAATTAGAAATTGTGATTTTGGATGATCATTACAAGTAAAGTCAAAGTTTTTGCTTGTGTAATTTAATAAATATAAGTGAATACAATGTATTTCAAGGTTTCAATGAACTCACTACATGCACACCTATTGGATATATCTAATTAAAACTTGTGAGTTTGGATGATTAAATTACAAGTTAAATCAATGCTCAAGTGTATTTTAATAAAATGAAGTGCAATGCATGCTTCACATTTCATCAACGACCAACAACACTAATCAACAAACCGCATGCACCCAATGATTAATCACTCAGCATTAAAGGAACTACAATAGAATCCAAAGACTGAGAACAACCTTCATGAATCAACATGATTTGAAGCATAATTCCATCGGATTTGAAAAAGTTGAGTTGGACTTTAGATTTATTTTGAACTGAGTTGTGACAATAAGATAAGATTAGGGTTTTCATGGTAGGGTTATGGTTATTGGCCATGCATGTTAAACAGTAAACCCTAGTTAGGGATACGATTTTCCAAGTTTGGCCCTCGTTGGCGTGAAATTCATTGTCCCCTACTGAGCGAGACCCCAGTTTCAGAAACCACTGTATATGGAGGTCATCGGGTAATGGACAGGAGGGAGAGGGCCCCCTCTAGCTAAAATACCATGTCACGCATCCAACAGAATCGACGATTTGTCCATTGGAGGCCTGAGGATCGATTTGTGGCGAGTTGTAGGTCACCTCTAGATATCGTTCAACGACACTTGGTGGACTTGTATAGGGGTCAAAAAACCCTCACGGAGCCACGATTTTGAATTCCGTCAAATCCTGCTATCGTGTTTGGGCATGGGAAATATGGCAATTCCAACCGCATCCCCACCATCCGTGGCTTTCCAAGTTTGGCCCTCATTGGCCTGACTACATTGTCCCCTACTGAGAAAAAACCTAGTTTCATAAACCACCATATATGGTGGTCACCAGGTAATGTACAGGCAGGAGAGGGCCCCCCGTAGCTAAAATCCCACGTCACGAATCTAACGGTATCGACGGTTCATCGATCAGAAGCCCGAGCATCGATCTTTGGCAAGTTGTAGGTCACCTCTAGATACTAGATCCTACATGTTAAATTATTTATGTAAATGTTTTATGGTTACCTTTGTGCATTGAACTAATGGTTATAATCAAAAAATTAACATGGTATAAGAGGTGAGTTGTCAAGAAGGAAATTATACAAACCTTAAAACAGAAACTTATTGTTGCGACACCTTGTTTCCATCATCCTAGTTTTATATATCAACTGAAAACATTGACAATATTACCTACTTGAAAAATTAGGGTTTTAGTCCTATAAGAGAGCCTAGAAAGAACTTTGACAGGTATGACCTAAAGAGGTACATGTATGTATTATAATGTTATGTATATCATGTGAATGAGATCTTGAAATGTTCATATGATTGACATATAGGGTTTATTGATCATATGTAAAATTTGGCATGTTCATTAACTTGACTTACAAGTGAACTTTTGGCATATTTATAAACAACATTATGGAAAATTTCGCAAATCAAGAACACAAAATTGAAATATTCATAAGCAACATACATGAGAAAATTAAAATTATGATACATACCTCATCATGCTAGATCCCTCCTATTATCATACAACTAGGCCCTCTGGATCATCTCTTATAATGATGGTCTCCATTAGTCTCTCGTGCTCTGTATCCGGTAAGAAGTAGCGTACCTTTGATGAATTTCAGCTAGGGATTGTTCGTACCTGGATGTTTGTACCAATGATTAACTTGGTAAAGTGATACACACTTGCACCTAGTTTGTAATCCCTGTAAACATATCCACCCTTCTTTCTTTCATTGTTGTCATGTGTAAGGTATTCACCTTTAACAACCATAGACCCAATTGGGAAGTGGTTGTTTTCATCGTCAATCATGGACATAATGAGGGTTTTCTTTCCCTCTATACAACCTGCCATCCAGTAATCACCACCCCATTCACTATATTTTGAGGAAACCATTGCATATATGTGTCCTGCATAATATGATTGTAGGTATATGATAAAATATTTTTCATGTGATACAAGGCCATTAATGTGAGTTTCAAGACTATGTAAATAAACAAAAAAAATGTTAAGGAAATGCATCATACCAGGTTGTACAAGGTCTGATACATGATCAAAATCTATAGAAATAGATGATTGGTCTTCTTCCAACAGAATTAACTAAAAAATTGTAGGCTGATCAAGTGGAATTGATATGTGATCCCATCCATCAACCCAATCCAATGATTCACAGACATCCCAGTCACCATCACAACAAGGAAGGAAAAAACAAGCGAGTTTTCTGGTCTAAATTTCAAATACTAGGTTATCAAAGCTTCGAACCGAATGAAAGCCACGAGTCCCAGGAACAGTCTTGAATTCCCATGCATGTGAACGATCTATGTCTACCACCTCCCAAAAAAATCTCTCCACATGTCTCTTTCTTATGGATTCTACTTGCATAGCTGATTCCTCTCCCATTACTGACATGCAGCACCTGACTATAGATTGAGCATTTCGAATAGTAGATACTGTAGATAATTTCAATTCCTCTCTTCATAGGGATTTTTTGACACATTCTCCAGCTCCATCATGCTCTCCTTTACCATGCCCAGTCTCAAAATAGTTCCACATATGTGGAACTTTGTAGCTTTTATGCAATGAACACAACCATTGAAATATGCGTGCATTTTTTAACCGACCAACACATCCATGAGACCAAATCCAATGTCAATCCATCTATATGTTCCTTCCCTTCAAATGATCATAGAACATGATGAAGCAATGACATAAATAGTGGAAGTCATGGCACCTATCATCGCTTATGTAGAAGTGATATTCCTTTAGAATTTCTCTTTACTCTTCACTGCTGTTTGGGACATGCCTATATGTGATATGCGCCATCAAGGAAATCTGCTCAGAGTCATAATACTGACTTCAGATCTCATTTTGAGGTTGCAGAGTGTAGTTCTCGACAAAATAAACAATTGAAAGTATAGTACTACGTGGAAATGTATCTCTGTATATTCTAAACTTCTCATCGTGCCATCGTGCCAAGTGGACATGCTGAACATATTGATGTGTCTTCTGAATAAATTCCTTGACGAAGTCACTAACTTGTACCTGTTCACACAAAATGATCTTAATATCAGTTTTTTTTTGTAAGGAATGAAATGTAACTGTTCAAACATAAATTTATAGATAAATGCATGTACCTGAGATGTCACCAATTGTATTTTTTTGCTTTCTTTCCCTGGGACTATTTCATAGCTAATATATTTGAAACTTTTCCTGTCTGTAACCATATTCCCAAATTCATTGTCTCCACTCGCATGCATACATTGGCTCAATAATGCCATTCCAGCATAGTTGGAGCAAGTTCCACCCAAACAAGATTTTGCATAGTATGTTTTCCCCTCGGGCCTATTGCACATGATACTATGAATGGATTCTCTTGATGAATTCAGTGGTATTGTCAAGGAGAAATCCTGCACATAGTTAGTATGAAACACATGACGAATTTACAAAACAATTTCATAGTAATATTCATATTCTACATGGTATCTACAACAACAAGTGTTAGGAAGAGTATTCATTCTAACATACTAGGGCTTGCATTTCTCAAAAGATATTTTCCCCAAATTCAATTGTCTATGTTCATTCCTAAATTTCTCATATAGTTCTGTCTATGTTATATCGAGAAATGCTTAATATGTTGTTCACGGTCCTTTGAACCCCTTCTCAGTTTTAGTACATCCTTTCGATTTGAAGAAGGCCTTGTGTGATCATGCCAAAAAATCTGCACTAGACCCTTTACTGCATCAACTAGCTTCATGACACGACATGGCAACCAACCAATAAAGGCCCAAAAATATGTCTGAGCAATTGTGTTAAGATGTTCTCTTCTAATAGAATACCTACGAAGGGTTTTTACATTCAAATTAACTAGTTTATATGTAGGCTTTAGAAAATGAAGGACCCTGGTGTTCTTATTTACAATTCCTTGTGACAACACATGACGAGCCGCATTGCGGTCCTTTGAACCTGTGTTCTTACCAATTTTACCAAAGGCATCTACTAAGCTTTTAACCATATGAGAACTTGGTTGATAAGTATTTATCATATTTATCCCTTACGATTTCCTAACAATATTCATGCCCCTAGATTTTAACAATGACAAAAATAATCTACATTTATCTCCATCACATTTAGAAACAAAATATTTATTTAGTATCTGTTGAGTTTGATAAGAAATACTACATTTAGATAGCGTACCTTCAATGGAATTGAGGAGTCCTTCATTAACTTGTATACGCTTCGGAGTTCTTTGATGTGTGCTTTCTAATGGAGGTAAGGGGGTTGGAATTCTATCATCTATCATATCAACAATACACTCGGGCATTTCAGTAGCAACTTGTTGTCCTTCATTCTCTTCTTTGTATTTGGATGGTGGAATTCCAACATCCTCATCAATGGTCCGGATAATATTTTCTTCTTCAACAGTAAGCTCCATGTCCAACACCTCTTCAACAGTATGCTCCATGTCCAATGCCTCTTCATGAGCTTCGTCTTGAGATGGTAACTTATCACTTTGACTTGATGTGAGATTTGAAACATCCCCTAACGAGCACCTATGTTTTTCTTCTTGAATACTTCCATGGGGTTCTTGTTCAACAACTATTGTGGAAATTGAAGGTCCCTATAGTGAATGCTTCCTTTTTTCTTGTGCTGGATTAATAGGATAAACCGTGGTATCCTTTATAATTGGATTTGGATTATTTTCCAAAGAAAGCCTCTGATTCATCATGTCTATTATTTTCTTTTCTTTCTCTTCTTCAATGACTTCTTGAGGTCTCTTATTCCTTCCTAATTTTCTTCCTCGGTAACGTATATTCCCCATCACCACAATGATCAATTCAATATAGTTTGTTTTTGTTGCTCCTCAATTACAAGCTTTCAAACCTTTAACTTGCTTTATAACTATTGATCCTTCAAGGTGATTCAATCTTCCTTCTCAATTGTTCATATTTCCCATCAAACCAATGATGAATGAGAAAATTTACGTTTGGTTTTGTTGAATAATAAGCAATTAATGAAAGTTAAGTCATAAATTGTTCCTCAAGCTGATTCTTTTGTACAATTGTGTATATCCACCATCACCATGAAATGATATTGAAGCTTGATATCTTATCCTGTGTGTTCCTCAACCATGAAAGATGTCCTCAATGTTGCACCTACATAACAAAAACAATGATGGAGAATGTGTATTGTGAGTATTTCCATAGGCGGGCTCGTGCTCTTGAAAAAAAACACACGATAATCAGATCTTCATAAAGACAGAGTAAAGTTGCTCTCGGACAAAAACAATCCATTGTTTTTACAGTCCTAAAATGCACACATGTTATATAGAGTAAAAACGCGTATGCGATTTGTAGAAGTAAAACATGTGTGCAATAGTGTGAAGCACAATTAATAGGTTAGGTGCACGGCTAAGGCAACGAATAAAATCAGAAGAAAACAAATGTTTTATGTCGTTAGAAACAAAGCAAATGTTTTTAGTGTTCCCTTCTTTTCATGCATATAAATGTTTCTCTCTATACCCCCAATAATCCGTAGATACCCCTACCTCTTTCTAAATATACCTCCCTCATTCTCTCTACATCCCTCCCTGTATGTTTCTTTCTCTCCCTTACTCCATCCCTCCCTCTCTCACCGTGATGATAATGATGATGAAGATGACGATGGTGATGATGATGATGAAGACGATGATGATGATACTGATGGTGATGAAGACGATGATGATTATCATGATGGTGATGATGATGATGATGATGATGATGATGGTCATGATGATGATGAACATCATGGTGATGAAGACGACGATGATGATGATAATGATGAACTTGATGATGGTGATGATGATGAACATGATGATGGTGTTGATGATGATGAACATGATGATGATGATGATGAAGACGATGATGATTATCATCATTATCATCATCATGATCACGATGATTATTATCATGATGGTGATGATGATGGTGATGATTATGAAGATGCCGAGGACGATGATGATGACCATGATGATGAAAACGATGAAGATCTGTTGATGATGATCATGATGATGATGATGATCATGGTGATGAAGATGATGATGATGATAATGATGAACATGATGATGATGATGATTATGATGATCATTATCATGATGATGAAGACAATGATGATCAACATGATGGTGATGATTATGATGGTTATGATGATGTTGTTGATGATGATGATGGTCATGATGATGATGATGATCACGTTGATGAAGATGATGATGATGATAATGATGAACATGATGATGGTGATGATGATGAACATGATGATGGTGTTGATGATGATGATGAAGACGATCATGATCATGATCATGATTATCATGATGGTGATGATGATGATGATGATGAAGATGACGGCGATGATGATGATGAAGAGGATGATGAACATGATGATGGTGATGATGATGATGAACATGATGATGACCATGAATACGATGATGATGATAATTTGATGATCATGATCATGATCATGATCATGATGATCATGGTGATGAAGACGATGATGATGAACATCATGATGATGATGATAATGATGAGCATGATGATGATGATTATTATGGTGATCATGATCATGATCATGAAGACAATGATGATCAACATGATGCCAGAAGAAGATGATCATGACTATGATGGTTATGATGATGTTGATGATGGTCATGATTGTCAGGATGACGATGATAATCATGGTGATGAAGACGATAATGATGAACATCATGATGATCACGATAATGATGAGCATGATGATGGTGATGATGCTGTTGATGATGATGCTGTTGATGATGATGAAGATGATGATGATCATGATAATTATTATCATGGTGGTGATGATGATGATGATGAAGATGACGATGATGATGATGATGAAGAGGATGATGAACATGATGATGATCATGAAGATGATGATGATGATACTGATTGTGATGAAGACGATGATGATTATCATGATGGCGATGATGGTGATGATGATGATGAACATGATGATGATGATGAAGACGATGATGATGATATTGATGGTGATGAAGACGATGATGATTATCATGATGGTGATGACGAAGATGATGATGATGATCATCATCATCATTATGAAGACGATGATGATGAACATCATGATGATGATGATAATGATGAACATGACGATGATGATGATTATGATGATCATGATCATGATGATGAAGACGGTGATGATCAACATGATGGTGATGAAGAAGATGATGATGATTATGATGGTTATGATGATGTTGATGACGATGATGATGGTCATGATGATGATGATGATCATGGTGATCATGGTGATGAAGACGATGATGATGAACATGATGATGATGATGATAATGATGAACATGATGATGGTGATGATGATGAACATGATGATGGTGCCGATGATGATGAACATGACGATGATGAACATGATGATGATGATGAAGACAATGATTATGCTGATGATGATTATGATCATGATCACAATGATGATTATGATGATGATGATGATGATGATGATGACATCGACGATGATGATGATGAAGACGATGATGATCTATTGATGAGGATGATGATCATGATCATGAAGACGATGACGATGAATCATGATGATGATAATGATGATGATGATGATGATGATTATGATGATCATGATCATGATCATGATGATGAAGACAATGATGATCAACATGATGATGATGATGATGATGATGATTATGATGGTCATAATGATGATGATGATGATGATGATGATTATGATGATTATGATTATGATGATTATTATGATTATGATCATTATGATGATGATGATGATTATGATTATGATGATTATGATGATGGTGATGAGGGTCATGATGATGATGATGAAGATGATCATGATCATGAGGGTCATGATGCTGAAGACGATGATGATGATATTGATGATCATGATCATGATCGTGATCACGATGAACATCATGATGAGGAAGAAGGTGATGATGAACATCGTGATAATGAGGATGATGATGATGCTCATGATGATCATGATGATGAAGATGATGACAATCCACATGATGATCATGATGATCATGATGATGAAGATGGTGATGAAAATGATGAACATGATGGTGATGATGGTGATGATTATGATGATGATGATGACGATGAATATGATGATGATCAAGATGACAATAATGATGATGATGAAGATGAAGATGATAATGATGTCGACGACGATGATGATGATGAAGACGATGATGATGAACATCGTGATAAAGATGATGATGATGATTATGAGGGTCACGATGATGATGATGAAGATGATGATGATGATGACGATGACGATGACGATGAAAATCATGATGATGAAGATGACGACGATGATGATGATGACGACGATGATGATGATGATGATGAAAACGATGGTGATCAACATGATGATGATGATGATGATGAGGGTCGTGATGGTGAAGACAATGATGATGAAGACACATGTGCCTTACTCACTATCCCTCTATGACTTACTCATTGGCCCTCCCTGACTTTGTGCATGATGATCATGATGATGAAGACTATGATGATGAACATAATGATCATGATGATCATGATCATGATGATGAAGACGATGATGATGAAGAAGAATATGATGATGATGATGATTAACATGATGATGATGATGAAGAAGAAGATGATTATCATGATGATGAAGACAATAATGATCGACATGATGATGATGATGATGAATATGATGGTGATGAACATCATGATGATGAATACGATGATGACGATGATGAGGTTCATGATGATGACGATGACGATGACGATGATGATAATGATGAATATTATGGTGATGATGATGATGATGACGATGATGATGAACGTCATGATAATGAGGATGATGATGATGATGACGATCAACATGATGATGACGATGAAGATGGTGATGAATATGATCAACATGATGAAGATGA
>LPNX011059108.1:0-21503 GCA_001517045.1 Pseudotsuga menziesii | reverse complement strand
ACCTTCTGTCACTCCCTCAATATCTATTTCGTTCACTCTATCTTCATCCCTTCCTCACGCCCCCTCCTCCCTCTCTATCTTATTCTCTCTCACACTCTCTCCACAACATTCTCTCTCTCTCTCTCTCTCTCTCTCTATGTTTTCAACTTATCAATTCTCCTCAACCCCCTCCCTCATTATGACTCCTATTATATGTTTTATCGCATCTCGTTCCCATCTCTTCAATTTCCCCCTGCTTCGCCTCTCTCCTCCAACACATCATATTCCTCCTCTTAGACTCCATATCCACTTTTCCATTCACTAATCCTCTCTCTCATCAAACCATCACCCATTTCCTCCCCTCAACCTTATCCTCATTTCTCCACTCAAATTTACAACAACCCGCTAGAACCTTGACCATTCCCAACCCCCTCTCAACTATTAACCATCCCCACTTGAACTTCAAACATCTTCCTAGGCCCTTGACCCTTCCCCAACCCCTCTAAACTATTATCCATACATTTGATATATTACACATAATGCTAAATTTTTAGCTCTACAACACACGTTCGCGTTTTATAGTTACATAACGTGCTCATGTTTTATAAGTTATATAACAAGCATATATTTTATAGTTATATAACATGCTCTCGTTTTGTAGATATATATCTCGCACGCGTTTATAAATTCTACAAGGCGGGAAATGTAATTTGAATTTAAACATGTCAATTCACTTGCTCGCATGTCACCAATAGTCCTATGTGTATGGTTTGGAATTTGCTTCGGTAATACCAAACATGTGCTATGGTACATGATAAACCATAGCTAATTGGGTATTTCCCCCATTTTCTGAAAAAAATCGTTGTTTACACACTCGTTACAGTATGCTACACACAGTCATTTTTGATGAAATCTTAAACATAAATAACATTTTTTCTGCAGATTCTAAAATGTAATTTTTTATTAAAAAATAATATATTTTCCTATTTGTTTTCAATTTCTATTGTGTCCTAACTCCTTAACTCAAAATACATGTCATTAGTGTTATTCCCATAACATTTTCAATTCGTAATCGTTTAAAAAAAATTATCTGGTGCACTAGAAGACACTGACCTCTACATTCTATAAAAAAACCCATTTAATGATTATTTCATTAAGACCTTCAAAGGTTGCACCCACAAAAGACATACCATTTTCGAGGAATGACCACTTAGATAATTATAAAAATTACTAATTTTATTTTCGAAAAATAGCATTGCACTAGTGTTATATGTTCTCTACATTCCTGCAAAGTTTGTATCCCGAAAGCATCATTTAGGACCTCAAAGGCTGCACCCACAAAAATATATACCTTATCATTTGGCTGGAAAAAAAATGACTGTTAGAAAAAACGAAATTTGACATAGTTATAAAAAAATTCAATACATAAACTCTATATTTTGGAAACGTGACTCAATTTCCTACTTTTAATATTTTTTACTCAAAGGAAGATATTTTGTGTAAGTATCTCAAAAAAAAAATTAAGTTGAGTGATTGCTGATTTTTCAGTTTTCTATTACATCTAACATGCCAAAAGTGACCCTCGCTAGCTTGCACTGTCCCTTTGTGAAATCAAGAAATAAACATTTAGTCGAAAAAGATGTGGTGTTTCTGGTTTTCGAGATCAGAAAGATCACGAATTTGGAAAGCAGACAAATATATTAACTTAGAAATCGAGAAAGAAACCTTCAATTTTATCTGAATTTCACTGATCTTCCAATTTTCAATACAAATTGCTTCATTGAAATGTCTTTGAAATGTCTTTTGCAAGTGGCATGCATTACTATGGAGAACAGATTGCATCTTAATAATAATGGAGTTCGTGAAAAACATAATCAATCAAAATGATGATTGTCATAGTTAATATCCAAGGAAAAAAGTATTTGCTTTAATGCAAGAGATGGAGACGAATGGTATAAATATGTTGTGTTAAGATAAGACATTAGAATGTTAACGGACTGGAAAATTAGCGATGGATTTTGGGGTTTGGAAGGGACGAATTCAGACTTATTATGCCCTTGGAAATTTTAATGGAAGGTCCATGTGTCACTACCAAATTTAGTGCACTTATCCATGATCCACTACAAAAAGTTCTCCATCCCTGAACTCGGTTGGGCCGCTCTAGAGGTGAGAAAATTTTGAGTAAAGTTCTTATGGTAGCAATAATTGCCTGAATTTTGGATGCTTGAAGTGAGTTGTCTACTTCGTAATTCTAATTTTTTTCGTCTAGAAAAATCATCAATTTTTTGGGGAAATATTAAAAAGAAATTGTCGATTTCATAAATTATGAAGCAAGTAAAAAATTCAAGAAAGCACATTTCTTTCAACATTCGTAATTTTGGTAAATGTAGTTGGTGTGATATAGGTGGAATTTTTTTTACCCCAAAGCAACTAAGAAAACAATGTGGAGAGACGACGTTAATCATAAATTAATAAAACAAAGTTTTAAAATATAATATTTTTAAATAATGTAAATAAATAATAATGGTCATTATCAATCCATCGAGCCAATTATCAAAATCCATGGTTAATAAGTTATCATAATTTAGGTTAATATTTTTTATCTTTTGTTATAAAAAATAGATTTTTTTTATTTCTTTAGTATAAGTAATTGATACATAATGTGATAGGGACATTACCCAACATTAAAAAAAAAAAAAACTATTTTGTACATAAAATTTAATAACTTATATTATTTAATAAATATATTATAATCTATCTTAAATTTTGAATTTAAACATTACCTTTAAATCAAATGTAAAATAAAATAATAAACTTTTATTATTAAAAAATGATTATGAATATGAATCCCTATTAAATTAATAAATATATGCATGGACCCTATGAGAAAGAATAAGGGAGAGGAAGTTCTAAGACATTTAAGGGATATTCACATCAATTCGTGTAGGCTATTCCATTATTTTGCAAACAAACAAAACAAACTACTTGTTCAATCTATGAATTGGTTTTAAAATACACGTCACTTACTTGGTTTTATAACTATCACCCTTAGTGATATTGAGAACGATTTTTTAACTCTCTTCATGAATCTATTACAGAATGTTTATTTTATACTTGTAGCAATGATCTCACTCAACTTTTATTAATTTGAAAATCCACACTTTCCTAATGAAAAAAAAGAGAAGAATAATGATGTTTATCACAAACCATGTATATACACTACGTTTGTAAAACCTTCATAATCTCTAAAGCCTTAATTAATTATATTATTTATCACAAATCGTGTACATAATTTGTGAAAACTTCATAATCTCTAAAGCCTTAATTAATTATATTGTTTATAATAATGGAGAATTTGTTGGGAATTTATCAGAAATTCTCTATATGCATACGGATCGAAAATCGAAAAAGTCCTTTTACTTTTTCTATAATTAAAAGGGTGTAATGGTTATAACTATTTTAATGGATTTTTATTTTATTTTTTTACATTTCGGATCTCAGAAGTTTTGTCTTTTCAAATAAAGAAATGTCGAAGTTCTTACCTTCGGGTATTGGAAACCAAAAAACTTTGGTTTTGTTAAAGTCGTTCGGTGTTTCCCCGATTTTCGATTTCCATCTTTTCACTTATCGGATATCGACACTATTGATTTCGATTTATGATTTATCTACTTTCTGGATTTTCAACTATCAGAAACCGAAACTTCGGATCTTGGAAACCGGAATTGTTATTTCTAGTTAATAATTTTGTCTGCTTTCCTGATTCCCGATTTTCAATATTTCGTATCTCGAAAACTGGATACAACACATATTTTTCGACTGAATGTTTGTTTCTCAATTTATGATTCCTGATTTCACAAATTATAATATTCTTACCCTCTCGGCGTTCCTTTACACCTCACAAAAATGTAATAAGAAAGTATAATTTCTCGATTGCACAAAGTAGTCTTTCATCATTTTCTTGGATAAGAATGACGTTATTACCCTTTTTTCTCTCTGAGATTTACATTCTTCTACAATGTCATTATTGAAATCAAATGATAAAAATTGTCAATTGATCTGGTTTATTAATTTATCGGATAACAATGACATTATTACGTATTATGTTGTATGTGATATTCACATTCTTCTATGATGTCATTGTCGAATTGGAATTATATAAATTGGTTCATTGATCTGGATTTTGCAAGTGGCATGCATTACTACAAATAGCATATTACATCTTAATAATAATGAAGTTTGTGAAAATCATAAGCAATCAAAAGGATGATTGTCATAGTTAATATCCAAAGAGAAATTTATTTTCTTTAATGCAAGAGATGGAGACGAATGGTCTAAATCGGCTGTGACAAGATAAGACATTATATTGTGTTATTAAGATTGATGAGACATAAATAAATGAAGGAGGTTTAAGAAGAGATATGGTGTACAAGTTGTAAAACAAAAGGACACCATAAAGATAATTTCCTGAAACTCATGAACTATATCGTAGTAGGAGCACTGAATCTGATAAGCACCTAAGGGATTCCTTGGTGTAGAATATGCCACACTAGAGGCCATCAATTAGAAGAATGTGTGTATTTGCAGAAGATTGTAAGTAAACCAGCTAGTGTGCATTGTAAATTTTTTAAATCTATAAGACACCATGAGAAAGATTGCTGAGCATTTCATTCGTTGCAAGAGAAAACGGTGGATACATAATTGATGAAGAATGATGAGAAGATTCAAGTTGAACGAGCGCAATATCAATACCATCCTACTCAATATCCACCAACACAATTCCAACAACCACAGTATCCTAAGCCACAATATCAACCAAATCAGTATCCTCTGCAGAAACACTACCCTCAACCTGGGGGGGATGGAAACTTTCGAGCCCGAGGACAACAAAAACAATGAGGAGGATTTGGTTGAGGAAGAGGCCAAGTTGTATGTTATAACTGTGGACAACCAAGACATTACGGTCGAGATTTTGCAAGTCCTGTGAAGACTTGTTCGTATTTCAAAGCATTTGATCATACTGTCAAACAATATCCATAATTGATTGCAAAGTGGCAGGATCAAACTGTGGAAAATACCAACCCAGTGCAGAATCCCAATATGAACCCCAACTAGAACATCCAGATGATTTCTTCCTAGCCAAGAGAAGCAAAAATTGTTGTTGTTACAAGGGGATGTGTTGCAACTAGAGCATACTAGGACACACGACATGGACAACAACACGTGCGACCGGTGGCCCAAAAGAAAGTACCAATCGACGTCCAAAAATAAAAGAAGGTATTATTCGACGTCCAACCAAAATTTGTTGACACAAATCAGGCGTCGACATCTAGGAAAGTAAGAGAGATGCCCGAAAGGGTCGATCAAATGCTCAGGTCGAAGAAACTGTTGAGAAAGGTTAGTATACTGAAATAATTTTTCAAAACTTACTTAGCACTAATACATGATAAATATGATGTGGTAGAATTGAAAGCACTCATAGAAGAAACTCCATAAGAGTTGTGACCCGAACGAACAGTTAACCATGTCAAAAAATGATTAAAAACTGGTCGCGAGTTGGGAATGACAACACAGATAGGAGACTATGACATGGATTATATCATTTTAGATATGGGATCTGATGTCAATATATTAACAAGACAAACATGGGAAAGAATGAACAAGCCACGACTAGATTGGTCTCCCATTCAATTAAGTCTAGCAAATCAGTTGAAGGTTCTACCTATTGCTCGACTGACTCAAGTACCTGTCAAGGTAGAATTTTTGAGGACATATGCAGACAATGAAGTGATCAACATTATCGATGATTCAAACTCATGTCCTGCACTTTTAGGGATTGAATGGGTGATATATAATCAGACAATCATCAATTTTAAGAGAAGAATCATGTCATTTCAAGACTCAGAGATAAGGGTGGTCGCACCAATTAATCCATTGGAAGGACAGAGATATGTCAAACCAGTAAACAACGAAAGACAAGGTAATAACATGGATCACATATATAATGTCATGTCATCTAAATATTACTATATAAACCCAAAAAATTGATGGAAATCCGATTTAGAGGAGTGTCAACTCCTGTACATCCGATTCAGGTGAAGCATTAGAAAATTGGGAAAATCTCTTGCATGAAGTTTCCATGAGAAGATGTGCAAGAATTACAAGAACTGTGCGATGGGTAGGAGCTAAGGAAAGCAATATACCTACTATATGAATTCTTTCCTAACCTTGCATATTTTATAGCATAATTTGAATCAAAATTTATAGAATCGAAGTGATTTTCCTCCTTGTACTTTGTGATGAAAGCTATGCCCGCTAGATGGTGGTGTACACATAATGTTGATGTATTTGTAACTTCAGAATGTATTCACTTGTATATCTTATGTATTGTATTTCATTGTACCCCGATTTTCTTATCGGGAGAATCATTAATGTAATCAAGTCATGTAAAGTCATATAGGTTAACCCTCCTTTGTTGATCGAGGGGCAAAGTCCCCACAGTTGAGGGGAACTAGGTTTATTAGACTCTCATAGTGAATTTATCCCTGGTAAGTAATTATCAAGTCAAAAACTAGTATAAATAGAGAGTGATCCTCTCTATTTGTAACATACACTCACTCAACTGTAGCGCATGAATGAGAGAAGAGAAGCTCGCATAAGTGAAAGAGAGAGAAAACAATTGTCAGAGATCATCTTTATGTCTTTGCATTTTACTTTTTCCATTGGTGCTCATTCTATCTCTGAGGAAGTTGCGGGGTTTTCTCCTTTATGGTTTCCCTGAGGAAAAATATTTGTGTCTCTTGTCTCTTGTGATTATTGATGTGCATGTTATTCTCTCAAATAAGATCCTAAGATCATATTTCTTAAAGCTTAAATGATAAAAATCTAACATGATATTAGAGCTAACCTGAGAAGAAGAAACTGTGCAGTTGTTGAAGCTAGGGCTTCCTACTTTTCGGGTCTCTCTCCACAGATCATTAGCAAAAGTAGGCTACGGTAAATCTCCATTGAAGGGTGCATCTTTCTGTTGAAGCAGAATTTGATTCCTGGCATTTTCAGTTTTTGAGCTATCACTTCTGCGAGAAATTAGGGCTTTTCAAAGAAGAAGAATTTTTAAGTGATCCAAGCATGGTATTTCTATCCTCCTCGAAATATAAACTTAGAGACCAAGATCAAAACATTTCGTCCAGTAAAACTTTGAGAAACTCAAACCCTAATTTGACCCCAGACATGAAAACCCTAAAATACTAAAACTAGTAGTTTTGGTACATTTGCTATATCTTGAGTTTGGAGAAGGATCAAGAGCTGAACATTTACTAGCTGAAGATAAGTTTCTGATGTACCCTATGTAAACGTTTTAGCCTCATATTAGCTATATTCTTGGAGATATGATTTCTCCAAATCAGGGTTCCAACCTAACCTAGGATTCATCCCTAAATACGACACCTTGGAAGAAATAATATATCTAGGGCTACAAAGGTCCAAATTAAATTTTGCAAGATGTTCCAGATAAGGCACGAACTTTATTTGTTGTGGTAAAAGTTTCAGACCCCAAAGGTGAAACAGTGACACGTGGAAGTGTATACAAGTTTGCTATGATGAACAGTCCTGGAATAAGTCACCTTGGGAAAACTCTCATAAGTCCCAATTCGTGAAACCAATTCTACTCAAATATGCGGTTTTGGAAATAGGATAGATGCGGCTACTTTAGTGCAAAGTTTCAGACACAGAGGAGCATTACTTTCAAATATATTGCAGAAAAAATATCAGACACTTTTGCACAAGAAATTGACGAAAACTAGGTCATCAAATATTTTTCAGTTCTGATCACAGTTTTGGGAAAATGAGTATGCCTATCAACTCGCCTTGAGGAGGCATATATTTCTATCCAATCATATCTGAAAGATTCCAATTTTTTAAAATTAAGGTTTCTCTGACAAAGCTTGGATCAGCCAGATTCGGAACCAAGACAAACATCTCAAATCGGTAAGATATAATCTTTTGCTATTTACATTTGAGGTTCTCATTTCAAAATTACTAATCACACCATCTTGATGACAAGCTTGGTGAAGCTAACAACTTCCAAGAATGGAAGTATATGATCTCACTGGTTCTTGAAGAAAATTAATTTGACACCTACATAAGTGAAGAGGTTCCAATTCCAGAGGGAGATGAGGCTAAATCCATACATAAGAAGAACTTGGTCAAGGCCAAGAGGATCACCTCATACCACAAGTGTCTTCCCTAAAGACACCTAAAGATATGTTTGATTCCTTGACCAAGATATTTTGAAGGGAAGAATATAAATTAGAATAAGTATAGGAACTCCGTGATCCTTGAAGAAATTGACTTAGATCAGTATTTCAATAAAAAAGTTATAAGGGCCAGAGGGAAATGAGGCTAAGGGTAGAGCCAAGAGAACCATTGCAGATTCTATGAAAGATCATCTCATCCCTCATGTGTCATCCTTGAAGACACCAAAAGGAAGTGCTCGATGCTATGATGAAGCAGTCGAAGAAGAATAAGATATTGTTATAACCACCTTGAATGGCCTCCCATGATCATGGGATTAATTCATTCGAGGAATGTGTGCTAGAAGGAAGTGATTACCTTCAGCAGACTCTGGGAAGAGTGCACACAAGAAGAATATTGACTCATAATAAGAGAAGAGAAAATGGGAGCAACTGAAGATCAAGCTCTCACGATCCAAAGAAGATCCCTCAAGCAATGAGGAATATAGAGGACTCAACTCTTGAAGTACCTCTTATCCATATTAGCAGTTGGATAAGAAATGATGTTGTTATGAATGAAGAATGTGATAAAGCTAAAGGATCAAGAAGGAGTCTACCCACAAAATGAATAAAGATAAGTATTCAATTGTCATTTCATGATATTATTTTGTTATGCATTTGTTTATATTAAATATATGTGTTATGCATGCTAGAATGTTTGCATTAATGACAGTATACTACTAATATGCATGTGATGGGTAAGTAGCCCATGACTCTCTATTTCTACTTGTTTAGAATGAAACCTCTTTGCTGACATATTGGATTAGTGAAAAATATTAATGATGTCATGGTAGAGATGGAAGGCATCTAGAAATTTTAGGTGAGATATGGATGAATGTTGTATTGGCTAAAATAGTTGCATGATTATGTCTTTATGCATAAGAATTTTTCATTATTAATATGCTTTATGAAATGTTTCTAACCATACAACTAATGCATTTTACTTGTAGGAAAGATCGGGTACAATCGCCTACAACAAAAGAAGGATGAGACTTGTTATGAAGAACAAGTAATGACAGTTTGGTAAATAATACAAGATGAAGAATAATATGATGATACTTTCAAAGAAAGAAAGAGGTATCAGACACAGTGCAATTATGTGACACTATTGAGTGACATCATTGATGTAGAACCATCCAACTATGAAGAAATAGCCAAGATGAAAGGGAAGGAGTGTACCAGTTCAAGAAGGATGATGTCTAGGATGCGGTATCAAGATATGAAGGGAATTCTATAGTATCTTCCATATGGATATACAAGATCCAACTTGCAGCAGATGGAAACATCATGGGATACAAGGAAAGATTAGTAGCACAAGGATTCTCATAGAAAGAAGCCATAGACTACGAAGAGACATTTGCAGCCACTGGGAGTTGAGGCACATGACAGGCAGACTCATGTGTACAAATTAAAGAAGGTCTTTTATGAGCTCAGAATACACCCATGGGATAACACATACATGAGGAGCTTGAAGATCACCTAGAGTGATGAATATCTTAACCTTTGATACAAGCTTGAATATGAAATCCTATAGAGGATGAGAAGAACTTTTGAAAAGGTTCAAGATAGAGGATATTGGTATCCAGTGACCCTAAATGGATACATAGAATATTAGTATCATAGGAATATTTTTGTCACTCTAGTACAGAATATTTCAATGAATAGAGTATGAAAGGCAGAGGGAGAATGATGCTCTGCTTCAGAGGGAGTGACTGTAGAAGATCCTGAGGTTTGACATGGTATGACAGGATGGAAATATTACTGATGGCTCTAGAATTTACTGAGAGTAAAGCAGATTCCAACTTTTAATTCAAGGTTGAAGATAGAATACCAGTGATGCTCATGTTATATGTCGATGAATTGTTCTTGACAGGAAAAGAGGAACTCATTAAAGATGCAAGAAGGAGACTTGCTGCCAAGTTCAAGTGAAAGGACTTGGGAATGATACTATACTTTCTAGGCATGGAGGTGTGGCAGAGTATAGATGGAATCTCCCTTGGATAAGGGAAGTATGTAGTGGATATCCTAAATAGGTTTGAGATTATGGATTGCAAGGCCATGACCACACCTATGGCATCGAACCTGAATCTATTGAGTGATGCTTCATCATAATCAATTGATGCTACGATTTATCATCAGATGATTGGGTCCTTAATGTACCTGATGAATACGAGAGCATATATTTTCTTTGCTATGAACACATTGAGCTAGTTCCCGATAGATCTGAGACATGCTCACCTGATTGTTGCAAAGCATATTCTGAGCTACCTAAAAGGTACAGTTGATTATGGGCTCAAGTATGAGGCGAATCAGAAGATTAACCTGGAGGGTTATGTGGATTCAAATTGGGAAAGTAATGTCGTTGATAGGAAGATCAATTCAGGGTGCTGCTTCAGTATGGGATCAAGTGTGATCTCTTGGTTTAGCAGGAAGCATTCTTGTATGGAACTGAGTACAGTCGAAGCAGAGTATGCCACAGCTTGTTTGGCTAGTTGTGAGGCAGTGTGGCTAAGGAAGCTACTATCTGATTTGTTTGATCTCCATTTGGATGATACTTGTATATATTGCGACAGCCAGAGTTGTGTGAAGTTATTGGAGAATCGGGTGTTCCATGACAATTCGAAGCATATCAAGATGAAATATCACTATATCAGGGATATGGTGCAAAGAGGAGCAGTGAAGCTCCCGTATGTTGCAACAGACGAGTAGATGATGTGTTGACCAAGCCATTAGCTAGAGTGAATTTTGAGTACTTCAAGGAGAAGGTTGGTGTTCTCCAGATTGAGGTTCCTTTCAAGAGGAAGTGATAATTCCATGAGTCTTTCTGACATGGTGCTAGGATTGGTTCCTCCCATGGTAAGATGTAAGTGTTGTTACTTTCTGACATGGTGGTAGGATTGGTTCCTCCAATGGTCAGATGTAACTGCTGAGCCTTTCCCTGGATGGTAGTAGGTGTATCCTACCATGCCCACAAATGTAAGTGCAGATCCCTTCCTCAGATGGTACTATGTGTGTCTTACCATGCTGGAAGATGTAAGTGTAGATCCTTTCCCTAGACGGTAGTAGGTGTGTCCTACCATGCCAGTGGATGTAAGTGCTGGGGCCTTTCCCTAGATGGTATTAGGTGTGTCCTACCTCACCAGTGGATATAAGTGCTTGGGCCTTTCCCTGGATGGTAGTAGGTGTGTCCTACCATTCCGGTGGATGTAAGTGTTGGCGCCTTTCCCTAGATGGTAGTAGGTGTGTCCTACCATGCCAGTGGATGTAAGTGCCAGATCCTTTCCTAGATGGTAGTAGTTTTGTCCTATCATTCTGGTGTATGTAAGTGTTGGAGCCTTTCCCGAATGGTAGTAGGTGTGTCCTACCATGCCAGTGGATATAAGTGTTGAAGACTTTCTCAGATGGTAGTAGGTGTGTCCTACCATGCCGATGATATAAGCATTGAAGAAGAAGACCTACATGGAGGATAGGCCTAAAACCAACATGAAAAAAAGTTGGCTCTGTAGAAATTCCTTTGACAATTAGAATTGAGAGATAGCACCATTTGCTCGAGATAGCAGGAGCAATGATGATGGTGATGATCCAGAATGATGATGATCCTGTGATGAAGAATTGTGTTGATGAACCGTGTCAAGAGAATAACTTTCTAGTTAATAAGGAGTGTTAGTTAATAGGGAGTGTTAATGTATTTGTAACTTCATAATGTATTCACTTGTATATCTTATGTATTGTATTTCATTGTACCCTGATGTTCCTATCGGGAGAATCATTAATGTAATCAAGTCATGTAAATTTATAGAGTTTAACCCTCCTTTGTTGATTGGGGGGAAAGTCCCCACGGTTGAGGGACACTAGGGTTATTAGACTCTCCTAATGAAGTCGACCCTGGTAAGTAATTGTCAAGTCATAAACTAGTATAAATGGAGAGTGATCCTCTCTATTTGTAACATACACTCACTCAACTGTAGCGTATGAGTGAGAGAACAGAAGCTCACACAAGTGAGAGAGAGAACAACTATTAGAGATCATATTTCTATCTTTGCATTTTACTTTTTCCATTGGTGCTCATTTTATCTCTGAAGAAGTTGTGGGGTTTTCCCCTTTATGGTTTCCCCGAGGAAAACTCTTCATGTCTCTTGTCTCTTGACTCTTGTGATTATTGTTGTGCATATTATTCTCTCAAATAAGATCCTAAGATCATATTGCTTAAAGCTTAAATGATAAAAATATAACACATAAACAATCTATCTCCGAATGGATGCAATGTAGAATATTATTGGAGATCAGATTTGGAGAAGAGATCAGTTATACATGTTACAAGTATACAAGATTGACAAACAAATCCTATTGAACATATTGAGTAATGTCGTAGGATATGGTAGGAATATCCATGACAAGACTAGGTTCATCACTTCATACATACATTGGATATGATACCAAGGAATTAGTATACATTTGTTGAATTGCGGTGCAAACTCTTGAGTGGGAAGAGATAGCTACTAGTTTCACACATACATTCAAGTTCATATATTATCACCCAACAGTTGATGTTACACTTCAAGTAATGAAAGAGAATATATTTGAGGAAATCCCTGTCACAACGACAAATTTCCATCAATGCAAAATGACAATACACCATTGGATGGAGTGCTAAAATGTGATGGGAGAACTGGATGATGATGACCCACTCGACATAAACATAGCTGAGTCAGAAGGTATGCACGTAGTGGAAGAATTTGGAATTTATAGTGACCAATTATTGAGTCCAATATTGGCTCTCTTAAAAATCCAAAGTTCGCCAATCTTGGAGATTATTGGGATGAAGAGGTTGTAGGAAAGATCATTGAGTTATTGCATGAGTTTCAGGATATGTTCCATACCAAATTTTTAGATATGAAGGGGATAGTTGGATATCTCGATGAGATGAATATACCTTTGTGACCCGACACAAAATCGGTCAAGCAACAACCATACAGATTGAATTCATGATACAAAGAAAAGTTCAATGATGAATTGGACCAAATGCTAGAGGCAGGTGTTATAGAACCTATTGAGGAATCAAAATGAATTAGTCCAATAGTGGTCTAGGAAAAGAAGACTAAAGGTGAAGTAAGAATTTGTGTCAACATGAGAAAGTTGAAGGATGCTTGTTTGCACAACCCATTTATGAGTTCTTTATAGATGAAGTACTATAGAGTGTTGGAGGATAGGAAATGTACTCGTTCACCAATGGATTTTATGGTTAGAATTAGATCAGGATTACATAGGAAAACCAACACAAGACTACCTTTGCGACAGAGTAGGGAGTTTTCTAGTATACAGTAATGTCCTTTGGACTTAAGAATTCCCCTGCGATTTTTTCCAGAATTATGGTAGCAGCGTTTAAATATTTTATACACAACTTTCTTGAATTCTACTTCGATGATTGAACAGTATTTGGGATCATAAAACACCATATTGAGAGCCTTAGAATGATGCTGAAATGTTGTTTCCAGTATCAAATTTCACTCAATTTGAAGAAATGTATCCTTTGCACCTCGTTTGGAGCCCTGTTAGGCCATGTGGGCTATCGCGATGGAATTTTGGTTGATCTAGCCAAAATTGTGATCATTCTTGATCTACCACCACCTATTATAGTTAACCAGTTGAGAGAAACACTAGGACACACTAGATACTACATAAAATTTATCAAAGGATATGTGGAGCTCACTGCTTCGATGGAAAAAAAAAATTGAAAAAATATGCTAAGTTTCAATGGACATAAATCTACCAAGAGAGTCTAGACAAATTGAAAAACAAGATGTCTACTGCTCCAATACTTGTATTTATATACTGGAAAAAAGTGTTTCTTGTTCATTTCAACGTGTCGTCTATCATGCTCAATGTGGTACTGATGTATCCTAGTGAAGGATCAATTGGTCATCCCATTTCCTTCACTAGTAGGAAGTTATCAATTATAGAGAAAAATTATACCACAAGGGAAACATAAGGTTTAGCAATGGTATATGCACNGGGGGGGGGGGGGGGGGGGGGGGGGGGGGGGGGCGTGATATTCTAATGGCTTCTCCTCTTCCAGAAATTTTATTTCAAAAAAATTGTTAAACTTGGTCGATTGAAATTGGGACCAAACCATCTTTCAAGGATAGAAAGTGGTGAAGATCCTAGTAACCTGGATGATAATCTCCTTGATGTGAAAATGTTTTCAATAACCATGTTTGATGGACATTATAGAGATATCATACATTTTTTTAGCATGGGTTATACACTAGCTGATTTCACCCTTACGCAGAAGAAACAATTGGTGGTGTGAACTACAAATTTCTAGTTCATCACTAGAAAATTGTATAAAATGGGTCCCGATGATATTCTTCATTGCTGCTTTTTGGAGCATGAGCAACCGTTGATATTAAATGAAGAACATTCTTGTGTTGCAGGAGGCCACTACACAAGGAAATATATGGTGCACACGATTTTGCAAGCAGGATTATGGTGGCCCACCATGCATGCAGATTCCTGGGATTATTGTTGCATCTATGATGTCTATCAAAGGACGAGAAAGTCATCATGACAAGATGAAATTCCATTAGTACCTCGTATAAATTTGCAGGAATTTGATAAATTAGTTGTTTATTTTGTGGGTCCCATCCCTCCAACAGGAAAACGCACTAGTGCATGATATATTATTGTCGCGACTGACTACTTAACTAGATGGGCTGAAGAAGCACCACTAAAGGATTATACTGCTGCAAAATTTTTATTTGAGAATGTCGTGAAACGATTTGGATGCCCAAATATTTTAACAAGTGACCAAGATACGCACTTTATGAACCAACTGATTATATAACTTATAGATGAATTCTAGATTCAGCATAGAAGGACAATTCCTTATCACCCTTATGCAAATGGAGTTGTGGAAGCCTTTAACAAAATCCTGGAGAATGCACTGACAAAGGTTTGAAATGTTCAAAGATATCACTGGGATTAGAAAATATCAGCGGTATGATGGGCATATCACACAACTTGTAAGAAATTGATAGGAAAAACTACATTTCAATTGGTGTTTGGACAAGAAGTTGTGATTCCTATAGAGTTTATTGTCCCTGGTTTAAGAATTGTTGTGATCACAGAGATGATAGATTTTGATGTTGTCAAAGAAATATTGTTGCAAATTGTGCACCTAGAAGAAAAAACATTTTGTCGCAAGCTTTCATCAAAATGTTGAAAAGCAAAGGCAAAAAACATGGCATGATTGACACATTAAGAGCAAGCACTTTGAGGTCGGAGCACTTGTTCTTATTTATGCCTAAATGTTTTTGAAGCATCCAAGAAAGTTGAGAACACATTGGTTAGAACCATACATCGTTATTAAGATCACTGATGGAGGAGTAGTGAAATTGAAAAATTTATATGGAACATAGGTCCAAGGATTGGTGAATGGAAGCCAGCTGAAGCTGTATCATGATAACTATGCCTTACTCACATAAAAAAGAAAAACAAAGTGTAGAAAGCAAAGGAAGATGTGCGAAAGGAGACAGAGAAAGTAGTGAGAATCTTGCAATATTTTCAAGGTGATGTCAGCACACGTAAATAGATGGAATAATATCCTTGCGTGGCTCGGGAAAAGCCACATTTAGTGTTGGGGGGTTGTTGGTCCTAGGGAAAGATAGGCAGAATTCAGTTATAATTATTCCCAAGGATGGAAAAGAGTCAAGTCGCAAGAATTAAAAGGATTTATGAGAGAATTAAAGAAGGAAGAACAAAAAAAGGAGAGAAGGAAAAGGAGTTGCGACAGAAGCAGTCGTGGAAGGAAGGAGGAAAAGGTAGAAGAACTAAAGGAAAGAAAGATGTGACGGAAGAAGGATGGAAGCATACAAAGAAGAAAGAGTTAAGGAAAGGAGCAAACAAAGTTGTGATAGAAGAGAATCTATGCTAGAGTATAGTTCATGACAGAAGAGAGGTCGCGATGGAACAAGAACAATGGTAGAAGGAAAGAATGCGATAAGGAAGGATGCGATGGTGTTAACCATGTCAAAAGATGTGTAGTGACAAAACGGATAGAAATTCAAAGTTCATAAATATCATTGGTATGAGGACAGCTAGATTCAGCGAAAGTTGCACCTATGAAAGCATCTTTGTTAGTCGGGCTATTAGTGCCTACTGTCATGTGTTGATAGAATAGGAAAGACAGGCTGTTGTCTAACTATATGAAGTTGGTTGAAAGCGACATGTAAGAGTCTATAAAAGTAGGAACCCAATTTTTATGCAAGTTAGTCTCTGGAGGGTATGCTCATGTTAGTCTCTATAATTTTTCTTTTTAAAGTTTTATTAAATGACCATTTTTTTCCACTTTTTCCCCAATTTCGACCTTAACTAGTTTTGATGTATAGACCTCCAAATTGACCCAAATACTACCAAGTTTTCTCATAAGGGTACATAAATTATATTAGAACTTAAATATTATGTTCAGCAATGTTTTATTACCCCCCATTTACTTCTACAAGTTTTTTTAATGTTCTGTTCAAAGTAGGAGTCTTTACTAGCAAATTGGGGCTCCAATTCCCCCTGGGTAATTGCTAGAAATGAATTCTCAAATGGTCCCAAAGTCACTCAAATTTATGAAAATAGGAATGGGATGTGTAATGGAAATTTTAAATTCTCATATTCATCATGGTTCATTTTATACAGATTGTTATGAATCTTTCCAAAACAGCTCCCAAATCACAATTTCAACCCTTGGGGAAAATGCACCAAATCTTCTCCCAATGCAATAAAAATTAGTAAAATTACTTCCAATAATTAAGTACTGAACATGAGACTTGTAATAAAAATTAATTAAATTCCATACATCATAAATTTATCATATATACATTCCTCCATTCAAAATAATCAGCATTACCATGGCATATGTCAAAATAGAGTGGAAATGGTCATTGTTTGCTCATTAAAAATCAATTTGACATAAAAATATTGGGTATTTAGACTTGAAAATTTCTGATAATTAAGAAAAGAGAATGTTTAACTTATTAAAATAATAAATGGTCAATTAAATTCTCTCCCAATTCGAAATCATCGGCATTACAATGGTTCACAACAAGATAGTGGGGAAATTGCACTATTTCTTCATTGTTCAACATTTTTACATGAATTGTTTTGGGTATTTCAACCTAAGAGTCCTTTGAATGTGAAATGCAGAGAATATACATCAGAAAATAATATAATGGGCATTATAATATTTCCCAAAGAGATCAATATCTCACCCAAAGCGCAATCCCTCCATGAGCAAGAATATGCAATAAAAACTGGAAATGGTTGAGAGAAAGTGCTGCAATATAAGGAACCATGAGTTTCCCTATAGATTACATCTGAAAATAAAACTCCATTAAATATCCATGAAATATATGAGTGGCCTCTCCAAACACCAACTTGGATGGGAATATTTCACCCTCGAAATTGGCTAATGCAAGAAAACTAGTCATCCACTAGCTCTCACAATTCACAAATGACAATTTATCAAATGATAAAAAGCCATTATCTTGGTTGATTAATGTATTTTGATAAATAACCTTATACTTCTAAGGTTACCAATCCATCCATTAACTCAAGCCAATTCTAATTTGGGTGTGTGCTCATGATTTTCCATGTGTACTCCCTTTCCTAGCCTTCCATCTTCCCCCAATTTGAGTAGGAACCCATTGAGCTTCCCCAACTCACATGAGATCTCTCTTTGATGCTCTATTTCAACCTAACATGTAATTTATTTCTTATTTCATCCTTCATATCTTATTTTTGTCATAGGTGTCATAGAATCTTCATTATTGTTGTCATAGAGCTAGGGAATCTAGTCCAAGTGTCTCACTAGCTCCAAAATGACTCTTCCTCTCCCATGTAAGTTAAATTTATTCCCAAATTATACCTAGGATGCATATGGCAAAGTTTATTATCCTTATAACTCATCCTAGAACCTTTAGACTTCCCATGGATTCAAAATTTCAAGAGGAGGATGCCATGTGGCACATAAATTCTAGCTTGTGTGAGCCCCATAGTCTCTATGTGTCTCCATGCTCCATTGCCACTTGAATTTTATATTGTATTTATTTATTTATCTCATTTATTAAATATTTATTCCATTCTAATTTTTAAACATCATTTATTATCCCCCTTATTCCAAATCCCAAAACTTCCACCCCAACCTAGAAAACTAATAATTTCCCTCCTTGGCAATTATTTGACCCTTAGCATCAATTTGGAAAAGTCTCATGAATATGGTAAATGTGACATGTGTAAATCTGGGACATGACAAATACTCCCTTCCCAATATTGCTTTTCCTCAATCAATTTCAAACATGGGTGTTGAAGAATTTGCTTTCTGTATGATTCTTTGAATTTTCCACTGAGTTTCCTAACTTTGAGTCTTTGAGATTCCATGAAAATTTTAGAGATGAACCACCATGCTTGCTGCTGCACTACTCTGATTAAAATCACTTTATTAAGCGGGTAATACATCTCCCATACTACTTGTTTCCCCAAAAATCTGAAATCAATGGGACTAAAAACTATCCCAGGGTCCCATTGCTTGTATCGCACTCCAACAATTAAGAGTGCTCTCCAACCCATACCACTAGGAAAGAGAATTCCGGTATCCCATTTTCTTGTATACATCCTTTTGAACATCATGAATACATAATATCTATAATCAAAGTACATAACAACATAATAAACATGTACATCAAGGAGGTGCCTCAACAAAAAATCATGAAAGTGCTTATACCTCCAAGTAAGTAGACCACCATTTGCCAAGTGCATACAAGCTTCAGTGACCAATCAAATCTACTCCAATGATGTAGGTGAGGATCCCATGTCCTATAACACTACTCCAAAAGGATGTGATATGCATAAAAATATTCATCCATGTATTATTTCATCCGTAGAGTGAATGAAGAACCTCCACCAGAATCTAAACCAAATAATGAGCATGAAAAACAAGGAGACTTCAAATGTCTCAAAGAAGTCTCACCCATACATCCATGAATGATAGAATCATAAAGATATAATAGAGTATGTGGCTGGAAACAAAAATTTTCTCCAATCATAAATCTATTCACCCCATTGTTGGATGAAGTTCCTCCAACATCAAATGAACCAAGTGTTGAGCAAGAGAAACCATGCGATAGAGGAGAGTTCACAACAAAAGAGAGGTCGCGACGGAAGAGGAACAATGACAGAAGGAAAGGATGCAACAAGGAAGGATGCGATAGAGTTAACCATGTCAGAATACATGTAGCATCACAATGGCTAGAAAGTGACAGTTTGAAAATATCATTGGTACGAGGACAACTACAGTCAGCGGAAGCCACACGTATGAAAGCATCTTTGTTAGTTGAGTCGTGAGTGCCTACTATCATGTGTTGATAGAATAGGAAATCCAGGTTCTTGGATAACTATATGAAGTCAGCTGAAAGCGACATGTAAGAGTCTATAAAAGGAGGAACCCAATATGTATGTGGGTTAGCCGCCGGAGGGTCTGGTCATGTTAGTATCTATAACATTTGGTCGATTATTGACAGTCTGATTGTATTGTATGTTAGTGTGCTAAAATCGTAGAGAGGAGTTGAAGACCCTACAGTTGAGTGTGCGGGAGTGTAGGAGAGAGTGATTCGATCCAATCTATGCGTGGATTGACAGTAGAGTCATAGAAGAGAGTGAGTTGATCCAGGATGTGTACGGATCATTAATAGTGTCAAGTAGAGAAAGAATAGTGACATAAGACTAGAGAGCAAGAGAGGAGGAAGAATTCTGTATATATAAGAAAGAGAGATATAAAACAAACCATTAGAGGAAATTTCAACTCAAAATGGACCTCCTAAGGAAAATAATAAAATAATATTTATTAATTTTGGAGGAAGAAAAGAAAAAAACTATTTTTTGTTCGTATTTTCGACATATCGCCTTGTGTTTTTCCTCAAATTTCAATCAAGAGAGATCGTTGGATGCTTAATTAAATTTTTCATCCAACAAGTACCCACATTCTATACTTTTGACAGACCTCGCTACCCCAAAAACAAGAAATACCTGAAAAATGTGATGATGACATCATCATCACGTTTTTTCAGGCATTTCTTGTTTTTGGGGTAGCATGGTTCATCAAAAGCATGCAGAGTGGGTACTCCTTGGATGCAGAATTTAATTCTACATCTAGAGAGCTCTCCCGCTCAAAATTTGAGTAAAAACACAAGGATATATGTCAAAATATGAACAAAAAAAATAGTTTTTTTTATGATACCTATCCCCAAATTTATATTAAAAAATTGTTTAAGACCTATATGGTATTTCAAATTTGAATCAATTTCATTGGCTAAGGCATGATGGCATGGAATTTGAATTACGTTTGAAAGGCCCATTTTGAGTTGAAATTTCCTCCAATGGTCTGCAACTTACTGTGCAGACCAAATGTGCCATATCTTTCTCATGCCAAATAAAGAGTGCCTTTGTAGTTTTTATTGGATGGATTTTCATGTTAGATGTTGTGTCAAATGTTTGATTGATGGATGTGATCAAGTGTAGATATTTGTTTATGTGATTATTTGTTTATGCATTTTCTTATGAATGAGTTTATATATGTTTATCACACTGTTGTCATTGAATGTTCCTATGATGCATTGGGTTGTTTTTATAATACTTGTCGAAGGGCGATTTGTAACACAGTTTAACTATGTGTAATAATTATAAACACCCCACCCATCATCCTCTGTCGAGCGCTTTGGTAGAATACCAAAGGACCCAAAATACACCACCCAACTAGCACTAGTACATTTTGATCCAAAATTCGACGGTTTTTTCCGACGGCGCGTGGATTTTTTCTTTTAACCGTGCCAAAAATCAGAAAGATTAATTTTTTTTTTGAAATGGTGGGGATAAGTGTCGCTTAAGCGACGGCAATGCTCCTAAGTGTCGCTTAAGCGACGGTCCTAAAATTTCTATCCTCCTAAGTGTCGCTTAAGCGACGGATATCTTCATAAGTGTCGCTTAAGCGACGGCTCTAAAATTGCTTATTTTTATGTTTGACTTAACAAAACAAAGTACTATGTAAATGGTATCACTAATTTGCAACAAAATAGAGAGATTTTTTAAAACGACGGTGGGATTTAGAAAATGGGAGGGAGAGGGAAGCAAGACCTGCGGCCTCCTGGTCTCATTGCTCACCAACTCGCTCCCTCTCTTATTAACCAGCAAGTCTTG
>LPNX011059091.1:226787-440657 GCA_001517045.1 Pseudotsuga menziesii | reverse complement strand
CCCCCCCCCCCCCCCCAACTCTATCTCTCTCTCTCTTCTCATCCAACTATGCCTAACCCCAACCCCCCTCCTCTTCCTCTGTCTCTCTCACAAACATACCTTACAGAGTTTTAAAACAATAGTTAGGGGGTGGAGAGGGAGGGTGTTAAGGGGATAAGACTTAGGGAGTGCTTATTAATTGCCCCTAAACATTGAATGATCCCTTAGTCGTGGAAGTACCTTCTTAAATGCTCCTAAACACTATTCGAGCATAACACGTACACGTTATAGATGGTAAAAATGGAGATGCGCTTTTGTTAATAATAGCGTGTGCACGTTATTTCTATGTATAAAAAGCAGTTGTCTATATTCGAGAAACACTCTAATAGATTTCAAGAATTTTTCACAGTCCACGCGCAATTTCAGGTTGCAGACACTGCGTTCATTCTCTTCATCACCAGATTATTAGACAAAATTTTGATTTCATTAACCATCTCCATCACAAGTGTCTAAGGATTTCTTGGAGCATGGTATGCATTGGACAAGGGTCAAGCATTCAATAGAAAAACAATATAAACCATCTCCAATTATTCACCATAGAGCATCTCCACCATTGTTTTTCTTGCAATTGAGGAGCTAGCAAAGGCAATATTTCATTGGTCATTATGGTGGAGTATGTAGACACAATTGATCAAGAAAGAAACCAAGCTTGACGAATCTCCCATTGAGGAGAGCCATTGCACATATTGACCATTGTTTTTCTTGCACTTGAGGAGCTAGCAAAGGAAACATTTCATTGGTCATTGTGGTGGAGTATGTAGACACAATTGAGCAAGAAAGAAACCAAGCTTGAGGAATCTCCCATTTAGGAGCACCATAGAGCATCAACACCATTGTTTTTCTTTCAGTTGAGCTAACAAAGGAAAAATTCCCCCCAATCTTCCCCCTAACTTGAGTATCTAGACACAATTGAAAAAGAAAGAAACCAAGCTTGGGGAATCTTCCATTGAGGAGTACCATAGAGAATCTCCACCATTGTTTTTCTTGCAATTGAGGAGCATAAAAGGAAATTTTTCATTGGTCATTGTGGTGGAGTATCAAGACACAATTGTGCAAGAAAGAAACCAAGATTGAGTAATCTCCCATTGAGAAGCACCATATATCATTGATCACTGTGGTGATGGGAAATTCACGCAATCGAGCAAGAAAATCGGCAAGGAAGACAATACCCAATGAAATCCTTGAATAAATTAGAGAAAATAAAAGAAATGGCATGACCAACTGAAGACACTCTATGGACACTCAACCAATTCTGATTGTAGAGGGTGCCACAGTTCTTCCTACCAATCCACAACAAGAAAGACAAAAGCATTCACTCGAGGGGCCTTCAGTTTCCATAGCAGTTAAAGAACAAGCACCGCATGGCACTGATTAAGGAGGAAAACATAGGTGCACATGAAGGCCACCTGGAACATTTCCATATTTACTTGGATGTGGGTATAGAAGTGACGAAGTTAGAGAGTCGTTGCATGGAGACCGTATGCTCAAAGAAGACAATGTTTTTCAGACCACCCAGGAGGATTTCCAATTGCCACCGTCCGACTGATAGAAAGAGACAGAAGGACATGAATCTCATGTTGAAACGCTAGACCGACCGGGTGATATGGTACAAGGTGCAATTCCAACCTCCCTACCTTCGTTAGCAACTTCACGTCGAAGAACTCCAAAACGTATACAAATCTATGAAAGTCTCATTGGTTCACTTGAAGGTACATTGTCTAAATGCAGTATTGCATATCAATCTCAACAAATATTTGTCAACTATTTTGATTTTACATGTGATGGAGATAAATGTAGATTATTTATTTCGTTATTAAAATCTAGGTCTATGACTGTTGTTAGGAGAAACTTAAGGATAAAGATGATAAACAGTTTTGAACCAAGTTCTCATATTGTTAGAAGTTTAGTAGATGCATTTAGTACAATTGGAAAGAAATCTCATTCAAAGGATCACAATTCAGCTCCTCATGTGTTGTCACAATCAATCATGAACGAAAGTACTAAGGCCCTTCGACTTCTTAAGCCTACATCCAAACTTGTACATTTGGATATCAAAACACTTTGTATGTAGTGTTTAGAAGAGAACAACTTGACTCTGGTCAAACATATAGGCTAGGCCTTCATTGGCAGGTTTCCACGCACCGATATGAAGTTCATTGATGCAGTAAAGGGATGGGTACAATATTTTGTCGTGACCATAGTATACCTTCTTCCAACCAAAAGGATGTACTAAAATTGAGAAGGGGTTTAAGGGATCACGAGCCCCACATTAAACATTTTCTTGACATGACACAAACAAAATTATATGAGAGATTTAGACATGAACATAATGAACTTAACTTGGGCCAAAGATCCTCCAAGAAATGCAAACCATGGTATGTTAAAATAAACACAACTCGTAACACATGTTGTTGTCGATATCACATTGAGTACGGTTATTATTATGACACATATATACATATATTGTGTGTATTGCAGAACACTCTTGTGCAGGAATGCTCAACTAAATTGCCACTGACATCATGTAGAGACTTTATTCATAGTATTTTGTGTAGAAGGACAGAAGGTTGTAGATTTTATCAAAGGACTTGCGTAGATGGGACATTCCCAGGGTGTGGTGGAATGGCATTTTTTGATAAATGCATACATGTGACCGATGAGCATGAACTTGAGAGACATGAAGTGAACTTGCAATCATTCAAATATGTCATGTATGATATCGATGGAGGGAATAAAAGAAAAAAAATACAATTGGTCACCTCTCAAGTTAGTAATGAGATCCTAAATAGTATTTTTTTCTTCATATTGTTATTTCATATATGTAACAATCTATTAATTTGTACATCTTTATTGTTGATCTACCAGGTATGAGTTCGCAACATCATGGAGGAATTCTTTGAAAAGGCACAACAATATGTAAAGCATGTACTTGTGGCTCGTTGGAAAGATGAGCAGTTTAGAACGTGCAAGGATACATTTCCTACTGGAACTATCTTACCAGTGGTTGATTTTAAGGAAAACTACACTCTTCAACCACAAAATGAGATTCAAAGTCAATATTATCATTCAGACTAGGTCAACATAATCGTCCATATCACCTATAGACATGGCGAAAATAGTACTGAAGAGAAAAGGGTTATATTGAATGAGTATCACTTTTACATAAGTGATGATAGGTGTCATGAATTGGATTTTGTACAACACAACTTTCAATTTTTCTACAATCACCTGAAGGATAACAATATCTAGATATAACAACATTTGATTTGGTCTAATGGTTGTGCGGGGCAATTAAAAAATGCTCGTGTCTTCCAATGGTTGTGTATTCTCCACAAGAGGCACAAGGTGATCTATTGGTATTAATCTGAGCATGAGAGGCTAAAGGAAACCATTGGTATTAGAAGTGATCCCAATGGTCTAGTCGAATGACCACTGGTAGGTAGTCAAGTATGTGGTGTGCATGGTATTTGTGTACTATGTTATAAGTATGTGGTGTACATGTACATGTCATGATTTTGGCTTCATGGTCTCATTGATTATTTACATCTTGATAGATTGACAGCTTGATAGATTGATTAATTGCATAGACGTGTACAACTTGATAAATTACACAAGCTTCATCATGGATTTGTTGTATTATATTCATACTTACATGAATCATGCCATATAGCCCTAGACCATTATCTAGCACTCTATCTGGGATATATCTCTTGCATCTACCTTGAAGCTCGGAGTTGGTCCTCCAAGGACATTAGTCAACACCCCAAGTTTTCATGGAACTTCCTAATGCAAGTGTTAAAATAAGGTATAAAAATCTTCCCATGCTTAATAACCCTGGCCAATTCTAGCCTAGAAATCCTAGCTTACAAACCCTATAGCCAATCCTAGTAACCCTAGTTTGTACCATAAACCCTAGTTTGAATTCTAAACCCTAGAAACCCTAGTTTGTAGCCTAGATACTAGTTTGTGTCAACTTCATGATCCATAAAAGGTGAAGTATTGTAGCCCCTTGTTTTAGTGAGCCATAAAAATTGGCTATGATGGAGAGTAATTTTTAACATTGTCAAATGAAAGCAAAATAGAAGTATCCACATGACATATTACATCAAAAGCGTCCATTACTAACGATATTGGAATACTTCTTGTTGTTGGACTATGGTGCACGATGGAGCCAATCCTAGTAACCCTAGTTTGTACTGTAAACCCTAATTTCAATCCTAAACCCTAGAAACCTTAGTTTATACCATAGAGAATAGTTTGTGTTCAAAGTCCTAGAAAACATAGTTTGTAGCCACTAATTATCATCTATAGATCACTAGTACCATTTATTCGATGTCACCATTGACCAATATCGTGTATCAAACATTCAAGCCTTATAATGAAGGAGACCACTAGTCTTTTAATAAAAGGAAATTGAAATCATAAGAACGAAGGTAATCACATCAATTGAGATGAAAGGTAATCACATCGATTGGAAGGAAGGGTATTGATTTCAATATGGATGAAGCTTGATCTCTTTTAATTTAGATAATGTAATTACAAGTGTTAGGAAATGCGTCCCTAGATATCAAAAAGTATGAGATCACCTCTTATGAGTTGTTATCCTTATATACATATGAGGTGTCATTGTCATCCACTAATGAGTTGTTAGAGAGATCTATATATAGAGGTGGTTAGATACATGTACTACAAAGTGGTATCATTGGATGAATACAAGTGTTAAGAGTGGCTTAATCCTTTTCCACCAATTTCAAGCATCCTATGTTCTATTTATTAATATGTGATTAGAGCCCCTTTAATCTTAAAGGCTTGGTAGCAACTCCATGATAGTGATCCATGAAAGGTGAGGTATTGTATCCCCTTGTGTTAGTGAACCGTTAAAATTGTAGCCTATGATGGAGAGTAATTTTTAACATTGTCAAATGAACCAAAAGAGAAGTATCCACATGACATACTACATCAAGATCATCCATTATTGACGATATTAGAAGACTTCTTGTTGTTGGACAATCTTTTAGTGATTTGGTTTTGGGGTCCACTTACAATCCTAGTGGTGATCTTCAATTTGCAACATAAATATCCAATTTATAGTATATATAATTGATACAGTTGTGGCACATCTTTAATGAGTGATAGATCTAATAAATTAGTAAGAAATGTGAAGTTTATTGATAACAATGCATCTTCCCTGTTTAATTTTTTGAAACTTAGGATCCTCGGGCATGAATGAATTCAAATATGAAAGAAGGTTGCAGAAGAGAAAGAAGCACATTGAAGGTCACCACCTATAGGATGTCAAGGACACCTATTGAATCCCTACCCATGGCTCAGATCGACGAACTGTTGACTCTGTTGGATTCAGGACATTGGGATAGTGCTAGGGGTGACCCACTCCTCTAGTTCCATCGACAAGGGATCCTGGTTTAGGTCAATTTTGGAAACTAGGGTTTTGATAAGCTCCAGAATGTGAAATTTTTGCACATAGGGGTCAACTTTGCAAATTCCTCAACTAAGAACTTATGGATAGCATTCCCACATGGAACCTGCCTAAACACACTTGTATGACCCACCGAAACCCAGTTTTGATGGACGGTTGGAATTCTATGCCCTGGGTAGGGATTCAATAGGTGTCCCTAAAATCCTGTAGGAAGTGAGCTTCAATGTGTCATAGAACGATGACCGTGGCTCAGATCAACGAACCATTAACTCCGTTAGATTCATTACATTGGGATAGTGATAGAGGTGGCCCTCTCTTTTGGCTCCATGGACAAGGGATCCTCTTTTAAGTCAATTTTGGAAAGTAGGATTTTGGTTAGTAAGGGAATGTGAAATTCTATCACATAGGGGTCAAAATTGCAAATTCATTGACCTAGAACTTGTGGCTAGATTTCCCACATGGAAATTGCCTAAACACACTTGCATGACCCCCTAGAACCCAATTTTGATGCACAGTTGGAATTCTATACCCTAGGTAGGGATTCAACAGGTGTCCCTAAAAGCCTGTAGGAGGTGATCTTAAACGTGCCATAGAATGATGATTGTGGCTCAAATCGATGAACCCTCCACTCCGTTGGATTCAAGACATCAAGATAGAGCTAGGGGTGGCTCTCTCCTCTGGAACCATGGACAAGGGATCCTCTTTTAGGTCAATTTTGGAAACTAGGGTTTGCTTAGTAAGGGAATGTGAAATTTTTGCACATATGGGTCAACTTTGAAAATTCCTCGATCGAGAACTTGTGGCTAGCGTTCCCATGTGGAACTTGCCTAAAAAAACTTGCATGAACCCCTGAAACCCATTTTTGATGCACGGTTGGAATTTTATGCCCTGGGTAGCGATTCAACGTGTCATAGAATGATGATCGTGGCTCGGATCGACGAACCATCGACTCTGTTGGATTTAGGACATCAGGATAGAGATAAGGCTGGCCCTCTCCTCTGGCTTCATAGACAAGGGATCTTATTTTAGGCCAATTCTAGAAGCTAGAATTTTTTTCATTAAGGGAATGTTAAATTTTTTAACATAGGGGTCAACTTTGCAAATTCCTCGACCAAGAACTTGTGGCTAGCATTCCCTCATGGAACCGTCCTGAACACACTTGTATAACCCCTTGGAACCCAGTTTTGATGTATGGTTGGAATTCTATACCCACCATAGGGATATACAAGTGTCCTTGAAATCCTGTAGGAGGTGAGCTTCAATGTGCCATAGAATGATAATTGTTGGTCAAATCAACGAACCATCAACTACGTTGGATTCAGGACATTGGGATAATGCTTGGGGTGGCCCTCTCCTCTGGCTCCATGGATAAGGGATCCTCTTTTAGGTCAATTTTGGAAACTAGGGTTTTGCTTAGTAAGGGAATCTGAAATTTTAGCACATAGGGGTCAACTTAGCAAATTCCTCGATCGAGAACTTGTGGCTAGCGTTCCCACATGAAACTTTCCTAAAAACACTTGCATGACCCCTTGGAACTCAGTTTTGATGCACAGTTGGAATTCTATGCCTCAGGTAGGGATTCAAAAGGTGTCCCTGAAAGCCTGTATGAGGTGAGCTTTGATGTGCCATAGAATGATGATCGTGGCTCAGATCAATGAAATGTCGACTTCACTGGATTCAAGAAATCGGGATCAAGTTAGGGGTGGCCCTTTCCACTGGCTCCACAGACAAGGGATCCTTTTTTAGGTCACTTTTGGAAACTAGGGTTTTGCTCAGTAAGGGAATGTGAAATTTTTACACATAGGGGTCAACTTTGCAAATTCCTTGACCAAGAACTTGTGGAAATCGTTCCTACATGGAACCTACCTAAAAACACTTGCATGACCCCCCAGAACCCAGTTTTGATGCACGATTGGAATTATATGCCTCGGGTAGGGATTTAACAAGTGTCCTTGAAATCCTGCAGGAAGTGAGCTTCAACGTGCCATAGAATGATGACCGTGGCTCTGTTCAAAGAACCATAGTCTCCCTTGGATTCAAGACATCGAGATAGAGCTAGGGATGGCCCTCTCTTATGGATCCATGGACAAGGTATCCTGTTTTAGATCAATTTTTAAAACTAGGGTTTTGCTCAGTAAGGGAATGTGAAAGTTTTGCACATAGGGGTAAACTTTGAAATTCCTTAATCATGAACTTGTGGCTAGCGTTCCCACATGGAACCTGCCTAAACACACTTTTATGACTCCCTGAAACTGAGTTTTGATGCAGGGTTGGAATTCTATGCCCTAGGTAGGGATTTAATAGGTGTCCCTGATAGCTTGTAGGAGGTGAGCTTCAATGTTCCATAGAATGATGATTGTGGTTTGGATATCTATGTTTGAATAAGAGTTACACATTGGATGCACAAAGAAGGAGGATACCTTATTAGTAGATTTTGTTCCTAGTATTCCTCTTATAATAAAACTCTTTTATTGTACTACTGGGTAAATTTTTACACATATATATAATTTAGAGAAATTTATAAAATAATGTTATGGAAATAATAGGGCCAATAAAGTACACCAGAGTTTTATCACATTCATTACTAGTCACATTCATCACAAAAGGGTATTCGTCATGCAAAGGGTCGAGCTAGAGCACCAGGGTGTTGCTCATACTCTTTTTCCATACAATACCTGGATAAGAACTCTGTGCTCAATTCCAAGTCAATCAAATACAAACATGTGGACTCAAGTTTGTCACTTTCATTTTAGAAACAGGTATAACAATAGCAATGAGTGATACAACAACTAATTAACAACTCGAGAATGGTCCTTTAAAGTATTCAAGTCATTTGTAATTATTTTTGGGGTATATTGTTAAAGTTTAGGGCTAGTTTAGATTTGACATAGGTAAATAAATATACTTCAATACATAAAAAAAAAACTATAAAACAAGATTCTGATAGTACTTTTCCAATCAATTTAAAATATAATAAAATCACACATAATTTTCACCTCTTTCAAATTTAACATTCCATTGGTCACTACGTTAAAGTTGTTCCTTGTGGTGATTCATCAAATTCCATGTACATTAACAAAATGATAAAATAATGTGCAGAGATACAACAGTAAAGAATCATAACCATTGTTTTGAATCAACATTATACTCAAATACTTTTAGGTTTTATGTGTATCCCATATATTCGTTAGATGTAAGCCATCACGCCAAACACCAATTTCATTTATGTAGACCACACACGTGCATCACTTAGGTGTGTCAACTTCGTGCATCCTTTAAATTTTTGTTAGGTTGATATGTGGGTAAGGTGCTTTTGTATTCCACTTAGTTGGGTCAGTTGCTTAGGTGTGTTGGGTGCTTATGTGTGTTAGGTATGTTGCATTTTTGTGAATACGATTTAACATTGTATATGCAATTTGATCGTGGTAAAAAAACAATTTAAATGTGCATTGTTCTCATTACACAATGTTGTAATTGTGCATTGTTTTCAAATTTATAACTGGTATCTCCACGCAATCGTAAAGTATTTAAAAGAATGGGAACATTACACATAGAAACATTCTTGGCCACGCATGTATGGTCACACATAAGACTAAACTATGGAGATCTCAAGAGCCAATATAAAATATTTTTTATATCACGAAAGTTATAATACAAAAATAGAAGGCCCTTAGATGGCCTATACAATGTACATGTATCAAAAACATCATTGATGTACATGCAAACAAAAATACATTTGTCTTAGACCGCACCCCTAAACTCTATCTTCCTCTTCTACAAAAAAGTACAGATTTGTCCTAGACTAACACATCAAAACTCTAACTTCCTCTCATTTTTTCTTGACTCTAATGCTTGTTACCTCTGTCCATGACCACTATGCATCTCTCGCGATTGCAAATCAAGGATAGTATTTCTTGATTAGGTAACTAAACTAATACTGTCCAAAACTAACAAAGTTTGAAATTTTAAAATATGACTCAATTGTACATAAAACAAACACTCATTGAATCCATCCAAGGTATAGATGCCTCTGGTGTCCTCCTCCTTGCAGAGTCTCTATGTGATGCTTCTATGCAAATAAAAAAAACTATGTCAATTATCTCAACAATTATCAACATGTACATGCATGAGAAATACTAACCAATTATGTAAATAATGAACATCTCACTAAAAAAATTTGTTCTAGGGAATGACACTGGATTTCTTTAGTAGCAATATGAGTCATAGGTTTAACATCAACCTCGATCGTGTGCACTAATGCACCAAGGTGTGGCTACATTCACCAAATGCTAAAACAGTTAGACATCATGCATGCCCATACACAATACAAATGAATTGTACAAGTACAAATATCCAAGTAGATACATCTGTGTGATTTATCCCCATTGAAGATGCAACATTGACTATAGAATCAACAACCCCGCTAAGGTCTGGCACGGAGGACTCTACATCCTGATGTTGTAAACATGCGAAAATAACATTAAGAAAAACTAGTTGTGAAGTGAATTGAAAACTAACTAGCAACTACCATTGGAGGTAATGTGTACATTACTGTGGAATCAGTAGGTTCATCGTCATGAAAACCTTTTATTTTTATAGAAGAGGGTCATCTGGTGTATACAACACGCTTATCTACATTTGGACTATAGGGAGATCCAAACCAAAGAGGTGGTGCACACAATTGTGTTGATGTCTGCAGTCATAAAGTGTTACCATAGTTATACATGGAAATGAATGGATGGAATACTATGTATTGAAAAACTAACATGTTGTAATATACTTACTTCTTCCTGGGACATATCTCCCCCATGGGAGGGATCATTGCTAGCAATTTCTTGCCCCTCTGCAAAGCCAGATAGCACCTGTAAGTTTAAAAATTATAAATATTAGCAATCTATAAAGGAGTGTACAATAATAGATAAATAATTTGAACAAGATTCAGTCACTAACCGTGTACTTACATTCCTGAGGTAATCATAGAAGCCACCTGGGGGGAATTCACTGAGATCAATGTCTTCGACATCCTGTTCAAAATGTGGTTTCTGCAACTTCAAAATTTGTAAATATTAGACCATTTAACAAATTAATTAACTAACACATGGATTAACAAAATGATTGTATTGGTTGAAATATTAACACAAGTTGTGTTGGTTGTTTGAGCCTCGGATACGAAAACACCCAGAACACTACCACCCCCTTTAGAGGCATTAAGCTCCTGCAAGATTAAAAATTGCATATATTAAGAATCTTTTACTATGTGTACAATATGGAAAAAATAAATTGAACAATAATAGAGTTTTTACAATGTCCTTACCTGACCACCAATCATCGTAGAGGTACCATGTGTTGGTCCACGACTATATCAGGATTGACTACATTTCATGCACACATGTGACTCGATCTGGGGCACATGGGATGCCAGTCTATCCCCACCAATAGATGGTCCTCTACCATCAGAATTTGATGGTTGTACCCCACCAAAGGAAGAGGGCCTTTCTTGTTCAATAGTTGTGGTGTGGCGGGAAATCATCTCAACTAGCGTAAAAAATGCCTCATGTGTCTGGGTAATCATATCATGTGCAGGAGGGATGTTTGGCCTAGATAGTTGGACATGAGGTGGAGGTATTTGTCGATTGACATCCCTATTCCTAGCATTGGGACGATTTTGGGGCATCCCCCTACCAGCGCCCTTGAACCCCAACATGTCAAAATAGTTGACATGTTTTTCCTTCACAAACTCTGCATAAAGTTTCCAAAGGAAGTACATCAGTACTTCCTTGTTGGTGTGTGGGAGAATATAAAAAACCATGTACCATCTGTTAATCCAATGGTCTTTAATTGGTTGATAGATGCACCACTCAATGGAAATATGTGGTCAACTGCTCTCTGGAATGTCCTCTGTCCTAGGCACTCTAAATAGTGTATATATATGATCTTTTGTTATTTTGAGCTTCTTAATCTCATTGTAGCTCAATCCATTAGCATATTCTTGTCAATGTGTCTCTCTGTACAATGCTATGCTATATAAAGCATCGTTAGATCTACAGATGGTATCCACTCTGGTCAGTAATGATGTTGATAAGGAGTGGTGGAGTTCATATCTACCCCTCCAAACTGAATTGATATCCCTCAAATGACCAATAACTCTCAAAATATCTGCATTGTGTTCCATAGTAGCTATACAATCATAAATACAAATAAAATATCATTAGACAAATAAACACATGATGATGATGACATCTCTAAGCAATGAAAAGTGTTAAACTAATGTACTACAAAGAACAACATAAACTATTTATAATTTAAATTTTAAAATTAATCTTGATTTTACACTAAAGAATAAACATTTAACATTTTTTCATCTTAAATTTATGTCGTAAATTTGTATTAATTCCAATTTCCAAATGCATACAATAAATGTAATGTGTTCATATGTTAATTGGGAAGCTCATGTACCTTATTTTAAGGCTTGAATTATGAAGGTTCATCGAAACTATGAGGTGTTCACTAATGCCCTTAGAGGACCAACTCCCAAATTATGGATAGAGGCAAGGACTAGAGCCTATAGGAGGTGGCAGAAGGTGCTATTGATGAATAAAATCCCAATATAGGCAAGGATTTTGATATATATATGTAATTATTTGTTGTAGAATGAATTGTTTTGGACTCCATAGGCCATTTAGCATCTTTGTTTATATGTAATTTGGGGCATGTATGGATTCCACTTGATGTTATTTTAGTTGTATGCACTCTTTCTATATACCCATGAGATGCTTTGCATATTTGTGTATAGTGGCTTTTATGGATGCAAGGTTTCCACTGGATTCTATCATGTATGATAGTATGTGATTGGCATGTAATCAAACAAATCAACCTCCCTATGTATCTTGATGTTCATAGAGCCTAATATTGAACTTTGTTGTCTTGACCTTAACCAAAATGTACCCTTCAATCAAAGGGAAATATTTGTTAAGCATGGGAAGCTTCTATACCTTATTTTAACACTTCGATTAGGAAGTTTCATCAAAACTATACGGTGTTTATTAATGTTCTTGGATGACCAAGTTCGATATTTCGAATAGAGGCAAGGGATTTACCATGTTGGTTTATGTATTTTAGGGAAGATATGAATTCTACTTGAATTTTTGTTGTTGTTGTATGCAACCTTGCAATATACTTGGGAAACTTTGCATATTTATGAATTTTGGTTTGGATTCACAAGGATGCTTGTGAATATACATATGAAAATACTGAAATTGATTTGTTTTTTCTAAGTAAATTGGGGTTTTGGTTTCCATTGGGCATGTAAATTTCTTATGCAACCTTACAATATACTTGAGAAACTTTGCATATTTGTGAATTTTGGTTTGGATTGACATGGATGCTTGTGAATATACATATGCAAATAGTGAAATTGATTTGTTTTTTTATGAGTAAATTGGGGTTTTGGTTTCCATTGGGCATGTAAAATTCTTTATGGGCATATAAATTTAAAAAAAAATTGTTTCAATTCATATTAGGGCATATAAATTATTGAAAATAGGGAAATTAGCATGAGAGGATTTGGTGTAAATACCTCACAATGAATATATTGATCCCCAAGGTGGAGTTTGTTTTCCTTTTATCACCCAAATCGCATTCACCCTTGCTTGTTTTGGTCGGCCCGAGCACGTTGTTGTGTGTGGTTGTGGAGAAAATGATGGGCTCGACTTGTTTTAAACATAAATCATGTTTTACATAATGCGTGCACATTTTTGTACACTATAACGCATGCATGTTTTAGGGAAACATAACATGCATGTGTTTTACTTGACTATCCTAATTGGAAAACATTTTGGAAGGCTTGGTAGTAGGCTTGGCAGGGTCGACATTTCTTGTGATGATTTATGTTTTATGGTTCTTGAATCATTGGCTTCAATCTACCATTGCATCTAAAAGGTCCCTCAACTTTGTGCACTCACCCTCAATAGTGTAATTGAAATTGTGACATTTTAATTTTCAACGAAAATATATGTTTCTATTAAGGAGTTTAATTTCCAGTTAAAAGATAACAATAGACTCATTTATCCATGTTTTTTGTTGATCATGTACTCTGAAAATTGGGTGGAACAAAACATCCTACTAACAATGACACAAACAACTCAAAAGTAACATGTGTCAACGTTGTGCATCTAAAATACATTAAGTGATAAAGTTAGGAAACAAACAAAATGCAGAACTTAGAATTCTTTCTAGAGGTTAATGTTAGGTCACATGTAATGCAACATACCAAATTTTTCAAAGTTAACATGTTGCGTCAATGGTGTAATTGAAATTGTGACATTTTATTCCAAAAAAAAGGCTTCCTCATTCGCATAGAATGTGCAAAAAATAATTGGATAACTTCTTGTGTTTTCAATTGCATGCGCCCCTCATAGTATTCATTGTTGATAGCAAGGAAAAAATAAAAATAATCTAGATATGAGAACAACATGTTAATATTGTTCAATGAAGGCTACAAGGGAAGTTCAAGCCCCCTCATCTTGTTGTAATGAAAGTACCATTTCCCTTCCTAAAGGTGCTCTCCAATCACCCTGGCTATCTTCCTACTGAAAGACCCAATAAGAAAATAAAAGCTAGAAAAGTCTTCGCCTACCTTTGCTAATATCATGGCTTCGTTCTTTCTTGGTTGGGCAGGATGGGCAGGTTGAGCAACCAACGATTAGATTGCTTACCTTCTTGTTGGGCTCGCTTCGCTCAACAAAATTCCATCCTTGACCAAAGGAAGATGTACCCTTTAGCTTATCACTTGCTTTCATATTCAAGAAAGAATAGTTTTTGCTTTAAGATATAACCCTCATGAAGAGACTCGAACATGCTCCCTAGCCAACCTTTGTAGTTCTTAATAAGGAATTCCCCTTTCATTAGACGCTCAAAATGGTCCCTCCCCATTATTATAGGCCCTCGAGAGTGTTTACAACAAAGGAAGCAATAACAATGAAACTATATCAATCTCGGAATAGAGGAAAACTAATCCACATACTCTAATCAAATAGGAAAGTTTCAAATTATGATATTACATATATAGTAATGACACTTATCTAGGCATACACATATCTTAACATGCCTATCAATAAAAAATTACTGACTATTTGAAAAATAATTAACCATAAAAAATATGTCCTAGCAAATTGTTTGCCTGAATTTTTAACCGTATTTTGACAGGTAAAATGCCTCATGACAAGCATATGTCCATCAAATTCCAACCCTAATAACTATATGTGAGTAATAATTTTTTTTTTAAATTAAAATAATTTTATTATATATAAAAATGATAGATATATGGATTTATTAACGAGAAACGTGTGATAAAGTGAAATTTAAACTAAGATGAGTATAATAATTTGTTTTAAACTCTTATATTTATATTTAATAAAATTAGTTTTTAAGTTATTGATAAATTAATCTTTTGAAACACATTTTCACTATTTTTTTACTTTATATATTATATACCAAATACAATCTAAGATTATTTAATAATAAAAAAGTGTGATAAAGTTATTTAATAATACAAAATTTATAATAAAGTTTTATTTTCATCATGACTTATTAATAATTTTTAATATAAAAAATTATAAAAATGTGAAGTTTGGAGTTGCAATATTTATAGAGAATTAGAATAAATTAGAATAAATTTAAAATCTATTTATAACATATAATCTTATAATCTAATTGCTTCTCCAAACACAATTAGAGGATTCATTGATTCAGCAAAGGACCCATTGGATCCCAAACAACTCAAAGGAGTACATGAAATCCCTTGTTCCTGTGAGAGTGCCTACATAGGAGAAACAGGACGATCATTGAAAACCCGTCTCAAAAAACACTCAGCCGACATAATCCATAATCGCACAAAGAAATCAGCGTTAGCCGAACATTCACACAACACCTCCCATCACTTTTGCATGGAGAAAGCCTCGCTGATAGCCAGAGAGGATCATTATTACAAAAGAAGAGTAAGGGAAGCCCTTGAGATTGAAAAAATGGATAAAACCCTAAACAAGGATGATGGGCTCAAATTTAGTGAGTTGTGGAACCTACGATTAACTAGATCAAGAGGAATCATAGATCTAAAAAATATATTATAGTCTCCCCATAAGAGGGTCAACCATACTCTCTTTAATGACCGGGTGACTAATCTATATCTATGCTTTAAAAGACATATATTTTGAAACATCATCCCAATCTCATGGATTAAGTGATCGCCCCTGAGGATGGACTCAAATATACAAAGTCTGAAACGTTGGCTTAAAAAATCTACGCAGTTTTCCTGTTTCACAAATCAATCACATGTGATGGACTCTCTCGTTGCTACAATATATTCCCTCCATGGAAGGGACATGGAGGAAGACTCAATTCGGTTTGGGAATCTACGACTAAAAAGATCTAAATTACTCACGGATCTGGTTTTTCTAAAGAAATTCCGAGGCAATAGCATAACTCCTAGCTTTGCAAAATGTCTCCATAAACTCAATATTCACAAAAACAAGGAAGCTTTCAACAGACTGTCTGCATCTCTTGTCAGAAAGGAAGTTTAAAAGGTACATAATGATCTGGTTAAGACAACGAAAAGGCTATTAAATCTCCATTTAAAACTCTCCTCCTCACTCTGTGTCGATATATGGATGACCCTTGATGTGATGACTTTCATAAAGGATGAAAGACTCCAGCACTCCTCCACGACCAGCAAGCAATCAAAACTTGATAACCTAGTTAAGAAATAGAGTTGTGGTGAAAAAATGTCCCCCCAAAATGTGGATAAAAGAACTGTTATCAACTTGTCCAGCCACAACCTCGACACACCCTCACTCAGCATCCTCGAGAAAGGCCTCAATTTTGCAGTAGCCCCCAAAACAATCCCGAAGGAGAACTTGATTTGCATCATTGAAGTCGCAATTAAGAACCTACCAAGTGAAGGTGCAGATGAAATTGGGCAGGAGTGCGCAGTTGTATTAAGCAAAGTAAATCCGCCAACCTGCATTGTAACTGACAAGGAAAGAAGTGTGCTATTAGACCTAAGAAGAAATAATAAAATCAATATCCTAAAGGCGGACAAGGGAAATGCAACTATAATTCTGGATGAGGATGCTTACCATGAAAAAATGACTGAACACATGGCATGTGGCAGCTACAAACTTATTGATAAATATCCTAGCACCAAAATCATGAGAACAGTTACGAAGGCTATAAAAGAGTCAACATTGGATGACAGCATTAAGAAAAAAGTAACCCCAAATAACTCACTCATGCCATGCATCTATGGCTCTCCCAAAATACACAAAGATGGGATTCCGTTGAGACCCATAGTGAACACTATAGGCTCGCCAACTTATCTTCTAGCAAAATTCCTTTCCAAAACACTTCTACCCCTACCTGGTCATTCGTCTTCCTTCATAAAAAACTCTTCCTCTCTCATTGAGTGGATAAAAGATCAAGAGGTAAAAGAGGATAACTTATTAGTGAGTTTCGACATCGTATCCCTATACACTAACATACCGGTGGATGAGGTAGTAGCAATCATCGAAAACATCATGGATACCCAAACCGCCAACCTGGTTAAAATATGCCTAAATTCAACATATTTCTCTTACAAAGGAAATATATATGAAAAAATCCATGGGGTTGTTATGGGCTCCCCAGTATCCCCAGTCATGGCTAACATTTACATGGAAAAATTTGAGGCAATGGCCATAAACTCTTTTCCATCCACCCCAAGTTTTTAGAAAAGGTATGTTGATGATGTATTGGCCAAATGGAGCCATGTCATGGAAAGACTAGAAGAATTCCTTAAAAATCTAAATAACCTCTCACAACATATAAAATTCACCATGGAAATTGAGGATGAGGGAAAAATACCTTTCTTGGATGTATTATCTTCCAAACAAAGGAATGGGAAACTAGAGTACCAGGTTTACAGGAAGAAGATGCACACGAATAAATACCTGCAGGTAGAATCCCACCACCACCCATCTCAAAATATTGGCATCATACACACACTTGCAATCAAGGCATCCAGAATATCAGACACAAATCACGAGAGGATGGAATTAGAACACCTAAAAAAGGTCTTCAAAGGTAATGGATATTGAGAGGAACACATCAAAAAATCAATAGAGAAGGCCCAAAGAAAACCTAAGAGATGAGATTTCATCATTCCCAAAGTCACTCCCCCATATATAAAAGGAACAACGATACCGTATTGCCAAAATTTTAAAAAGAAAGAACATCAATGTGGCATTTGGTCCCCCAAACACAATTAGAGGATTCATTGATTCAGTAAAGGACCCATTGGATCCCAAAAAACTCAAAGGAGTATATGAAATCCCTTGTTCCTGTTAGAATGCCTACATAGGAGAAACATGACGATCATTGCAAACCCATCTCAAAGAACACTCGGCCGACATAATCCATAATTGCACAAATAAATCATCTTTATCCGAACATTCACATAACACCTCCCATCACATTTTCATGGAGAAAGCCTCACTGATAGCCAGAGAGGATCATTATTGCAAAATAAGAGTAAGGGAAGCCCTTGAGATTGAAAAAAAGGATAAAACCCTAAACAAGGATGATGGGCTCAAACTTAGTGAGTTGTGGAAACCTACGATTAACCAGATCAAGAGGAATCATAGATCTAAAAAATAGATTATAGTCTCCCCATAAGAGGGCCAACCATACTCTCTTTAATGACGGGTGACTAATATATATTTATGCTTTAAAAGACATATATTTTCAAACATCATCCCAATCTCCTGGATTGAGTGATCACCTTGAGGATGGACTCAAATATACGAAGTCCGAAACGTTGGCTTAAAAAATCTACGCAGGTTTCCTGTTTCACAAAAGACATCATGCTTACACTACTGAAGATGATGAAATAACTAATAAAAGATTCAGAGAAGAAAAGAAAGATTCCTCGAATGATGAGGAATATGAATTCTATTGGTGAAGACAAATATTATACTCTTATCCATTTCAACATTGGATAAGAAGGAATGCAGTTAGTGACACTCAAAACCAGTACACAGGTTCCTAGAATCAGATGATGAAGTAGAAGTCTCCATTTATTCTTTCAAGGACATAAGGATCAAGAAGGAGTATACCAAACAACCAAATATACGTATTTGAATTTTCATTTCCTATATAACTAGTTTCTTAAATGACATTGTTTAGTTGTGTTCATATCTATGTTCAAGGAAATGTATTATGCATGATAGAATGTTTGCATTAATGAACAATATACTACTAATATGCATGTGATGGGTAAGTGGCCTATGGTGTTATACAACATTCCATTGTTAATTATCTAGAATGAAACCTATTTGCTAACATATTAGGATTAGTGTAAAATATCAATAACGTTATGGTAGAGATGGAAGGCATTGAGAAAGTTTATGTGTGTATACGGGATATGGATGAATGTTATATTGGCTAAAATAGTTGCGTGATTATATATTTATGCATAATAATTTGTCATTATGAATATGTCTTTTGAAATGTTTCTAACCATGCAATTGATGTATTTGACTTGTAGGAAAGATCATGTACAATAACCTACAAGAAAATAAGAACCAGACTTGTTCGAAAGAACAAGTGATGACAATTTAGTTACAAGATTCACTCTAATAAACATACATGAAGATGAACCTGAAGCACCCAGGGTCAGAGACACTGTGGCAAAATAAAGAGCTTCACAAGAATATAAGAACCATGATATGACCTAAAGATATCGGTAGATACACCTCGAGAGATGAATACCATATTGGGCACAAGAGATAATTCAAGATGAAGAAAAGTATGATGGGACTTCCAATGAAAGTAAGAGGCCTTGGATACACTCTAGTTATCTTGCACTGTTGAGTGACATCATTGAAGCAGACACTTCCAGCTATGAAGAAGTATCTAAGGAGAAATGGAAGAAGACTATGATCAAAGAGTATGAGTTGATCATGGGGAAGGATGTCTAGGATGCGGTTCTGAGACCTGAAGGGAAGTCTATAGTGTCTTCCAAGTGGATCTATAAGATCAAGTATGCATAAGATGGTAGCATCGAGGGATACAAAGCAAGGTTTGTGGTTTCTCTCATAAAGAGGGAGTAAACTATGGCATGACATACTCCATTGACTAGACACTCTTATTCAATGGATTAGAAGTGTATATCGAGAAAAGAACCACATGTGTATAAAAATATTTGTATGAGCTCAAAAGGCACCCATAGATAAGCACATCCAATTACATGAGGAGCTTGAAGATCACTTAGAGTGATGAATATCTTAACCTTTGCTACAATGTTGAAGATGGAAGGCTATAGAGGATGACAAGCTCACAGATGGGTGCAAGAGGAACTTTTCAACAAACTTCAAGATAGAGGATCTTGGTATCCAGTGACCTAAGATGGATACATAGAATATCGATAGTAGAGGATGCTACCTATCACTCCAGTACATAATGTTTCAATACATAGAGTACAAATGCAAGGGAGGATGATGCTCCAGTTCAGAGGGAGTGATTGAAAAAGATCTCTGAGTTCAATGTGGTACGAAAGGATGGATAGCTTCCTAATGGACTTAGGCTTTACCAAGAGTAAAGTGGGTTCCAACCTTTACTTTAAGGTTGAATGCAGAATACTGGTATATGCCGATGACCTGACAGGAGAGGACGAACTCATTGTAGATTCAAAGAGGAAGTCCTAGAAAGACCACCTCAAGATGATGTTTTAGTTTGGGATTGGGTATGATCTCATGGCTTAGTAGAAATCAAACAAGTGTTTCCCTCAGTACAACCGAGGCTGAGTACGTTGCAACATGTTTAGACTATAGCGAAGAATTATGGCTTCGTAAACTAATACTGAGTATGGTAGGATTGTTTGATACTGAGATGGATGCAACTGATATTTATTATGAAAAATAGAGTTGCATCAAGATAATAGATAACCCAGTGTTTCATTATAAGTAAAATCATATAGAGATAAAGTATCATTACATTCGGGATATGGTGCAAAGAGGAGCAGTAAAGCTCCAATATGTTCCTACGGAGGAACAAGTTTCTAATATGTTGAGTAAGCCTTTGTCTCATGTAAATTTTGAACACTTTTGAGACAAGATTGGTGTAGTCTGAATGAAATCCCTGAAAAGAGGGAGTGATGACAATATTATTATTGAGGATGAGATGATAGTGATATTCTAGTGTAGAAGATGCCAATCTAGTTTATCAGTATGCCTACAGATGTTGATGAGGTTCGACATTCACTTATAGACGATAGTATCATCCTTGAGGATGGTCTTGCGGATAATAGCATTCTCTTGTTGAGAGTGGTCCTAAATATTACCAGCTAAGGATGGTCCTATAGATGATAGTAATCTCTTATGGGGAGTGTTCCTACATTCATTTGCAGGATGGTGTTGAAGAAAAGAACACTCTCTTGTTGAGATTGGTCCTAGCTATTACTAGATGAGGGTGGTCCTGCAGACGATAGTACTATCTTATGGAGAGTGGTCCTGCATTCATTTGTAGGATGATATTGCGGACAAGAACACTCTCCTATTGAGAGTGGTCCTAAATATTACTGGCTAAGAATGGTCATGCAAATGACAGTAATCTCTTATGGAGAGTGGTCCTGCATTCATTTGCAGGATGGCCTTGCAGACAAGAACACTCTCTTGTTGAGATTGGTCCTATCTCTTACCAAATGAGGATGGTCTTGAAGACTATAGTACTCTCTTATGGAGAGTGGTCCTCAGTTCATTTGCAAGATGGTCTTGCAAACAAGAACACTCTCTTGTTTAGATTTGTCCTAGAACTTATCGGCTAAGGATGGTCCTGCATATGATAGTACTCTCATATGTTTAGTGGTCCTGCATTCATTTGCGGACGATATCTACATTCAGTTGCAGGCGATAGTATCCTCTTTGAGGATGGTCCTGCGGATAGGAAAAATATCTTGTTGAGAGTGGTCCTAGAACCTACCGGTTGAGGATGGTCCTACGGATGATAGTCCTCTCATATGTTGATTGTTCTTGCATTCAATTGCGAATGAGATCTACATTTAGTTGCAGACAACCGTATCCTATTTTAGGATGGTCCTACATACATGAACACTCTCTTGTTGAGATCGGTCCTAGCACTTACCAATTGAGGATGGTCTTGCGAATGATATCACTCTCTTATGGAGAGTGGTCCTGCATTCACTTGCAAACAATTTCCTGCATTCATTTGCAAATGATGATGTTCCAACATTTTTTTATGTTGTGGGTGATTCAGCTTAGTATTTATATATTGATGATAGTGAAGCTTATGATTGATATGATGCTAGAGATGATGATTCTCGACATGATGCCAGATATGATGATCCTCGATATGATGCCATAGATGATGATGCTTGAGACGATGCCAAATATGATTATTCTTGAGATGATTCCAGAGATGATTATGCTTGAGATGATGCCATAAATGATGATGCTCGAGATGATGCAAGAGATGACGATGCTCGAGATGATGCCAAAGATGATGAAGATCAAGATGATTTCAGTGATGATGATGCTCAAGATGATTCCAAAGATATCTATGATGAGATGATGTTTCAGGGATGATGATGATGTTAATGTATCTATGAAAACTTCCTATGACATATAGATTCACCAGTTAGTTGTACAGATGTATTGTTGTATAATAACTTCCTTGTTAAGAGGGAGTGTTAAAGAAATTTAACTGTGGAAGATATTCTATTTTTTATTATTATTGTTATTACTCCTTCTAGATATGTTGTTCCTCCTATTAGGGATGGCATTGATGTAATTGGTCATGTAAAGTCTTGAGGTAAAACCTTTGTCATAAGTTGGGTCAATAGTACCCACACAAGTATTATTAAAATGTAATTTTGAGTCTCCCAAGATAAGTCAGACCTAATTGGGAGGATAGGTTGGACCTATTGGGTTATTAGGCCTCTCCACTAATGAATACAAATAGGGGAGGCTCCTCCCTCATTTGGACACACTCAAAACTCAACAGTTGCGCTAGAGAGAGAAGGAGCAATACATCTGGGAAGAGAGAAAGAAACCCAATTTTATTCTTGGGGTCTTATAAGTATTATTATTTGGGTCTTACACTATACAAGGTTGAAATCTATATCGAGGAATTTTTGCTGGGTTTTCTCCCCCATGAGGGTTTCGGAGGAGAAATCTATATGTTCTTTTGTGTGGTTGTGCTTGTCTTTCTTTAAGTGATCCTTTTGTATATGGTTATGGCGTTATGATGCTAAATGTTAGTAGATCATGTATAACCATTGAAAAATTAACAATGAATATTCCAACAAGTCTAACTAGCTATGACAATCTGATTTCACTACCCACAAGAAGCACAATAACATGAATAACATATGAAATAAGCAATAAATAACTGTATGAATAATCCATTAATGAAATATGAAACAATATTACTCCATATATGTGCGTAAAAGAGCATGACGAAATTCAAGAAATTTATCCACATAATAAAAGTATTCTTGTGCAAAACCTAATCCAAGGCTTCTCCTCATTCACAGTTTAACAATTGTACTCTTGACTAAATTGTCATTGATGTCAACAAGTGTGTCAGTGTGTCTTGGTGCCCCTTGAGGAGCCCCTAAGGGTTAGAAGTTTTTCAACTGTTTATCAATGTCAAAGGATACCTTTTTTACCTTGTCCAATTCCAAGTCTGAAGCCCTTAGATCCCTTGGGACAATGCCAAAATCCCCGTACACCCTTTAGAGTGTTTAAGTTCTCCTAAGTTGTTTCTATGATTTCCCAATTGTTTCTTTGGATTCCCCAGTACCACAACCTATGCCCTAGTACCCTATAAAGTGTCCTTGGTGGTTTAAAGAAGTTGAAATAGGAAAAATGACCCATTTTGTGGTCGTTTGTGTTATAATGAGGTCATGATACCCTAGGAGAAGTATAGGCACCCCACACCTTGATGGTTATGATGTTCGAGTTCTTGGTGGCTAGTAAAGAACACCCTCATTTTTGGTGACCTTGATGACCCAATAACAAACCCTAAAACTCTTACCCTAATCCTGCAAACTAGAACTTGACCCTATGATGTATGTCTTTCCCTTAAATGATGCCCTATTGAAGCCATAATGGTGTCCATTGCAAGTTTACCATGATAGTCTTGAAGCCCTTGTTTGGTGACCCTCAGAACCCATAAGTCGATTTCTCATAAACTCCATTAAACCCAAATTAAAGAAAACCCTAGAAGCTAACTTAAAATGGGTAGAAGTTTTTTTATCATTAAATAATGAATTGAATACCCTTGTGAAAAATGATCCAATTGAAGAAGTTGGCCAACCCAATTCCTCCAATGTTGGAATTATTAAAAATAAATAAATCAAACCTCATGAAGTCGGCCCCATTAAGTAATGATGCGTTTAATTCAAAACTACATTTAATAAAATACTTACCCTACTTGGATTCGGCCCTAAAATCCTCTCCTTCAACACTAAGATTGTGTATTTATACACATTAGTTTCCATAACTCTCACCACCAACGAATGTACTAGAAAAAGGTGGACTAAGGAAACCTACACCCGAATTCTTCCACAGAGATAAATTTTGGGGTTAAGACATAAGAACAGTCCGAGTTTTCTTTTCTTAGGGCACTCAATAGTTTCTTGTGTTCACTGCTCACAGAACCGATTTTCACAAGTGTTTATACAATCTAGACTCACATGTTTCAATAGTCCTGGTTTCTTTTCTCTTGATTGTTTGGTGTTTGTTGCTACCTATTCATGCTACAGTCCAAGTTTTGAAGCACTTCCACACAGTCCGAGTTTGTTTTTTTCAAGATTGAATAGTCCAAAGTTTGGGTGTTCAACAGTTGTGTGCTTTGATGGTTATTGATGCCCTTATCCCTATGCTTGAAAAATCCTAGCACTTATACACAGTCCCAAAAGTGTTGAAGTTATCTATAGTGATGAAGGTTACCTTCATGTCCAAGGTTGAATTCATCTATAGTCATCCTCAGTCTCGAATTTGAAGTAGTGAAAGGTTTTTCTTGTTTAAGGTCATCTACAGTAAAATCTTGAATTTTCTAAGGTTATACACAATTCTTGTTTGAAGTCATCTACAGAAGGTATACACCTTCATGTCCAAGGTTGAATTCATCTATAGTCATCCTCAATCTTGAATTTGAAGCAGTGAAAGGTTTGTCTTGTTTAAGGTCATCTACAGTACAATCTTGAATTTTCTAAGGTTATACACAATTCTTGTTTGAAGTCATCTACAGAAGGTATACACAGCCCCAAGTGCATGTACTGTTATCAAGGCATGTATGCTACCATTGAATATACTCAGGCATGATATACTGTGAATGAGCAGTGATATATAGTGATATATAGTTATGGATGTACAGTGATGTACAATGAATACAATGGTGTATTGATGTGTGAAGTAAGTCCATTATATGCCATGAGATGATAATGCATACCTTTATGCTATGATATGATACACTTTATGATGATAATTCATGTGATTATGATGTGCACTCTATGATGCATGCACTCTTATACTATATGATGTGTGATGCATACATGATGCACTCCTACACTCTATGATGATGATGTGATGATGAATTCATATGCACTATGATGTACACTTGATGACGATGATGCATATCCTATGATGGCGATGCTACTTGACGATACATTGTGATGATGCATTCCTTATGTTCAATGAAAGTAGAGCAGAATTACTTGTTCAGTGATTATGTATGAAGAGGTGTACAATGATGTACATGAACAATGTATGATAGTGAAATGACGTATTAGTGTACAGTGATGACTTGGAAGTGATCAGAGGGTAGAGGTTATAAGAAGCAAGTTCAGTTATTGGTTTTGACAGGTTCATAGGTTCAGCCTTATTCTTCTTCAGGGTGGTAGGGTGGTGATAGGGCTCACCATATTGTGAGTTAAGCTGTTGTAGCATCTTGTCAGTTGTAGTTGACGAAGCCTAAGGGGTTGTAGCTAGAAAAGTTTTATTGAATTTGTTTACCCCAGTTTTTGTTGGGTCAAATTTATTTTTAAAAAGGATTCTGTGGTTTTACCCCCAGGACTTGGGTTTCCATGTCAAAATATTGTGTATTGTGCATCTTGTTATTTTCATGTACATTGATGATGTGCTATGATTGGTGATTAGCAACTTTCTCTTGATTAAAAAAATTATTATTGTGCAAATACTGACTCACCCCCCTCTCAGAATTTCAAAAATTGGTATTAGAGCACGTTCCTTCAAAATAGTGTAACCGCTGGAAGGAAATCATGGGAAAATTTGCTAAACAAAGTAAAATTGGACCTCCCTTGTTTGATGGGACCAACTACACATTCTGGAGCATAAGGATGAGAGCCTATGTGAAAGCTCAAGGAATATATATATGGAAAAGTATAGAAAATGGGTATAAGGTACCAAATACCGTACCAATAGATCCAAATGAGTTTATTTAATACAATAACAACTATAAACCTTCTGGGTTCTATAGATGAATTCGTCTTTAACAAAGTGATGAATTGCCCCTTTGCAAAAGAAATCTAGGACAAAATCCAAACCACATATGAAGGAGATAGTAAATTCAAGGAAGCGAAACTTCAAATGTACTAGGACAATTTGAACATTTGAGAATGAATGAGGACAAATACATCACAACCTATATTATTCGAGTTGATAAAATTGTGAATACCATCACAGGTTTGGGAGAAGAAGTTGATGAGTCCATATTTGCTCAAAAAATATTAGGACTCTTCCCAAAATGTTCAATCCTAAGATCTCTTCATTAGAAGAAAGAACAGATCCGAAGACTATGACAGTAGATCAGCTACATGGGACTCTTGTGGCCTATGAAATGAGAATTGAAGATGAGGAGACATCCAGAAAGGAAGCAACATTCAAAGTATCCTCCAAACAAGTTGGGAAGAACAAATCAACAAAGGGCAAGCCAATAAGTAATGACTCTGATGATGAGAAAATAACTAACTTTGTACGAATATTGAAGAGAGGTACTGGGAAATACAAAGGTAAGTTACCTCTCAAATGCATTTTCATGTGGAAAGATAGGTAATTTTGCTTCTAAATGTCCATATTCAAAGAAATCAGATAGTGATGTATATGGTAGCTTTAAACCCTACAAGAAGTACAATAATTACAAGAATAAGAACAAAGGGAAGTTTGCAAAGAAGAAAATTCTCTATACAAAAAGGGACAACAGCTCATCTACTAAGGACTCCGACAATGACAGTGACAGTGACAGTGAATCTGAAAATGAGAGTGAACTAGAGAAGGTACTCTTTATGGAAATAAACTCAAATGAGGTTCTTAATAAATATGAAGAATTCGAATATGAAGGTGAGTTAGATCCTGAAGAAGAACTTATAAGCTCCTTCCAGGATCTAGAAAATGTTAGGAAGGAGAACTAGGTGCTCAAGGAAGAAGCACAAGGGTTTGATAAAATCATTGTTGACTTGAAGATCAAACTAGAAGAAGCCAAAGTAATTGAAGACTCTCTTACTGAACAAATAATGACAAATATGAAAGAAAAAGAAAATCATGAGGCTGAGATGATATCTATGAAAACAAAAATTACAGATGAAATATATTGGCAAGAGTTATGAAAACAAATCCAAGATTCTAGAACATATTATCAGCAATCAAAATCCATTCTTTGACAAAACATTTATAGAATACAAGAAAAATACTGATGAGGCCTCAAGCTCAATGATGACAGGTAATGAAGAGAAGCCAAGGAGCTATGCAGAAGTTGTCAAGGACTCCACTAATGAAGAAGAGATTGAATTCCAACCAGAACAACCTGTACCAAAAGGAGGGCCAAAAGAAATACCAGATCTCAAAAGGACAACTCCTTCATATGTTCCCTGGCATGGACATTTATTTTATGGGTATTACTTTACATGTGGAAAATTTAGACACAAAGTTGTAAACTGTTTCCAAAGAAGAAATTTTGAAACAAGGAATAATCTTGCAAGCCTCAAATGGCCACAGTACAATAATAGGTTTGGTCCTTTGAGATCATAAATAGGATGTTACAAGTGTAACAGCTTCGAACATATATTCAGAGATTGCAAAATGAAGATACCAACAGTAAGAAATGAGGAAAGGTCCAACAATCAAAAGGGGGGACATCACAAGATATGGATCAAACAAAAGGACAAGTTAAATAATTATGAATGTGTAATTTCTCTTCAAGCTCAGAATAACACCTTTGGTGAATGGTATGTTGATAGCAATTGCTCCAAGCATATGACAGATGACAAAATTTCTTTTGTTAATATTGAAAAGGACAAAGGATTTTCCTCCTTTGGAAACAATAATTCAACAAAAGTATTGGGGAAAGGCGCAATAAAGCTTGGATTTAAAAACTACCTGGATGAAAATTTCTTGCTTGTAGACAACATGAAGCATAATCTGCTAAGCGTCAGTCAGATGTGATCAAGGACGTGAACTCCTCTTCAACTCAAAATAATGCATAATAAGGAAACAAGGATCAAGAAAGCTAGTAGCCACAACCACTAGGACTCCCAACAACATATATGTGTTGGATAACATTGATTTTGAGAAATGTCACTTGGGAAAAGAAGATGAAAGTTGGCTTTGGCATAGAAGAATGGGGCATATACATTACTATTTGGTCAAAATCTAAAAAAACCAAGCAATTAGGAATATGCTGGAAGTTACAAAGCCTGCTAACACTGTATGTGAACACTGTCAACATGGAAAACAAACAAGAGTACATTTCAAGACAAAATATTGTTCTTCTACGAAACCTTTGGAGATCGTTCATACTGACCTATGTGGACCAAAAAAGAGCAAAGGACTGAATGGTGAACAATATTTTATGCTATTTATTGATGACTATACCAGAATGACATGGGTATGTCTTCTCAACAGGAAGTTAAAAGCTTTTGGATCTTTCAAAACTTTCAAGGAATTGGTAGAGAACGAAACAAGATCGCGAATCAAGTGCCTCAAATTCAAAAATAGTAGAGAAATCACTTCAGATGAATTCAATAAGTATTTTTAAGAGAATGGAATCAAAAGACATTTTTCAGTAGCGATAACACCTCAACAAAATGGACAGGAAGAGTAGAAAATGTACGAAACTTCATAATATTTGGAAGAAAGTGCTATATCAAAAGAGAAGATAAGAAGATTGGGAAATTTGATTCTTGAATAGATGAGGGCATATTCATTGGATATTCATCCAAAAGGAAAGATTACAAATGCTACAATTTGAGATTAAACAAGGTAATCGAAAGCATCAACATAAAAATAGATGAGGACATATTAACATCATCCATAGAAGAGTCAAGAGAATCGGGCGATGAAGAAAAGGAAGTTTTTTATCAAAAAGAAATGAAGGAAATTAAAATGGAAGAACAAGTAGATGAGAATGAAGAAAAACTTACAGAAGATGAAGAATAGAATCATCCAATTGTGGAACAAGAAGAACAAAAGGATCAACATATTCCTAATAACTGGTACCAGAAGAACCATCCATCAAATCAAATCATTGGTGATAAAGATGTCAGAATAGGGACTAGAAGAAGACAATATGGAATAATGATCAGGTACACTTCTCTCTATTTTCCACAACTGAACCAGGAACTTTTACAGAAGCCAGTACAAATGAGCATTGGTTCAAAGAAATGGAAGAAGAATTAGATCAAATTAAGAAGAATGAAACATGCGAACTTGTTCCTAGACCAGATAACAAGAATGTGATCGACACAAAGTGGTTTTTCAGAAACAAAATGAATGAAGATGAGCAGATAATCAGAAACAAATCCCGATTGGTTTGTAGAGGCTATGATCAAATCGAAGGAATAGACTTTAAAGAAAAAATTTCACCAGTGTCCATAATGGAATCTATCAGAATGATATTGGCTTATGATTTCTCCAAAGACACCAAAGTGTATGATATGGATGTAAAATCAACTTTTCTAAATGGGGAATTAGAAGAAGAAGTCTACATCGAACAACCAGAAGGATTTCAGATTTCAAAAAATGAGGATCATGTATGGAGACTCAAAAGGGATTTATATGTCTTAAAGTAAGCTCCTAGAGCTTGGTACTCCAAATTGAACGTGTACTTGCAGCAACAAAACTTTAAGAGGGGAAGTGTAGAAAACAATTTGTACGTCAAACAGGACAATGATATCATACTCATCATTGAAGTATATGTTGATGATATCATATTTGGAAGTGATGACGATTCACTAAGTCCATAATTTTCTAAGGACATGTAGAAAGAGTTTTAAATGTATGAGCTCAATGAATTAATCTTCTTCTTGGGACTTTATATATCTCAACAAACAGAAGGAATTTTTATTACTCATACAAAATACATCAAGGAAATGTTAAAGAAATTCAAGATGGAAGATTGTAAACCTATGAGTACTCCTATGATCATCGATTGTAAGATAAGAATGGAAGATGAATCTAAATAAGTTGATCAAAGGATTTATAGATCAATGATTGGTATTCTACTATATGTAACAGCCTCAAGGCCAGATGTGATGCAAGTCGTCGAGCAAGTTGCAAGATTCCAAGCAGCTCCAAAGGAAACTAATATTATAGAAGTGAAAAGGATATTCAGATATATCAAAGGAACTGTGGACTTTGGACTTTGGTATCCAAAATGAAATGAGATAACATTGATAGCTTATTCAGATGGGGATTGGGCAGGATTTGTTGATGATGGAAGAAGCACCAATAGAACATTTTTTCCCTAGGAAATTTCCTAGTATCTTGGTCAAGCAAAAAGAAATCTTCAGTGTCCTTATCAACCGACGAAGCAGGATATATAGCAGCAACATCTTGTTGTACTTATATTATTTGGATGAAGAAAGCTCTGCAAGACATACACATGACATGTGATGAGCCAATTCCAATTCTATGTGACAATATGAGTGCCGACAGTATTTCCAAGAATCCGGTTATGAAATCCAAGACCAAGAATATTCCTATCAAGTTTCACTTTATCCGAGAGCAAATCACAAATAAGAATATCAAGTTGGAATATATTGGGACAAAAGAACATATTGCAGACATTTTTACTAAGCCTCTCCCAAGAGAGATCTTTGAGTACCTTCAAGAAAAATTAGGAGTCATACTATCTCCTAATTGAATTGATCCATCTTCAACAACACAACGATATGATAAAAGGAGCAGTAATACTACAAGGAGTACCCTTTGCCATTGATGCCAAATGGGGAGAAAAAGTTGAACAAGGAAGGTAAAGGAAGCCTGTTGTAAGGGGGATATTTGTGAACAAAGGAAGCTCATTCCAAGGGGGAGATTTGAATTTGTCATCAATGATTAAAAGGGGATATTGTTGACTAAATTCTCATTAATTCCAACCAATGTCTCGTTGTTTATTGGTGCCCCTTGAGGATCCCCTAAGGGTTAAGTATGTGAAGTGTTTATCAATGTCAAAGGAGATCTTTTGACCTTATCCAATCCCAAGTCTGAATCCCTTGGATCCCTTGGGACAATGACAAAGTCCATGTACACCCTTTAGAGTGTTTAAGTTCCCCTAAGTTATTTCTATGGTTCCCCAGTTGTTTATTTGGATTCCCCAGTACCACAACCTATTCCCTAGTTACCTAGAAAGTGTCCTCAGTGGGTTGAAGAAGTTGCAATAGGCCAAATGACCAATCATGTTTTCAATTGTGTTTTAATGAGATCATGATATCCTAGGAGAAGTCTAGGCACCCCCGCACCTTGATGGTTGTGATGTTGGGGTTCTTGGTGTCTATTAAAGCACACCCTCACTTGTGGTGACCTTGATGACCTAATAACAAACCCTAAAAATCTTACCCTAAGCCCACAAATGAGAACTTGACCCTATGATGTATGCCTTGCCCTTAAATGATGCCCTATTGAATCCATAATGGTGCCCATTGCACATTTACCTTGATTAGTATTGAAGCCCTTATTTGGTGACCCTTAAAACCATAAGTTTGTTTCTCATAAAATCCATTAAACCCGGCTTAAAGAAAACCCTAGAATCTAACTTAAAATGGGTAGAAGTTTTTTTTATCATTAAATAATGAATTGAATACCCTTGTGAACAATGATCCAATTGAAGAAGTCGTCTGACCCAATTCCTCGAATGTTGGAATTATTAAAAATAAATAAATAAAACCTCATGAAGTCGGCTTCATTAAGTAATGATGTGTTTAATTCAAAATTAAATTTCATAAAACACTTACCCTCCTTGGATTTGGCCCTAAAATCCTCTCCTTCAACGCTAAGATTGTGTATTTATACACATTAGTTTCCATAAATCCCACTACCAATGAATGTACTAGAAAAAGGTGGAATGAGGCATCCTACACCTGAATTCATCCACAGAGATAATTTTTTGGGGTTAAGACATAAGAACAGTTTGAGTTTTATTTTCTAAGGACACTCAATATTTGCTTGTGTTCACTGCTAGCAGAACTGATTTTCACAAGTGTTTATGTAGTCCAAACTCACATGTTTCAACAGTCCCGAGTTCTTTTCTCTTAATTGTTTGGTGTTCACTTCTACCTCTTCATGCTATAGTCCTAGTTTTGAAGCACTTTGACATAGTCCGAGTTTCTTTTTGCAAGATTGAACAGTTTAAAGTTTGGGTGTTCAACAGTTGTGTGCTTTGATGGTTAATGTTTCCCTTATCCCTATGATTGAACGGTCCCAACACTTATACACAGTTGCGAAAGTGTTGAATTTATCTACAATGGTTAAGGTCACCTTCAAGTCCAAGGTTGAATTCATATACAATCATCCTTAGTCCCGAATTTGAAGCAGTGAAAGGTCTGTCTTGTTTAATTTAATCTACAGTATAGTCTTGAATTTTCTAAGGTTATACACAATTCTTGTTTGAAGTCATCTACATAAGGTATACACAACCCAAGTACATGCATTGATCAAGGTATATATGCTACCATTGAATATACTCAGGCGCGATATACTATGAATGAGCATTGATATATAGTGATATATAGTGATGAATGTACAATGATGTACAATGAATACAATGGTGTATTGATGTGTGAGATAAGTCCATTATATGCCATCAGATCATGATGTATACCTCTATGTTATGATATGATACACATTATGATTATAATTCATGTGATTATGATGTACAATCTCTGATGCATGCACTCCTATACTCTATGATCTATGATGCATACACGATGCACTCCTACACTCTATGATGATGCATGATATGGCATGATACACTCTATGATAATGATGCATGCTACGATGTGATGATGCATTCCTATGTACTATGATGTACACTCGATGACAATGATGCATATTCTATGATGATGATGCTACTTGACAATACACTATGATTATGCATGCCTTATGTTCAATGAAAGCAAAGCAGAATTACTTGTTCAGTGATTGTGTATGATGAGGTGTGTAATAACATGAAATGACACTTCTCCATCCGAGTACTAACACCAAATGTGTTGGAACACAAAATGAAAAAGTGGATTGAAGTATCCTAAACACTATAGATGAAGCAAATCCTTGATACATACTTGTTTCTTCGGCCTTACCAACTTTTATATATGATTTTTCCTTGCAATCGCAGATCCCCTTGGGAAAGCTCACATGTCACTCATAGGTAAGCCTTTATACAACCTACGAGTTATCCCTAAAATGTTGCACTCATGATTTTCCTGTGTAGAATCCATGATTCACTAATGATTTTCCTTCATTATGCCCGCAAGTCCCTTAAGACAAAATTAAAAAATAAAAAAACATGATTATTTTAGGGGCAATTGGGTTCGATATGCTAACTTCCCTAACTCCCCTAACCATCATAGGCCTCGTAACCTCTCCCCACTAGCAAGTATAAATAGAGGGGAGGGTAGAGGAAAGGGAAAGCAACTTTGGAGAGCAAGGTTATGCTATAGAAATATTTTGGAGAGAGGAGCAATGAGGACTCGGTCTCTTGGTCTGAAGAAGAAGGCATGTCTCAGACAGGGTTGTAATGTTTCCTGAAACTTCAGTAATAAAGAATGTCTTTCTTCCACATATGTTGTTATGCCTGTTTTTTTTTGTTATGAATCATGATTTATGTTGTCATTTATCTTTAATGCAATTATAATCTATTCATTCTTCTTTATATAACAATCAGAGATACTGTGGAAAAGAATCAATCTTTGTTGCAGGTATTGAAGTGCAGAGAGATTTGGAGCATTTGAAGAAGGGATTGAAATCTAGGATCAACCATTTGAAAAAGGTACTTATCTTGATAACCCTTATTCTATCTGGTTATGTTCCAAACCATTGATGTCTATAAGCCACATCCTAGCATGTTGGTGACCCTAGGACCCCAAGTCATAAGGTAGATATCCCTCACAACATGATACACTATAGATGATGATGCATGCTATGATGGGATGATGCATGCTATGACATGATACACTCTATGATGATGACACATGATATGATATGATGATGCATTCCTATGCATTATGATGTACACTTGATGATGATGATGGATATCCTATGATGACGATGCTACTTGACGATACACTATGATTATGCATGCATTATGTTTAGTTAAATTAGAGCATAATTACTTGTTCAGTGATTGTGTATGATGAGGTGTGCAATGATGTACATGAACAATGTATGACAATCAAATGACATATCAGTATACAATGATGACTTGGAAGAGATCAAAGGGTAGAGGTTATAAGCAGCAATTTCAATGATTGTTTTGATAGGTCCATAGGGTCAATCTTATTTTTCTTCAGGGTGGTAGGGTGGTGCTAGGGCTCACAATATTGTGAGTTAAGCTATTGTAGAATCTTGTCAGTTGTAGCTAACGAATCCTAATGGGTTGTAGCCCCTTCCATTTGTATTAAGTTTTCTTACCCCAGTTGTTGTTGGGTCAAATTTATTTTTAAAAAGGATTATGTGGTTTTACACACATGACTTGGGTTTCCACGTCACAATATTGTGTACTATGCATCTTGTTGTTTTCATGTACATTGATGATATGCTATGATTGGTGATTAGAAACTTGCTCTTGATTAAAAAATTTATAATTTTTCAAATACTAATTCACCCTCTCTCAGTATTTCAACAACTACATCCAAAATGTTCAAGAGAAAAAAAGTCCTCCTCCTTAAATGAGTGTACAATATATAGGACAAGGCTAGGTGACCCTTTAACTTACATGTTCCTTTTAGACATTTGGAATTATTTAAATGATTAATTACAAAATTTATTCAATTAACCCTTGGGTGAACTTTGGAATTCCATTAATTCATCCTTCAGTGACCTTTCATCACCTAGTGGAATTTGTCCTCATGTGACATGGTGAATTTTGTCTTCTTACTATAGAGAGATTCTTCATTAGTGTCTTTAAAACTTGATGGCTTCACATTACTTGATCTAACATGACCTCCACTTATCCACGGTTATTGTGCTTTGTTTCAAATAGTGATATTGGTTGGTCCTCCTTCATCTTCATTGTGAGAACCTATGATCAAAATCCAATGAGAGATTACATATCAAAGAGAAATTACAACAAATAAACTTTTTGAATCTAGTTAAAAATGTGAAAATTACCTAAGCTCCAAAAATGTGACATTTAAACCAACTTTTCAAATGTTACATATTATAACTTTACACCCATTAGTAACTTTGACACGAGATCAATTTCAATTGAAAACCATCATGACCAGCATTAGATTTTATTGGAAACCTAATCCTTAGAATTATGGTTTCACGTATTTTGTAAATAATGTAAATAAAAATAAGAAGATGACTAGTTATGTAGGAAGCTAAGAGGAATGTTGGTAGATGAAGCCCAACATCCATACAATATGTCGACTAAATATGTTTCTCTACAAGCTAATGAAATAAACTCAGGAGTTATCCACTCAAGAGTGGTATAAGAGCCTATTTTTTTGTCAAGCAAAAGATCATATCTGAAGTGCAAGCACCATAGGAATATTGGGCATGAAGTAGATCGGTGTTGGGATCCTTAGGAATCCATCAAAGGAATAAATAATAATAATAATAAAGACAAAAAAAAGAGGCTAGTAAAGCCCCTGATTCTACTCATTGTATTATTTCACATTATAATCTTGGCATTAATGAAATAACTTCTCTTTCATCTTACAAAGATTTTTGGCTGCTTGATACTGGTGCAACATCCCACATGACTTTTAGGAAATGTTGCTTTGAATAACTAAATGGCATTATATATGGCATAGTGTACTTTGTAGACCAATCTAGACTCAAACCAAAGGGAGTTGGTTCAATCGGGCTCAAGTTGCCTGGATTCTCTAACTTTGTGTTAAAGAACGTCCTCTATCTTCCAAATTTGTAGAGAATCTTGATGTCCTTAGTGCATGTTTGAAAACAAGGTCATTCCATCCACATGTTCGATGGAATCGTAGAGGTAAGGAGTTCCTCTGACAACAAGGTCATCATGACCAGATATGAAGATGAAAATTTGTTGAAGTTGAGGAGCTCTTCTGCAAGAGTTCAAAACTTTTCCTACAAATATCAGCATGAAGAAGTTAATATGTCATCCAATTTGTTATGGCATGTTATATTTGGTCATTTTAATTATAATAGTCTTTGTTTGTTAAGAAAGAATGGTATATTTTCTTTCCACCATTCATAAGCAAAAGAACAAATGTGATGCATGCATACTAGGAAAGTATAGTAAGCAGTCATTTCAAGATTCTAAATTCAAAGCATGTAGAAAGTTAGATCTTGTTCACTCTGACTTATGTGGCCCCATGCCATTTCCTTCTACAAATGGTAATAAGTATTTTTGTCACATATATAGTAGCTGTGATACTCTTGTTCCTGAGTAGTACTGAGCAGTTCTTTGAGCTAGTCCTTTACTATGAGATCAGTAGATGATGAGCCACTAGTTGATGATCTCTCACTTTTAGCGGATCCAGAGCATCTAAATTGACCAGTTCTATGCCATGACCGAGCCTCATGACCCTAGATTCGATGACTGAGTTGGCCATTTTTTCATGACCCTAAGCAGAGATTATTACACTGCCCATGATATGTAACAACAACAATTGTTTCAGTGATCCTCATATTTTTTTCAAATCTAGTGCAGGTATATGAACCAGGTGATATTATGGTTTTGTGCATATGGACTTCGATGTTTCTCTATTTTATGTTTTACCAATGAGACTTAGTTGCTAATGGTTGTATGTTGGTGATACTTTATTTTGGTTTTACTTGGAATCTAAAGTATAAATTATTTAGTTGTTATGTCCAATAGATTCCTTTGTATACTCATTGGCCATGTCCTACTTGTAGTATGGATTTGGTCATTTCCCTTTAGGGACACAACTTGCTAGTCTTGGCACCATCTTCATTGTTTCCATCCATATGTTCCCTTCCCTTTTTGTTTATTAACCTTGACTTGTAACTTGACTAGTGACATCTAGGATTTCCCCCACCTTCACCTCTATGTTGGAATATGTACCCATGTTTAAATTGTGTTGAGGTGTTGGTTTATGTGATTCTTATCACAAGGATGGTCTACCTATAGGTCTTGAACATAAGTATTCTTACCAAATAGTTTCTTTAGACACTAAGGAATCATAGCTTAAAGTTATCTAAATGGATGCCCCTCCAGCAAAACAAAAGTGTCATTAGACATTATTACAAATAAAGTATAAGTATTATAAAATAGTTAATGGCCAAAGAATGAGCACTCATCCATTGTATAATGTAAGGCTCATTTTTTCCCATAAGGGAAACAAGATGAGGTAATCTTGTTAGGTCTATGGATGTTCGCTGGCAGCGGGGCTAGGCCTTAGTCATTTTTTGGAGCCCAAAAGGATTTTTAGGGCACCTCCCTTTGTAGGCTAGCTATTACCTTATGTAAAAGTGAGATAAATGTTCTAAAAGTTGATGGATAGAGGATGAGAACTCATTCATTGTATAATGTACGACTCATTTTTCCCCACATGGAAACAAGGTAGGATTGTCCCCCACAGGTCATGTCTTTGTCATTTTCTAGAAACACGGAAGGCTTACCAGAGAACCTACCTCTAGAGGTTGAATAGTGTATTGTTGTGAAAATAAATTGCTAAAAAGGTTACTTTTATAGAGTTTAGTGGATCCTTCTCAGCATTCCTGTAATACCCCGGCTTTAACCTCGCTTGCATTAAAGTACATAGGATACATATGTTGTAAATAATATTGGTGCAGAGCTAAAGGCCAAGGCCCCACCATAGATTTGGTTATGTTGTGTTTTCCGATTAGGAATGGTCACCGATGGTATATTGGGACATGTGGCATATATTTAATTGTGGCATCATGTAAACATGCATTTTAATTAAATAACCCAACCAGCTATGTTTGCCAAAACTAAATTGAGAAGGGGCATGATTCCAAAGGATAAGGAAAGGGGGGATGGGGAACATTGAGTCACGAGGGAAAACTATGTGTCACCACCTCCCTTGGTTATTTCCTTTCTGTTAGTTGAGGCAGGAATTGGCTGGAAGGAATACCACTACCACGCCCATGCTTGCTCTCCTCTCCACAACGTAGGGACCATTCTGCCCACTCCCTTGGATCATGGCTGTTCGTCTTCCTCATGCAGGACGGGGGATAAAATGTTTTACCATCCATTGTGTGGGGGCCTCCTCTCTCTAGCGCTAATTGTTGGTCTGTAATTCCGTTCTTTCCATCCACATAGAGAACCAACTTATGCCTCCACACATTGGACTATGTATTGTTTTCATCCATCATAGCGGATCGCAACGGAAATTATTGGGATTTTTTCCCACTGATTGATGGGAGCGGTTTTCCCCACGCATTGTTGACTGAGATACCTACAATGCAGCATTGGTAGAAGATCGGGGTGATCTTTCCTGTGAATCCACGCTGAGTTGTGAATGTTGGTCGTGTCTTTTTAACCATTTTCTGGTCTATGTAAGTCTCACAGCGATGGTATTGAAGATTGGTTTGTTGTGGGTTCATGTGAGTGTGTTAGCTGTTATTTGCCACGATGGCTTGACTGTGTTTTTCCCTAAAAACGCTTAAATAGTTGTTTGGCTACTTGCATACAGTGGATTTGTCCCCGGACTATTTTGGGTTGGTGAATGAGGGCCTGCGGTGCTTGATAAACCTGGTGGGTTGAGAACCACGTGGACAAGAGCTACTGAGCTGGATTTCTTCTCCACAACCCCTGAAGAGCACTGGAGGGAAGATCAGGGTCTGAGGGACTGCATTGCAGAGAAGGGACTGAATTCCTTGTGTTGGGTGTGTGTGGGTGTTCTAGAATCCAGGATGGTTCTAGTGTTGGTGTCTATAGCTCTCCATTGAGCTCACCAGCTTAGCATTAGCCTTTCCCAGCTCCTGGATGGCCTGATAAACCCAACTCTGTTGGCTTGGCTGATTTGTTGTTCGCCTGATAAACCCAACTGTGCTGGCTTGGCTGAACTGTGTACCCTTGTGTTTGTGTACCCTTGGCTATGTGTAAGCCTGCTTGTTCCTTATTCCTTGGAGAATCATGCCCAGCTCGAGGGTGGAAACGTTGCTGAGAGATTAAGGCGCATGTTGGCCTATGGTTGGGTGGAACGTTGCAGTGACGTAGCTGGTTGCGAAACGAGTTCTTCATAAGATAAGTAATCTTGTCTATTTTACTTCTACAATCCTATTTACTGTTAATGATTATGATGAACATGTTGAATGAATGCTTGTATGAATGTATTTTGCTTCCGCTGTATGATAAATGATCATGTATGTATGTTTAGTCAAAGCATTTTATTTCAGCACTTCAACATTTTTACGAATTCACATGTTCATGGGGCTGATAGCCCGGATGGTTAATGCCATGGTAGCGTCCTCTCCGCCGGTCGGAGGGTTGGGGACATTACAGTGTTGTATCAGAGCAACATGGGCCTAAATGGGCCATGAAAGATGCAGTGATAGAGGCATGATTTCTTTCTGCTTAGAAGAAATCAGAAGTTGATGACAGGAAACTTCCACAAATTTGTCCAAGTGTTTGAACTGTCGGTTCATCGGAACACTTGATGGGAAGAACTTTCGATGTAGTGAAGAGGTAGTTGGAAGCACACCCGACGGAGGACAGTTGGAAGGAAAATTTGCGGGAAAATTTTCTAAGAGTTCGACGTCCATTGGCGGAACATAGTTGATTGAGCACCCGCCATTATGGATGGCTAGACAACTACGCGTCCGACAGATAAGGCCTCCAACCACTGACGCAGTAAAATTTCAAAAATTTTCTAAGTAGTGAAAACATCAGCCATTGGAAGCAGAAAGTTGTTCGGGCGCCCGCCATTTCGGAATCCTAGAGCACTAGTCTTCCGACGAGAAGAGATTGCTGATATCGGTCAGGTTATGCCTCAGTAGATGATGGGCCGCCGTTGCGGCTGCTGATGGAACTATTTCGCCAACGAAAAGAAGAGAATTGAGCTGATCAAGCGGCGAAAAGGAAGACTAAAGGGAAAAATTTCAAAAATTTCTCTAAGTCCTGGAAACGTCGGCCATCGGCGATGGTTAGTTGAACACATTGCCGACGCCTAGTTAATTCAATTGCCGATGAGCTACGTTGGATGAAGTTAGCAATTTGAACGTCCACCATTGCGGCTGTTTAGTGGACTATCCTTCCGATGAACAGTGCACCTGGCCGCCGATACATCGGAAGAAACTAGTTGTTTTGACCGCCAAAATATCGGAATGTTAGTTGGGATGAGACCTGATCCCATACAATGAAATTTTGAGTTTTTCAAGGGGACTTGCCCACAAGGGGGCAATCCCCCTTGACCCCCGTCATCCCCCTCAGATAGACGTTCTTTGATGAAGGAAATCTTGTGTTTGGGCAAATTTATTATTTTATGATTTTTCCAAGAAAAAGGTAAGTAGTTTGATTTATATTAACACTATGCATCTAATAGTTTGCTACTAACACATTGTAGAACTATAGATAACTTCCAAGAGCAGTACTCCAGAAATAATAGTGTGGTAAAGCTAGAGGTGGTTCAGTCATGAGAACCCATGATGGGCATGATGCTCATGATTCTTACGAGTGAGCAGAAGATGCCATGGGAGAAAATGTCCATAATATGAATGATGGCATTGAGTCCAATAGAAGGAGATTCCAAGAGACACCGTTAGATGTTGCAACCACCATGAGAAGCTTAATAAAATCCCAGGAAGAGCAGCATCAATTGAATGCTGCCATATTGGAAAGTTTGACAGACTTGCAGAAAAAGATAGATTCTGGACGAGGTACATCAAGACCAGAAAGCAGTAAGAGCAGCACTAGGAGAAGGAGAAGGACTTCCAGTGGATCATCTGACTCCGAAGAATCCAGTGGAGATACAAGTTCATCTCCTCATAAAAGGAAAAGAAGAAGGCACCATAGGGATCACTCTCGAGATGAATTTAAGAAAGCTAAACCTCCTACATTTGATGGTGAGGTAAAGACGGGACAAGAAGCTGAGGCTTGGCTTCTTGGGATAAAGAATTACTTTTAGGTGCAGGATTATTCAGGAAACATGAAGGCACGAGTTGTCATATTCAATCTAAATGGAAGGGCATCCATTTGGTGGGAACACTTCAAGCAGGTAAAAAGGATTAGTGAAAGGAAACTGAAGTGGAAACAATTCAAGAAGTATTTCAGGCAGAAATACCTCTCTGACAGGTACTATGATGACAAGATCAAGGAGTTCCATGAGCTGATATTGGGATAGCAAACCATGGATGAATATGCAAATAAGTTTTTGGAGTTGTTGAGGTATGTCCGGTACATTAGAGATGAAAAAGTGAAGGTCCAGTGTTTTCTGAGTGGATTACCTCAGTCTTACAAAGATAGAATTGAGTTTTATGAACCTAGAACTCTTGAAGAAGCAATAATAAAAGCTAAGTATTGCTATGAGCAAAGTAAAGGAAAACCTGATTACCATAAGGCATGGAAGTACAAGAAGAATGAAAAGTTGGACCAAAGAAAGAAAGGTTTCAAACCTTCTAGATTCAGGAATCAGCAGAAGCAGCCATCCCAAGCTGCGAGTGATCTAGTTGGAGTGACAGGTGGACAGCCTAAAGAGCCACATCCGAATAAAGGTCCACTCAAATGTTGGAAATGTGAAGGACCTCACTTGCGTAGAAATTGTCCACTCGAGAATGAGAGTGCAAGGCCAGCTTACAATGTTCAAGAAGAAGAAACAGTGGGCCAGGTAGCAAGGGCAGTCCCTAGGATTTATGCAGCACTGGAGGACCGCCAGGCGGATCACCAGTCAACTATGGTTGAAGTAGCAAGTAAGATTGTTGAGCAATCTGTTTCTATTTTGATTGACCCTGGTTCTACGCACAGTTACATTACCCCTAGAATAGTGGAGATTTGTGTTTTTAAGAAGGTAAAGCATAGGAAATATTGGTTAGTCCAACTAGCCACTGGAACTAAGAGAAAGGTTAGTGAAATGGTAGAGAAATTTCCATTGGTCATGGATGGGTTGGTCACTTGTGTAGATCTGAATGTTCTACCGCTTGGTTCCTATGATGTTCTCATTGGGATGGATTGGTTAGAAGCTCACAGGGTGAAGCTTGACTGTTACAATAAGACTTTTGAATGCATGAATGAAGAAGGGAACCTAGTAGTTGTGAAAGGCATTCCAAAGGTAATTTCAGTACGGCAGGTTTCAGCAATGCAGTTAAAGAAGTTCTGTAGGAAGGGTTGCTAGTTGTATGCAGCTCATATTTTGGAGGCATCAAGAGATGAAACTCCTAGGTTAGAGGACTATCAGCTGTTACAGGAATTCAGGGATGTGTTTCCTGATGAGATTCCAGGGCTTCCTCCAAAGAGGGACATTGATTTCACAATTGAACTTGTGCCAGGAGCAGCACTAGTGTCCAAGGCACCCTACAGGATGAGTACACCAGATATGCTAGAGTTGAAAATTCAACTGCAAGAGTTGTCAGAAAAGAAGTATATCCGACCGAGTGTGTCTCCTTGGGGAGCACCGGTTCTGTTTGTAAAGAAGAAAGATGGTACACTCAGGTTATGTATTGATTATATACAATTGAACAAGGTTACTGTGAAGAATAAATATCCTTTGCCTAGGATTGATGACCTCTTTGATCAAATGAGAGGAGCAAAGGTATTTTCCAAGATTGACTTGAGGTCTGGTTACCATCAGGTAAGAATCAAGGATGAAGACATCCATAAGACGGCCTTTAGGACAATGTATGGGCATTATGAGTTTGTAGTGGTACCATTTGGTCTCACAAATGCACCAGCTACATTTATGTGCCTTATAAATAGTGTCTTCAGTAGGTATTTGGAAATGTTTGTTCTTGTTTTCCTTGATGACATTCTTGTTTATTCTAATAATGAGGAAGAACATGAAGAGCATTTGACACTGACATTGAAATTGCTTAGGGAGCATCAGCTGTATGCGAAACTGAGCAAGTGTGACTTCTATAGAGATAGAATTCAGTTTTTGGGTCACATTATCTCAAAAGAGGGTATATCTGTGGACCCTGAAAAGATTGAAGCCATTATGAATTGGCCTACTCCAAGAAATGTGATAGATGTAAGATCTTTTATGGGACTTGCAGGATACTACAGGAGATTCATTGAGGGATTCTCCAAAGTTTCACATGCCATCATTTCTTTGCAAAAGAAGGGGATGAATTTTGAATGGACATCGAGGTGTGAAGAAAGTTTCCAGCGGTTGAAGAATCTTCTCACCGGTGCACCAGTATTGAAGGTTGTCGATCCAGAGAAAGACTTTGTGGTGTGTACCGATGCATGCGGACAAGGGCTTGGAGGATTCCTTATGCAGGACAACCATGTGATATGCTATGAGTCAAGAAAGCTGAAGGAGCATGAGAAGAACTATGCCACTCATGATCTAGAACTTGCAGCCATAGTACATGTCCTCAAGATGTGGATACATTACTTGATGGGTAGAAGATTTGAACTCAGAATGGATCACTGTGGACTGAAATATTTATTTGATCAGCATACTTTGAATGCTAGGCAAGCAAGATGGCTGGAATTTTTATGTGAGTTTGATTTCGAAATCAAGCACATAAAAGGGAAAGAAAACAAGGTAGCTAATGCACTCAGCAGGAAGGTACAGGAAATGCATGTGGCTTCTCTTAGTATTTTCCAATCAGATTTACAGCAGCAGATTGCTAATCATGTTGCTGGAGATGAATTGTATGAGCAGGTAAAAGACAAATTGCAACAGCAAAGTCTTGAGAAGAGGTATGAAGGATATAAATTGGAAAAAGATGGACTTCTCACTTACAAAGGTAGAATTTATATTCCAGATGTAGCAGATTTGAGGAGAGTTGTTATGGATGAAATCCATCAAGCTCCGTATTCTGGTCACCCAGGATATCAGAAGACAATTGCTACAGCTAGAAAGCAGTACTTTTGGCCAGGAATGAAAAGGGATATGGTTGAATACATTTCGAGGTGTATGAAATGTCAACAGGTAAAGGTTGAGAATCAACACCCTGCAGGTTTGTTACAGCCTTTGCCAGTTCCAGAATGGAAATGGGAAGTTATTTCCATGGATTTTATTACAGGATTGCCGATGACTTGGAGACAACATGATTCCATCATGGTTGTGGTAGACAAGTTGACAAAGGCAACACATTTTATACCAGTGAAGTCTACGCACAATACTGATGACATTGCAAAGATCTTCATGAAGGAGATTTTCAAATTGCATGGATTGCCTAAGGCAATAGTCTCTGACAGAGATGTCAAGTTCACTTCCAATTTTTGGAAGAGATTGTTTGCAGATTTGGGTAAAAAATTAAACTTCAGCACTGCATACCATCCTCAGGCAGATGGGTAGACAGAGAAAGTTAATCAAGTGATTGAAGATATGCTTCGCATGTATGTGATGGACAAACCAATCAATTGGGAAGATTACTTACACTTGGTAGAGTTTGCTTACAACAATGGACAGCAAGCATCCTTGGGGATGAGTCCGTATGAAGCTTTGTATGGAAGACGGTGCAGGACACTAGTGACTTGGGACAACCCAAACAGAGTTGTGCTTGGGACAGAATTGCTCAAGGAAATGGAGCAAGAGGTTGTAAAGATCAAGCAGAATCTGAAAGCAGCACAGGACAGACAAAAAAGCTATGCAGATAAGCATAGGGTGAACAGGGAGTTCAATGTTGGGGATCATGTTTACCTTAGAGTGGGGGCAAAGAAAAGTTCCTTTAAGCTTGGAAGTTGTGCCAAGCTGTCACCTAGATATTGTGGGCCATTTGAAGTGCTTGAGAGAATAGGGCCTGTTGCATATAGACTTGCATTGCCTGCTAATACTAGAGCTCATAATGTTTTTCATGTTTCTTTGCTTAAGAAATATGTACATGATCCTAACCATGTGATAAATTGGGATGTGATTTAGGTGGAACCCGAGGGAGAGTTCCAAATCGAGCCAATGCGCATCATTGACAGGAAGGTCACAATGCTCCGGAACCGGGCCATAGGGCAGGTAAAGGTGTAGTGGGAGCATTACGGACCTGAAGAGGCTACGTGGGAGCTGGAGGATGCCATGCGATTGGCACATCAGTTTTTGTTCAATCCCGCGGAACACTGAGGCAGTACCAGTGTATCATTTTGTTCAAATTTTGTAAAGCACTAAGGACAATGCTATTGAAGGGGGAGGGGAATGTAATACCCTGGTTTTAAACTCACTTGCATTAAAGTACATAGGATACATATGTTATAAATAATCTTGGTGCGGAGCTAAAGGCCAAGGCCCCACCATATATTTGGTTATGTTGTGTTTCTGATTAGGAATGGTCACCGATGGTATATCGGGACATGTGGTATATATTTAATTATGGCATCATGTAAACATGCATTTTAATTAAATAACCCAACCAGCTATGTTCACCACAACTAAATTGAGAAGGGGCATGATTCCAAAGGATAAGGAAAGGGGGGATGGGGAACATTGAGTCACGAGGGAAAACTATGTGTCACCACCTCCCTTGGTTATTTCCTTTCTATTAGTTGAGGTAGCGATTCGCTGGCAAGAAGACCACTACCACACCCACACTTGCTCTCCTCTCCACAACGTAGGGACCGTTCTGCCCACTCCCTCGGATCATGGATGTTTGTCTTCCTCATGCAGGATGGGGGATAAAATGTTTTACCATCCATTGCATGGGGGTTCACCTCCTCTCTCTAGCGCTAATTGTCGGTTTGTAATTCTATTCTTTCCATCCACATAGAGAACCAACTTCTACCTCCACGCATTGGACTGTGTATTGTTTTCATCCATCATAGCGGATCGCAGCGGAAATTATTGGGATTTTTTCCCACTGATTTATGGGAGCGGTTTTCCCCATGCATTGTTGACCGAGATACCTACAATGTAGCATTGGTAGAAGATCGAGGTGATCTTTCCTGTGAATCCACGCTGAGCTGTGAATGTTGGTCGTGTCTTTTTAACCATTTTCTGGTCTGTGTAAGTCTCACAGCGATGGTATTGAAGATTGGTTTGCTGTGGGTTCATGTGAGTGTGTTAGATGTTGTTTGCCATGATGGCTTGACTGTGTTTTTCCCTGTAAACGCTTGAATAGTTGTTTGGCTACTTCCATGCAGTGGATTTGTCCCCGGACTATTTTGGGTTGGTGAATGAGGGCCTGCGGTGCTTGATAAACCTGGTGGGTTGAGAACCACGCAGACAAGAGCTACTAAGCTGGATTTCTTCTCCACAACCCCTGAAGAGCACTGGAGGGAAGATCAAGGTCTGAGGGACTGCGTTGCAGAGAAGGGACTGACTTCCTTGTGTTGGGTGTGTGTGGGTGTTCTAGAATCTAGGCTGGTTCTAGTGTTGGTGTCTACAGCTCTTCAGTGAGCTCACCAGCTTAGCATTAGCCTTTCCTAGCTCCTGGATGGCCTGATAAACCCAACTCTGTTGGCTTGGCTGATCTGTTGTTCACCTGATAAACCCAATTGTGTTGGCTTGGCTGAACTGTGTAGCCTTGTGTTTTTGTACCCTTGGCTATGTGTAAGCCTGCTTGTTCCTTATTCCTTGGAGAATCATGCCCAGCTCGGGGGTGGAAACGTTGCTGAGAGATTAAGGAGCATGCTGGCCTATGGTTGGGTGGAACGTTGCAGCGACGTAGCTGGTTGCGGAATGAGTTCTTCATAAGATAAGTAATCTTGTATATTTTACTTCTGCAATCCTATTTATTGTTAATGATTATCATGAACATGTTGAATGAATGCTTGTATGAATGTATTTTGCTTCCGTTGTATGATAAATGATCATGTATGTATGTTTAGTCAAAGCATTTTGTTTCAGCACTTCAGCATTTTTACGAATTCACATGTTCATGGGGCTGGTAGCCCGGATGGTTAACGCCATGGTAGCGTCCTCTCCGTCGGTCGGAGGGTTGGGGATGTTACAATTCCACCCATTTGTGAGACACTGTCATTCCCTATTGTTCACCTAGTCCATCTTATGTGTTGTGTGGATTCCCTTTTCCTTCATCCTAGATGTACAGTATCAAGTATAAATTCCTTCCCTTGGCCTTCCTAGTTTCTTTCACCTTCACTCTTGACTAGCAAAATAGCTAAATCCATAAATGAGTATACATTAGAGGTTCTTGTTTAAAGAAACTGATCATTTTGATTTAGATTTTATATATATATATATATATATATATATATATATATATATATATATATAGTGCTTATAATTGCCAACAGAAGCTACTTGTACTTGAGCCTCATTGTTAGCATAGATAATTGAGCATGCATGTCCATTTTTACCTTACAGTATCAGAGTTTAGCATTTGGGTCATCATTTGATCAATCTTGACCTGGTAAACCCAGTGTTGACCAAGCTAGGAGCAAGATCCAGGATGAGATTTAGATTGATGGTTGTGGATGATGACTATTTATGGTTTATTAGTGTCCATTGGAAATATTCATGTTTCATACGATGGTTTACTATGATGACTTGTATTATTTTTTATGATTACCAACATTTACAGGCTTTATTATTATTATTATTATTATTATGGTTATGACCTGGATGGGGCCTTTGACGTACCTTTGTGCTGGACATATGGTGTATGAGTACTCATTCCTAGTTGATTTGGACATCCTGATTCCATTAGTGTGGCCAGTTTTTCAGTTTCAAGCAGTTACATGAGAGATATGGGTCTTTTAGGTATTTTGTAGTAGTTTATCCCTAGGAAATTAAAAATAAAACATACTGCAGATGATGGTGAGTTCTCCTAGGGCGCCATAGGGAATCATAGGGTGAAACCAGTCGAGTGTACCATATTTATATGGTATCATATACATTTTTTCATTCAATTGGCTTCAGGTTTTGGTCCCTAGTGAGATATTGGCAGTTTTATGTTCTTGAGGCAACATTTTGATGATAAAAAATGGCTAATAAGGAAATAAATTTGGGAAACTGAGGCAAGTAAATGACATGGAATTAGTTCAAGGCATAGTTTTTGGGTCACCTTCATCATATGGCATCAACTTCACTCTACATGGGGTCAACACGTCCTTGATTTCTTCATTTTGAGGGCGTTTTAATGTATTTTTTAGGGGGGCGTTCTAGTGATTTTGATCACTTCATGATATTATTAACCATTACACATTATTATTGTGCCATGGTTCCATGCTAGTAAAGGATATTATAGCCCCCTATACACACCATGTGTTATCTTATGATTATTTGTCATTTTTATGTGGCGTGCCCCCTCCTTGGGTAATTTTAGTGATGTGCCCTCCTCTATTATTGAGTTGATCCATGTATGATGTATCCAGATAATCTTAGTCATAGATTAGGATGATATTATCTTATGATATTGACCCTTGATATTTTTGGATCTAGGTTTTATGTACTTGAGAGATCTATATATTGGGATGCTCTCTCATTTGTAAAGGACTTTTGGCTCTCAAGTTTTTGGAGTAATAAAATATTTTGCAAAACCCTTAGAATCATTGTTGAATATATTGTGTGGAGATTGGAGGATATTTATCTTTCTATCAATTTTGCAGATCTATGTCATGCTAACATTTTTGCAGGTGGTCATACCTTTGGTGAAGAGGGAGATTTGAAGGGGGCGTTATTGTGACTGAGTTCCATATCTCTTCTTCAAATCGTTTTGGGTTCTAGAAGTATCTTTATTGTATCTTAGGATCATATTCATTATTTTTATCTTCTCTTCATTGATTCCCATCTTCGTTTTGCAAATCAATTCTCATATGTAGATCTCTTTTGCAGGAGGAGGGTGATTTTGTCTCTTGGAGGAGAAGTCGATTTCACTTAGCATTGCATGGAAAAAATTAGTAATTGATCGGAAAGGGAAGGTCATCACCATACAAGGTTTGTAGGAAGTGTTTCCAAGTACTTTTGTAATTTTTTCTTTTGGGGCTTGATCTAATTGTCACAACCAAACTCTTGTTTTAAAACCCTAGTTTTGTAGATCTAATAGATTCGTTGATTTTTTAATGAAGGACATCAAAACCCAATTGGATATAATTGAATAAAATATAGATCTCAAATTTCATTAAAATATTACTCCATTTTACCAAATATATAGCACTAGTCTCTCTAGGTGGGGCCACCTCCTTGGGTGGGTGGTCTATTTTTCAGATCTATCAATTGGGTATGCTTGAACCCACTTTAATTTCATGGATCTACCCTTCAAGATATTATATCTAGTAATTTTTCATCCCTATCTACTCTTTTGGGTCAACTTGGTCCACTTTTGCAAAAACCCTAGGTGGATCCCATTAGGGTTTCCTTCTCTTTGGATAGATCTCTCTAGATCTGCGTTATTAACTTCTTTGTGGTATATTTCCAATTAAGTTGGGTTATATTCTATATTTAATAATCCTCCCCAACTTTTCCCTAACCTCTATACCACATATATTCCATAGATATAGACTTATACACTCATTATATCTCCTCTTTCATTCAACCCTAGGAGTGTCTTGAGTAGGTGTGTTTTTCCTTTTAGGATAGTAGGGATGAGGTCCTTGCGGTGTCACTAGTTATCTACCTCACCTCTACCATCTTGGATATGATACCTTTAGTGGGTAGATACACTTTGGGTGATAACAAGTACCTCATGACCTTTGTTGATGAATATTCTAGAATGTGTTGGGTATACTTGTTGAAGACAAATTATGGAGTATTTAAAACATTCAAGAACTTTCATGCATGGATAGAAAATCAAGCCAAGCTCGTATAGGTACATTTCATTCTAATAATGGTAAAGAATACACATCTGATTATTTTAAAGACTATATTTGTAAACATGGGACTACACATCAATCTTCAGTTCCCTACAATCCCGAACAAAACAATGTGGTAGAAAGGATAAATAGAGCATAAATGAATATGGCAAGATCAATTATTTTTTTCAAGAATGTGAAATTGATGTTTTAGGGTGATGCAGTATTATGTGCAACATATTTGAGAAATAGAAGTCCATCTCATGATATTGAAGAAAATACTCCACATAAAATGTGGTTTGGTCACCTTCCTTCAGTTAGGAATCTCAGGGTTTTTGGTTCCACCTACTATGCCTTGATACCAAAGGAGCAAAGAAACAAGCTTGGTGATAGAATTCGAAGATGCATTTTATTGAGGTATTCATACACCTCCAAGTAATACCATCTTTATGATTAGGTAAGAAAGAAATTTTTAATTTCCAGAGATGTTATTTTTCTTGAAACTAATAAAAATGACAAGTCTATTGATAGACAACTTGATCATCTAGGAAAGTTTTCTCATATAAAGACATAATATGAAGTTGATAATGAAATTACACATCTTGAAGGGGGGATCTTAATCTTGTATCAAGATCAATCTCTAGAATTTATGTTTGAAGCACCAACACTCCCTCGTGAAGAATAAGTTTTGGACACTTCACCTGAATAGGAGATTCAACTAGATGATGTGATTGCGAGGATTGGAAGATTGAACCTTGAATAAAATGGAGGACCTCCAACTAATTAATCTAGACCATTAAGGAATATTCTGAAATGGGCCAAAAAAACACTTGAAAGTTTCCATCCATATGAAGTTGGAAATATGGGAACAAGAATATCAACCAAACAATAAGATGGAGAATAATCAAATAACTTAGGTGATGACATGGATGTATCATTTGATCATGAATTGAATTGATTTGTTAATTTTGAACCAACTTCCTTCAAATGCGTTGTTGCATGTGATGAGTGGAAAGAATCCATGAATAATGAATATTAATCACTCATGAAGAATGGAATCTAGAAGCTTATTGACACTCGACTCAGAATCAAAACAATTGGATCCAGTGGGTATACAAGAACAAATACAAATCAGATGGCTCAGTTGGCAAGAACAAAGTGAGGCTTGTGATGAAATGCAATGCAAAGAATGAAGGAATTGACTATGAATAAACATTATCCCCCACAACAAAATGGGATAGCATCCACACCTTACTCTCTTTGGTTGCACGAAATGGGTGGAAAGTCCACCAGATGGATGTAAAAACAACTTTCTTAAATGGAGACTTGAAAGAAATATTTTCATGTCTCAACCAAAATGTTTTGTTGTGAAGGGACAAGAACACAAGGTATGCAAACTTGTCAAGTCCTTGTATGGCCTAAAACAAGCACCTTAAGGATGGTATGAAAATTTGACTGAGCATCTTCTAAAGATAAACTTCAAACATTATAATCTTGATGAAACAACATTATTTGTAAACAAAGTTGGAATATCGGTTGTGTATCTTGCGGTGTATGTATATGACCTTTTGATGAAAGGGAACAATTAAAGTTATATAACATCCATAAAGAAAGATATAAAGAAAGGATTTGAAATGACTGATCTATGACATCTTCATTACTACTTAGGAATTGAAGTGACTCAACATCCTAAGTACATATTCATATATGAGAAGAAGTATGTTGGATAATTGTTGAACAATTTTTTTATGACAGAATGCAACCTTCTCTCAACTCCAATGGCAAAAAATTTGAAGCTCGCATCAAGTGAAGGAAAATAATTTGAGGATGCGACCAACTACTGACAACTAGTACGAATCCTTATCTACCACACGACCACTAGACAAGATATCTCATATGTTGTTGGCATCCTTTCAAGATTCATGCACAAAATTTGTGAAGGACATTGGTCTACAGCTGAAAGATTTCTAAGGCACTTGAAGTGGACTCAAGACTTTGGAATTAAGTACTCTAAGGTTGATGACTTCAAACTCATTGGATACTCTGATTTAGAATTTGATGGTGACAAAGAGACAGGAGTGTATACTTATGGATACACAATGAGTCTTATATCAACAACTATATCCTGGAGATCACACAAATAGTCAGTTCCAACTTATTCAATAATAGAAGCAGAATATGTGACTGCTGCAGAAGAAACAAAAGATATTGTATGGCTCAGGAAGATACTTGAATATTTGTAGGAGAATCAAGATAATTCCACTCCCTTACTAATCGAAAACACTCATGCAATCAATTTGGCCAAGAATCCCATATTCCATGATCAAACCAAGCACATCAACACAAAGTACCATTTGATTAGACATCATGTAGAGGCCAAGATAGTCCATTTACGACATTGTTCCACGAATGAGAAAATTGCAAACAACTTCACCAAAGCACTTGGACGAGAATAGTTTGAAGGGTTTAGAACAATGCTCAGACTCAAACACACCATTTGATTAAGAGGGGGAATGTTGGAAACCTAATCCTCGGGATTATGGCTCCACATATTTTGTAAATAATGTAAATAAAAACAAGAAGACGAAGAGTCACGTAGGAATACAAGAGGCATGTTGGTAGATGAATCCCAACAACCATACAATATGTATAAATAAATGTTTTGCAAGATAATGAAATCAATTCAGGGTTTATCTACTCAGCAGATTGGAATTCATTAATTATCATTCTGATTTTAGTTTCCCTTTGAATTTTCTCTCAACTTTCTTGCACTTGCTAATTTTCCAAATTCGTTAATTGTCATAGTGAGCCTTTAAAATCCATTTTGGGGCTTGTATATTTTATCCAAGGTTGCTCATATTGATTATAATTAGCTCTATGAATTCGGCATTTTATCTATGCCCCATTTATTTTCTATAATTAATTGTCCAAAGTCTAATGTAAATTATCCAACTTTTTCAATTAAACTTGGGAAATCATATAAAATTAATTATAGGTCCATAGACTGTAAAAATGAGTTCAATGGCCATATTAAAGATTAAGAGTAGAGATTTGTATTTAGAATTGATTTTCAATCTTAATCCTATTTTCTAGGAAATACTTGGCGAAAAATAAATAAAATCCCTAGTAAATAGAAGGATGCATTTTAAAATTCATAGATCATAGATTATTGATACGAGATATTAACCTTAATTTTATTTTTTATGACCAAAATAGAAATTATCCCCAATTGGATTAATTTCAAAACATTATTCAAAAATGAAAATTAAGGAACTCAATAGATAAGTCCAACAAGTTAAATATACTGATAAATGTCCAATATCACAATTACCCTTCGAAAATTTCCAAATATCCCAAAATATCATGACTTTTTAGAAATAACCTATTACTATAAATGGAAATAATTGCAAAACAAGGGAAGTAATGCTCATCTTGGGATGAAAAATTTATCATGAGCTTTTACAGGTCCCAAGACTCTATAAAAAAGAGTTTGTTCCAAAGATGATGGTTAAAACTCCCAAAAATGGAAAATTTGCTATTTCGGGAAGGTCTCAAATTGGGGTTCTTAAAATAAAATGGAGGGGATCACTAAAAAAGCTTAAGTTTGTAAAATGATAGAGAATAAGAGTGTGTATGAATTTCTGAGAAAAAATCCATAATATCCCCTTGCTTTTCCCACTTTCGAATACAGTAGAGAAAGAATGACAATTTTCCAAAAGGGGAAAATGCCAAAAGAAGAAAGGAGAGGAAATGGTAGGGTTAAGCCTGTAAGTTTAATATTTATCCTTGAATCTCCATTAGCACCTGCAAATAATACCACCAATGGATAACATCCAAAAAACCCATCACAAATCCATCAAAACCCTAAAATCTATGCTTGTAATTGTTGAATACGGTTGTCATTGATGTCAAAGGAGTTCAGTAATGACAAAGGAATAACCATGGACATGATGGAAGGGAAAATTCAGTGTAAGACAAAGGGATAACAAATGATATGATGGTAGGGAAAACTCAATGAATGGTAAAAGAGTAAAAAATGAATAACAAAGGAAGTAATGACATAACATGCATGATGATGTAGCATGTGTGATGAGGCTAACACATGATGGCGTTCTAATGCTATCATGAAGTTAGTGTTGCAATTTGACATCATTCTGAAAAAGTATGGCAATTTTGTGAAAATTTGGAAATTAACTAAGTATGGAAATATTAGTCAAAACTTCCCTAAGGAAATGCTGCTATAATTCATAGGTTAAGGAAAATGTCCACCCCATCATGTCAGGCTATAGCTTGTTGAAGTGGCTATCTAACCGTGGTATCATTTCAAAGTAAATACTAAATTAGACAAATTCAAATGATCCAAATCAAAGGAAATAATAGAGATCAATGGTGGGGAAAGGATCCACAAAGTAAATGTGCACGGAAGATAACATTCTGGAGCGTCAAAGTGAAGTTCCGTGTTTAATAGCTGATCAATGGACGAGGAGGATTCTGAAAGTGGTCAACGATTCATGAAAGTTGTAGAAATATATTTGTGGAAGCCCATTTTGGAAAAATTTGGAAGACACATCTGCAATCCGCAACCCAACTGCAGAAAGAACGTTGCGGCCGCATAATTGCGGAAGTCGTCTTTTGAAATATGGGAAAAACATACCTGTAATCCACAATCTGCAATTGTAGAAAGAACGATTGTGAAAAGATCGTTGCGAAAAGGTTAAATGTGGAAGCCTATTTCAAAAAAGTTGAAAGACAAGCCCACAACCCGCAACCCGCAATTGTGGAAGGAAGGAGTTCTTGCAGATTGTGAAAAAATTGTTGCGAAAGTTTAATTGTGGAAAGATAGTTTGCAAAAAGATTATTGTGGAAGGTTAATTATGGAAAGATAGTTTGTGGAAATATAAATGTGGAAAGGTCATTGCGAAAAGGTAATTGCGGAAGTGGAAAAACAGTTTGCGGAAAGATAAATGCAGAAAGGTAAATGCAACAATATAAATGTGAAAAGATAAATGCGGAAAGGTCATTGTGAAAAGAAAATTGCAGAAGGATTTCTATTGCGGAAAGGCCCTCGTGGAAAGGAAATTGAAGAAGGTCATGACTAATAAATTTAAACAGACTTAAAAATGATAAATAGAGTATATAAGCTACATGAACAAAACTAATACATATAAAACAAAGTCTATTTTTCCTGTAGATTGCATATTTAAGAAGAATATACGTGATAGCATTAGAAAATAACAAATTAGTTAATTTTGTTAAACAGAGTTATGATGAATAAAAAGGGTGTGATTGTATAAACAAACAAATGATTGTTAGTTAATGGATGTGTTTGAAAAGACATCATCTGTTGTGAAAGGTCATGATGAAGTTGTGTGATGGTTCAAATGAAAAGACACAAGTTTCCAATATTGAAGAGATGTGGTGAGATGTGTGTTAAAGGTATTTATAGACAGAGGTTTGAGAGGAAGAGTGTGTCTCTGCAGTCCATATCCATGTAGCAGCAGCACCAAAAAACATAGACCAAGGAGTAATGAGAAACCAGTGACAAAATTGAAGACATAAGAAGATCTGTAATTCTAATAAAAACATATTAGGGTGGTAGGGTGGTGCTAGGTCAGGATATAGATCTACAAGGGGGTCATAGAATCCTTGCAATGGTAGATGGTAAATAGGATGTTGAAGCATCCTTTCAATAACAGCTCATAAACAAGGGGGCCGTAGCCTCCTTCCAATGGTAGATGGTAAATAGGATGTTGAAGCATCCTTTTAGTAGAAGTTGATAAATAAGGTGGTCGTAGCATCCTTCCAGTAGTTGCTAGTAAATAGGGTGTTGTAACATACTTGTCTGTAGGAGCAGGAAAAACTAGGGTTTCAAATCATCCTTTCAATATTAGTTGATAAACCAGGAGGTCGTATCCTCCTTCCAGTGGTAGCTGGTAAATAAGGTGTCGAAGCATCCTTTCAGTAGTATTTGGTAAACCAAGGGGTCGTAGACTTCTTCTAGTGGTAGCTAGTAAATAGGGAGTTGAAGCATCCTTTCAGTAATAGCTGATAAACTAGGGGGTCTTAGCCTCCTTCTAGTAGTTGCTAGTAAATAGGGTGTGGTATCATCCTTGTCTATAGAAGCAAGAAGAAACCAGGATGTTGTAGTATCCTTCAGTTGTAGCTGAGAAACTTCGGGATTGTTGTCTCTAGCAAATGACAGCTTGCAAAAACCATTTTAAATATAATTTTGCAGTAATAGCAAGTGTTGGTGGTTTTCCCAATTGGGTTTCCACGATAAAAGTTGTGTTCTTTGTATCTTATTGATACCATGTGTTAATGAATAAGTTAAAGTGGTTTTAATTGTTAAAAGTTATCAATACTAATTCACCCCCCTATTAGTATTGTCCAATATTCCAACAATTGGTATCAGAGTGGGATATTTCACTACCGTTTAAACCAATGGAAGTGAGATCCTATTAAAACCACTATGGATAAAAAAAGGAGTGGTTTCCAATAGAGGTACAACACTTAATAAAGGATAATATGCACTATAGAGAAAAAGAAGAGTATATACTTACAGTCATTAGGATGTGGTGTATGGAATGCAATGATATCTGATTACATCCCACCAAAAAGGATAAGGACTACATCTCAAGAAGAGTCCAAGAAAAATAACCCAAGGGAAATGAAGGATATACTTGATCAATTACCTCAACCTATCAAAGAAAAGATAGGACCATGTCTCTTAGCTAAGGAACTCTGGGTAAAATTGGAGAAACTTTACTAAGTTGAAGAAATAGTAGAAGCAAGCCTTGCTATTCTTGAATATGAAAGTAAATATGAGGAAGAAAGTATACTCTTGGGAATAGAAACTCAATATCTAGATGATGAATCAGATGAGGAAGGATAAGTGGACATAGAGGCTGAACTCATATTTTCTCTTGAGGAACTTGAAAAATGTACAAGAAGGAACAAATATTTAAAAGAAAAATTGTCAAAATGCCAAGAATATCAGAAATCAAAAGAAGAGGAAGTCTAGACCCTCCAAGAAGAACTGCACAATTCAAGATAACAAGCAATGGATAGCATGAAAGAGGTCGAGACCTTAAAATAAGAAGTTGCTAACTTTAAGGGAGAAATAAAGAATTCAAAAGATCAGCTGACTGTTAGTGAAGAGTTCAAGGAAAGTACTGAAGCACTTAATATATTGCTCAGCTTACAAATATTCCCTAGGGATAAAACAGGTCTTGGATATGACCAAGAACATTCCATTAAAGGATCAAGCTCCATCACTCAAGAAGATGTTGAAGATGTTGAATTTTGGGATGATGCTTCCAAAGATACACCCATATAACAGAATAATTACAGGAAGGTTAATTCTAGTCATTCGAATTATGATCATCCTCCTAAGAAGAAAAATTTCAGAAGATATTCCAATGAATTCTATGGAAATTTTCATCGTTCTCACAAGTTTGGTCACAAGGTTGTTGTTTGTAGAATCAAAGAAGGATATCAAGGTCTAAAAATAAAAGAAGGCACTAACATCTCAAATAGCAAAAGACTTGTTATATGTTTCATATGTCAGAATGTTGGACACTTTGCAAAACATTGCAAGAACAATACATGCAAAATTTCTAAGGAAACATAGGAGAAGAAAAATAAGATAAAATCCTCAAGACAAAGAAATAAAATAACAGTAAGCATGGTACCTTGAGGAAAGATGTGGAGAATAAAGTAAGATTATAAAGACTCAAAAGAAACAAAGCTTCCAAGCATCAATGAAGTTTCCAAAAATAATGTTGATCATAATAGTGTTGTAGATAAGAGTGACATACATTGTGATGGAAAGCAAGATGAAGATGTAAAATAATACACCAATGGAGATGAAGGTGATGGTGGTGGAACTAAAGGAGAATGTATTTTCTAAAATCTCTCATGCCCTAGAAGAGAACCCTAGAATTAGCATTAGAAGGGATCATATACTCGGGGGGGTAAATATCCTAAAATTGCAATTGGTATTTGTAAATAATTAATATCATTTGGTAAAAGACATTGAAAAATCTAAAAGCTATCTTCCTCAAAGACAAGAAGTAGAGCGTCGGTTTGAAGAGTCATAAGAGTACTTTCCTAAAGACCATCTATGTGATAAGTGAAGTTTTGAATCACACTTAATATTTTAAGTATAAGAAATCCAAAAGAATAATTGTCATGAAGGGAAGATAGGTGATGATCATGAGAGCTAACTACATCCAAGGATTATGAAAATAGATTACCTCTAAGACTAATAAATTTCAGTGAACTATTTTTTAATCTGAATGTGGGATTAAGCATATCTAAAAGCAATGCATGAAGAATAAACTTAATGTGACACTCTTGTGACAGACATTTACTGCATGATGACATCTTCATGGCTGAACAAGCATATTGAAATATTCTTAAGAACAAATTGATGAAGGTCTCGAAGAAGATACGGGTTAGCTAAATGAACTCAAAAACAGACTGATTGGACAAAAATCATAGTTGTAGAGCATCTGCTAGAACTGATTGAGTTACCTAATGAAATGATCGCTTGCAATGGAACATTCCAAATAAGTATTGATGGTACATAAGTTGATTTACATCATTCAGAAGTTCATTAATCGGATTAAGCTATAAACAAGTTCATTGTAGAGTTTACATGACAGAGCTGAAATAACAAATAGGTTGAGACTTTCATGATAGACTACGAAGAAAAAAAATAGAGTTTGAACAATACTCATTACTTTAGTGCAGATCCTGAATATATTACCTGATTGTATAAAAGCATTGCACAAGCCTCTAGTCTCAGCCTCTATCACAATTTGAGATTCTGAAGATGAAATCAAGACTCCTGTATTTCTTTGCAATAATCAATGGCCTAGTAAGAAGCATGAAATCGTGAAGGTGTAACTCATGGGTTGTCCAACCATGAAAAGACACCAAAAATTATGGACAGTGTTGAAAATACTAAAGATTACCATTAAATAGCCATCCATGGTATATTTCATCCAAAGATCATCATAACAACCTTGATGCACATACAAAAAAATGTTTGATGAGGGACAAGATGACATTGTGGGACTCTTGGTGAGTTGATTTGCATTGTATTGCATAGAAGTCCAACACTACTCACACATAGAAATATCTCCCTAGACAGACATCACATTGGCTTGAAGTAACTAAGAGAGACTCATTAATGGAGCAGAAGGAAGCAATGTGATAGGGGGACTCTATGAACTTATAATCCAAGTTGTCATTTGAAGACTTGCTGCAAGAAGGAAAATGAGGATGCTAACACAGTGTTCAGTACCAAGTCAAGGTATCAAGAGGAAGAGAAGCAAAAGAAGTGAGGGATAAAAAATTAAAAAAGGGGAGATATATTGACAGGGGAAGTTGTCAAAAAGGAGAAAGATTGGAAATTATGTATCAAGATAATTACAACAAGGGCATAACGGGTTATCCTTTGTCATTGTTGTCAAAGGGGGAGAATGTTTTGAGGTTTCCATCAATGCCAAAGGGGGAGAATGTTTTGAGGTTTCCATCAATGCCAAAGGGAGAGAATGTTGAATATGGTTGTCATAGATGTCAAAGGAGTTCAATAATGAAAAATGAATAACTAAGGACATGATGGCAAGGCAAACTCAGTGTAAGACAAAGGGATAACAAAGGATGTGATGGTAGGGAAAACTCGATGAATGGTAAAATAGCAAATGAAGGAAGTGATTACATGACACGCATGATGATGTGGAGTGTTGTTGAGGCCTGGAAATTCGCAGGTGACAACAGCAAGGGATTCTCCCCAATCAACGTTCCCAACTAGCCCGTGACTGTTTGGTGTAGGGAATCCGTCCAGTTTGCGGTCTGGCTACCATAGGTCAAGTAACAAAATAAAATATTTTACCGATTGCGGCCCAGTCCACCGTATATATTTTTGTATTTTTACTTAAGATATGATATGCACGTGCCTAATTAACAATGCAGGGTGATAAAGGATGCAAGGAGTAGTCACAACGTGATGCGCAGGTTCTTGCCTCTCGTCTTAGAACTCACAAGCATATAAATCACATATATTGTGAGAAAGTAAATACTAACTAAGCTATCTCTAGAGAGCTGGATATTAATTCATGAGTAATGTACTACTGTCCATGTGTTATGGCAAATCGCAGATAGCTGTTCTTATAACCAAACATATAGACATATAAAAGTATACAAGATAAGATAGCTCATCAACAGTTAAAACTCCCATTACTCATAGTGGAAAACATCATAAAGGATACTAAAGAATGTTCAGGCAAGAACATAGGTTCAGGAAGTTAGAATTCTCACACAATTACTGAGACACAGTTGAAAGCGAAAAAGTTCCCGTTCAACATCACTCATTTGACCACATTGATAAATTCCACATAGCATTTTCTCCAACCGGCAAAATTTGCAATTTCTGGTTTGTAAAACGAAATAGTTCCTCTTACAAGCAATAGTTTACAAGTTTTTTCGAGGGAAAAAAAAATCCCTTCTCAGTTCTAACTTTCCAATATTTAAACTAAAATAGTAGACCGCTTGGGCTGCCCCCCAACGTGTGAACTTTCGGTTCCTAGAACGTTTCATATCCCTCTTTTTTATCTTTACTACGTGCACTCATGATCTGCTGAGTAACTGACAGACTTTTCAGGTTTGCGTCTTTGTCGATATTGATTTTGCCTTTTGCTTCGCTTGCCCTTCTTTCGATCTTGTCGGTTTCGGTTCGACCTTCGCCAAAACAGCCTAGCTCCTTTCTGCCACCTATCTCCCAGCTAGACCTTCACGCCACGGTAGTCTGGACAGTCTCTTGAATCCTCCTACAATTAAACGACATCTATCATTCATAGGGACTGTATTTTCAACAAAATCAAACTACGTTAAATTATGTCAACCAAACGGCTAAGCAACAAGAAAATCCATGTACTGTGTTACTGTTATGAGAACTTAACAAGCGCCAACACCACTATTTCGTCCATCTACGGGTTCTAAAGAAATCACCAACGACGGAAAACAAAAACTCATCGGCGGATTAAAATGCTAACATCGGCCGGGTAGACTTATTCACAGCCGCATAAGCGGGTCTTAACAGGCGACGGGCAGTGCAAAAACACGTAGGCCTATCGACGTTGGAAAAGTTATGACCTAAGTTGTGGGCGGGAAAACTTCCAATCAAATATCGGACAGACATCGACATTAGAAGCCAAATTCTTTGCGCAGCCGCAACGGCGGAAGAGGAAAAGGCTACAGACACGCGACTGGAAATCGACATGCATCAGTGGGCGGAGCGCTTACACTTCGGGTAGCTAGCTGCTTTGGGAGCCGCAACGGCGGAAGACAAACATACAACAACCTCCGATCAAAACATACTTTGACGCCCGATTCATAAAAAATATTAAGTGTTCGGAACAGCTTTAAAATTCAGCAACGGTCAAAAAACCTGCTTCACCTCCGAAACAACGATTTTACAAAGAAAAAAAGGTCCGATTCATCTTCGAGTAGCAAATAAAACTCAAAATCTGCGACCCACAACAATATTCAAACACAGGCAACTTCTGAAAACAGGACGAGAGTCAATATTCAAAATCACCCAACATTAGAGCATGACCAAAATTAATATTCACGGATCCAACGATTCAAAACAACACTAAATCATGAGGAGGGGACCAAAATTTGAAAATTTTGGGGAAAACAGTTGCCGCTGCAACAATTGGCGATTACTTGGTGAACCTAGATCTCTGGACGATTATTCCTTGAGTGATAGACTGTTTAACAACACACGAATCTATTGAATTCTTCTAGCTATCTGGATTTCTCAAATGGCAAATATATGTACTTCTAATCATTGATGATAGTCTGATTTGGGAGAGTGGAAACCAGGATTCCCAAGTCAAGATAACTATTTTGGGGCCGAAAGATGAATTTCATTGTTACTTTTGTCTTCAGGTAGCTACCAGCTTGGACACCATAGGATTGTAGCACATGGTAAACAGAAATATTCATTTGTTCCTCATTCCCATACCATTTTAGCAATTTTCGCACTTTTGGACTTTTGTCCTTTTTATATGAGTCCTCATGCCTGCCTTTCTTTTTGAATTTTAATTCAGGCTCCTCTATCCCAAGTGGCCTTTTGTGTGAGAGGCGTATTCATGTTTCAGCTCACAGACGGAGAGGAACTTTCGGTGATTTAGTACTTACATGGTTTAGCATTTGTTTTGATATATAATGCTTTCATAGGAGTTTTGACTCTTATCTGCCTTTTGGCATTCATTTCTCGGCATGGGATCATTTGTATTTAATATACTATTTACCTTGCTCCTTTCCATGGGCCCTTGGCTGTCACCCCCTAGGACATTTTAAATGTGATATGGGTGGAGCCTCAAAATAGTATTCCAGACCCTTTGATTCTGGTTCATTTCACAGGGGTTCAGCAGGACTTCAATGTGTACATAGCTATTCGAGAAAACTGCTAAAATGGAATAAGTTCTTTCAGATAAACAACAATACACAGCCTTATACCCAAGAACGTTAATCATTCCAAAAATTCTGATATTCCCCATGCAACCGAGGGCTTGCTTCCTTTATTGAAATCAGTGAAATTTAAACTAAAACAAAACTAAACTTCATGGCTCAAAAAGACGACTCAACCAGATTATTTATATACAAGATAGAAGAAAACAAACAAAGCTCGGGAAAAATACGGCTTGAGAACTAAGCCATTTACTGGTAAGTTCTCTTCCCACCCTTGTAAATCTTGTAACTTATAAGTGGACGAGCCAAGTTTTGCCGCAATCTGGAAAGGACCTACCCACAACTGCTGGAATTTCATGTGTTTTCCTTTATCATCATGGGGGTGGTCCCACTTGAGAACCAAATCTCCCACTTCAAAGTCTTTTGTTCCTGCGTTGTGTTTTTCAAACCATCTCTTTATTACCTCTTGTTGTTGCTTAAAGCGCTCTCTGGCTTTAGATCGAGCCTCTTCTGCTTTCAGGAGATTATATATCCTCATTTGCAAGACTTCATCATCCGACCCTCTAGACTCTTGAGCTATTATGGAAGAGGGTAGCATGACATTGGGGGGGAGAATGGCTTATTTACCATACACAAGGGTATATGGAGACACTCCTATCGAAGACTTGGGGGTGACTCTATCAGCCCAAAGGGTGTTTGGTAGCGCTGAGCGCCAACTCCTCTGGTTTTCTATCACAGTCTTCTTTAAAATTCTAATCAAATTCTTGTTAGTAGATTCAGCCAATCCATTTCCTTGTGGATAGTAATTGGAAGAGTAATGAAATTTTATTCCTTTCTCATGAGCAAAAGCAGTTAATTTAATTGATGAAAAGTAAGTAGCATTATCAAAGACTAAAGAAATTGGAACTCCAAACCTGGTCATAATATGGTCCTGCAGGAAGTTGATGACCGCATCCTCATTTATTTTGCGCAGCGGGATGGCTTCGACCCAGCGAGTGAAGTAATCGGTCGTGGTCAGAATATAATTGTGTTGTAGGGAAGAGTTCGGCTTTATCTCCCCAATAATATCCAACCCCCATTGCTCGAATGGCTTCGTGATCATCACCGGCTTTAGTGGTGCGGCTGCTTTAGACTGTCTTCCGCTACACCTCTGACAAATGTCGCACCTCCTGACATGGGCGTGTGCGTCTTTGAAAAGTGTAGGCCAATAGTATCCGGCTCTGATAATTTTGTGAGCTGTAGTATCTCCTAAAAAATGTCCCCCAGCAGGCCTGTCATGCAAATCTATCATTACCTTCTTTGCATCTTCCTTTTCTAAGCATCTAAGAAGAAATACGTCGTAATTTTTTCTGAATATTATTCCTTCAATAATTTGATAGGAGGCTGACTTAAGATGCAATGCTCTTCTTTGCTTAGAATTCCAATGTTCTGGCAATAATCCTGTCTGAAGGTAATGCACAAGATCTCGATACCAAGATTCAGGAGCTGTGAACAGAGGACATACATCCATCAAATGTAACTAGCCTCGTCTTCCAAGGCATGTTCTTCATTGTTTCCATTTTCGGACATTAGTTTGCACAACCCTTGGCATTTAACTATAGAAGCTGGCTTGAACTCAAGGTCATACTCTTGAAGAGTTGTTACCCAATTACCCCTTCTTTCTCCTAACTCCTTCTGTACAAAAAGAGACCTTACAGCTGGGTATGGGACGATTACCTTGGTTCAGTGTTTTAATATGTAGGGCCTGAATTGTTTCACTACTTTAAACATTGAGTAAGCTTGTTTATCAATAGCCGGGTAGTTTAATTCAGCCCCTTGCAGACCAGTGCTCATGAAAGATATGGGGAATTCATCCCCCCCATCTTCCTTCTGAGTAAGCACAACTGCTAGCGAATCATCAAATGCAAAATTATACATAATAAAATATTTATCGAAATCTGGGCTTTTTAGGGAGGGTGCGTGTGCAACAACAGTTTTAATCTTGCTGAATGCGTTCTTCTCAATCTCAGTCCATTTGAATTGTGCACTTTGCTTCACCATTTGCTGCAACGGTTTGACAATCTGAACGAAATCTGGCACAAATCTTCGTACGAAATTTATCGTTCCCATAAATGATTGCATCCCCTTTTTATTATGGGGCAAGGGGATCTGTTCAATGGCCTTGATTCTTTTCAGGTCTATAGAGATTCCCTTCTTTAACACTACATGACCCAGCAACTTACCCTCTGTAACAACGAACACACACTTCTTGGGATTGAGTGAGATGCCATATTTTCGACAGCGTTCAAAAATATTCCCTAATTGAAACGCATGTTCTTCTCTCCTCTTTGAAAATATCGTAATATCATCGAGGTATATTACAACACTACGGCCAATCAAACCTCGGAAAGCTAGGTCCATAGCCCTCTGGAACGTAGCTCCAGCGTTTATGAGTCCAAAGGGAATTCTTCGGTAAGCGAAGGTTCCCCATCTGGTCCTGAATGTTGTCTTCAATCTGTCTTCTTCGGCTACTAATACTTGATTGTAGCCTGAGAATCCGTCTAATAAAGAAAATAGTTCAGAACCTGAGACCATTTGTAGTAGTTGCTCCATGGGTGGAACAGGATAGTTATCTTTATCTGAAGCGCGGTTTAAATTCCTGAAATCCACGCATAGCCTGATTTCTCCAGATTTTTTCCTTACCGGTACCGGATTTGAGACCCATTCAGAGTGCCTGACCTTAAAAATGATTCTAGCATCCAATAATTTCTTAACCTCACTTTGGATCAGAGGTTCCAATTTTGGGTGCATTTTCCTTAAAGGTTGCTGATAAGGTTTGACGCCAGATTTGATGGGGATAACATGCTGGATGATGCTGGTGTCGTATGTCTTCAAATATTCGTATGTCCAGGCGAAAACATCTTTATATTGATTAAAAAGACTGATGAACTTACTTTTTTCTGCTGGTGAACAGCATTTGCCAAGATTCACATATTTAGGATTTGTCTCAGTCCCTAAGTTTATCAACTCGAACTGCAGAGATGAGCTGTGAGTCTTCATGTTTGATGGTCTTCTAAACTTTTCATTTAAATCGAACATTCTTTCTAAGGTTCTGACTCCTTTAGGGATGAAATTATCATACTTCAGTTCGACCTAATGTTCTTCATCATCTATAATCGCCCCTTTAAATACCTCGTCATTCATTAAGCATTCTATAATCTGTTGATCGTCGTCAAACACTCGTAGGTTGGTAATCATATCAGGAACCGAGGGCCTGAAAAGCAATTCAACAGAGCATCGATAATTAGTAGGCACAAGCCTAGCAGCTGATGTGGCTAACAAGTCAGCTGCTGCATTTTTAAGTCTTGGAATTGATATAATATTAAATGCGTTAAAACACTTGAGTAGGTCCATACCTCATTTTGATAAGCTTTTAAGTGAGGAGAAATACAATGTATTTGATTCTGAACCTATTTTACAATTATTTAAGAATCTCCAAATACTTTCGGATTACTTACCTTTAATTCGATTGCTTTCCTTAAACCTTGCACCAATGCTTCATACTCAGCTGTATTATTCATACATTCAAAATCTAATCTACATGAAAGAAAATGTTTATTCTTCTTGGGGTCGATCAGGACACAGCCGGCCCTTGACCCTTCCAACGTCTTAGAGCCATCAAAAAACAATGTCCAAAAATCGCTAACTACTGCATGAGAATCTACTCCTACCGCTAAGTTTACTATTTTACAGTTGATTTCATCAGCCTGTGAAAATGGAAGGAGATCAGGCTGAGCGTCTGACGTGTTGTTGGCTTCTTCTGCTTGGTAATTTCCTGGTTCCAATTCAATAAAGTAATTTGCCAACACAGAATCCACTGGTTCGTTCTTTTCCTCAAGTTGAGTAACGTTGTATTTCATGTGAGGCTCCCTCAGAATTTTAATTTGATTCGAGATTCTTTTCTATGGCAGCCACAGATGCGACCAATCCGAGGCAAAGTATCCATTTAGTTTTTTTTACCAGTCTCTGCTCTGAACAAGCCCATAAGCGTCTGGTATGTCGGCCACCACGATATCAATAACTTGGCATACTTTATCATTTGAAGACATGCGAACTAGGACATCCTCCATTTCCCCAATTACTTTCATCTTCGTCCTGTCCAACTGAACAAACCTCCAAGTGGATGGCTTAGGCTGCCCATTTATCCTTTTACAGACTGATATTGGCATGACGTTAACCGATGCCCCTGAGTCTACCAGGAAATTATGTACGTTGTGATTAAATATTTCAAAAGTGAGGAGGAATGGTGGATTCTTGTTCTTAGACTTACCTCCAATGCTGGTTACTCTGATTTCTTCTTCTTCCTTGGGTCGATTGTCAATGGGCAGCCTCTCATATGCTGCTTCAAGCACTTTCAATAGTCTTTCTTTCTGCTGCGGCACTTTACACATTTCAAATAGTGAGATATTCGCCTTTACCTTCTTTATATCTTCCACGATGTCATATTCCATCTGTGGTTCGGTGGGATGCGGTTTATCAGCACTTGTCTTTTCTTCATTGGCCTTGGCCAGCATATCGTGCTGTCTAGGATCTTGACTGGTGATGGTGAATTCGGGAATTTCATCAGCAGAGGAATTTCTTTGAAATTTATTCACATTTTTCTGAAACCTTTTAATCTTTGGAAGCATGAGACTGTTTTCTTTAGCCAACCCTTGGCTCCTTGTTGTTACGTTGGTTTCCATGAAGTCCTTGTATTCCCAATTCATTTCTTCCTCAGCATCGAATAACGAAACAAAATTCCACAGAACCATGGTCTCTTCTTGTTCTTTCGTTGACGCGTTACTGCCTTTTCTTTCTTCATCTCCGTCTTCTGTCAATTTAGAATCCAATAGCTAATTCATAACCAACGTCATTGAGTTTATCCATTGAGGACAATTCTTTTCAGAGTGGGGTTGTTGGTGAAAAGTGCAAAAATTGTCCATTCCCACCTCTGTTAAATTCATAGATGCTGAATTGTGCGGAGGAGGTTGGGATTGATTGTTATCCTCCCTTTTCTTGTAATAGGGCTTGTAGAACTTTTGAGCTTCCTTTTCTTTTTCCAAGTCTATGATTCTGTTAGAAAGTTTCTGCATCATTTTTGCCATACTTTCAAAATCTGGTGATTGCTCTTCCTTAGGCTTAGTAAACAACAAGGCCTTCCTTCTCACCATTTTCTCTCCTGACCATTCGGGATAATCTTTGATACTTTCTCTTTCAGCCTCTACTATTTCAGCCTCCTCATAGGTCTCCGCTAGAGTAAGCTTGGCCTTTATTTTGGCAAACATGGCCAACTCGGGTCCCAAAGTTGAGGTATAATATTCAATAAGGACTTTATCCGAAGGTCTATCAGCTTCAAAGAAATTCTTGAGATATGCTGCAAATATTTGGGTGAAGCAGTGCACCTTCTCCTTTCTCTCCTTCTTTAAGGTGCATAGTCCTTTCATGAGGGCTGCATGAGTCTTTTGGGTTGCATACTTATTCTAAAAATCCTCTCGAAGGTATCCCAATCAGGGATAGAGTTTGCAGGCATACCAAAGTACCACGATGCGGCAGCTCCTTTAAGGGTGTGCAGGAAAAGTCTGCAAACTACATCCTCATACTCCCCAGCCCTTAACCCTTCTATTGCCAAATAGAAACTCTGCAAGTGGTCGTCTACAAGTATCTTCTCAATTGGGTCAAATTTGGGCAGCATCTTTTCAAAAGATTGAGGTAAATCATGTAATGGAGGTGTTAGGTTTAAAGGGGATCTGGCTCTCCAAGCAGGTGGTGGATTCGGTGCCTTGGGTGGTTGATTTGCATTTACGCCTGCGATGAGTCTAGGTGGAGAGTGAGGAGGTGAGAAAATAGGAGTATCGGGGCCTTCTTGATTCAGAGGCAATACAACTTCATGTAAGGCTATTTCTACAAGTTCTTCCCAATCCCCAACCAGCATTGAGTCTTCCAATATAGGGCGATCTTTCCTTTTATATTCTCTTCTGGGTAATTCAGGGATGATCAACAATCCTCCAATCTTCTTTACGTATGCCCTAGTGTGTCTTCTCATATTGTTAACAACTCCGTTGTCGACAGAATACAAATGTTCTCTACCCCCTTCTTTCGGAATTGGGTTATGAAACACACTGCTTTCTGAACTGTTACCAGTGGAATAGTCTCGAGAAAACAGGTTTCCACGGCCAGCCATGCACTGGAGGCCCTCCTTCTAGTGCCAAAAATTGTTGAGGCCTGGAAATTCACAGGCGACAACAACAAGGGATTCTCCCCAATCAACGTTCCCAACTAGCCCGTGACTGTTTGGTGTAGGGAATCCGTCCGGTTTGCGGTCCGGCTACCGTAGGTCAACTAACAAAATAAAAGATTTTACCGGTTGCGGCCCGGTCCACTGTATATATTTTTGTATTTTTACTTAAGATATGATATGCACGTGCCTAATTAACAATGCAGGGTGATAAAGGATGCAAGGAGTAGTCACAACGTGATGCGTAGGTTCTTACCTCTTGTCTTAGAAATCACAAGCATCTAAATCACATATATTGCCAGAAAATAAATACTAACTAAGCTATCTCTAGAGAGCTGGATATTAATTCATGAGTAATGCACTACTGTCCATGTGTTATGGCAAATTGCAGATAGATGTTCTTATAACCAAACATATAGACATGAATAAAAGTATACAAGATAAGATAGCTCATCAACAGTTAAAACTCCCATTTCTAATCCGGTGGATTATTCCTCTGTAAAGATCCAATATGGTACATGGTTCATAGAAGCCGCGCAGAGGTCGGAAGAGACCTTCTTCTTGAGAGCATCTCTTTCCGCAACGGCGGGCGGCCAAACTGCTAACTTATCCGTGGGATAACCGGGAAGCAAATTTTAACGCGTCAAAGGTCGGAAGCATTTCCCTTCTGCAACGGCGGAAGCTTCCAAGCTTTTCCCTTCAGCAACGTCGGGGCTCGGAAACCTTTCCCCTTCCGCAACGGCGGAAGCTTAGCGAATGTTCGAACGGATCGGAAGTCGGAGTGATAAGCAATCCGCAACGACGGCCAAGCTTGATCGGAAGAACAATGCTTCCGGCAGCCGCAACGACGGAAGCCCAATACTTACGGTTTGAAAAATCAAATCGAGAGACTTTACCGTCTGAGCGTCCGCAACTACGGAGACCAAAGTAACATGCGTTCCGACTCGAAAGCCAGTCGACAGCCAATTGAGACCGAGTTCAATATCGGAGCCCGTTGTCGATCCTCTTCCACCACTGCGAAAGCCCGGATAACCAAAAACTTCTGACTCAGCTTCCTTAATGCATTCACGTGGGACATTTCAGAACGTTTTTGCAGAATATTGATGCCATATGCTGGTAACGTCGATAGGGAGATGAACGGTCTGGGCATCTGACAGAAGGAGATGAACAGTCTCGGCATTTGGCATAAGGAGGTAAACAGTCGCACTTCTTGAACGTTTTCTTTGCTCATTGAAACAGCAAAGATGAGAAATAAAGGAACACAGTTCGTCGAGAGTGGGGGACATTGTTTTCTCTGTTATAGAAGCTTGGAGAGTTTTTCTATAGTTGGGAGATTGTTGTTTGTATTAGAGTCAACTGTATTCTCTGTTACATTTTGGGTCTTTATCTTTTGAAGTCCAGATTGTAATTCCACGGAGATGAGTCTTGAAGACTTTTTGTCCAGCATTCTGTTTTATAGTTACTGAAGTTGATGCCAGAACCATTGTGTACCATTTAAAGCCATTAATTGGATCGGTACCCATTGGAGAGGGACCCGGAGACGTAGCCCAGTGGACGGGGTGAACTCCGTTATCAACTTCTGTTTGTGACTCTGTTTCTGTGTTTTCTTCCTTGTATTTGTTTATGAGTGTTGTGGTTTTCATTCCTGTTCTGAGCATTTAACTTCTGTTAATGTTGTTCCTTTAATTAACCTGTTGAACGCATTCTTTTACAACAAACTTTTAATGCACTAAGGTTGAGGTCCTACGGATCATATTTGGTATCAGAGCTGGTTGACTGTTGTGCAAGTTTGTGAATGCTTACCAGGTCCAGGTTAAAGCTTGGTGAAGGAGAATTAGTTGAAGGAGATCCTGAGATTGGCTCCAGGAGAACATTCTCAAGAACCATGTCTTCTCCACGAGGGGAAGAAGAAGGACATACCGAACGGGAAAAACCTGTCATTTCTGAAACTGAGTTTCTAGAGGCTTTTATGAGCATGAAAGCCATGATGGAACTTCTACTCAAAGAGCGAGCAGAAAGGAAGAAGAAAGAAGAAGGATCTTCATCCAGAGATGCAAAAGTGAATCCAAAATAAAAGGGTAAATGAGTAGGAGGTGATGGTGAACCTCCTGATACTAAACATACTTTTTCTTCTTCTCATACTTCTCATAATGCAAGTCCTAATATGCCTTATTTAAAATTGGATGTAAAATTTGAATTACCTATTTATAATGGAGATGTAGATGCTGAAAAATTAGACAATTGGATCAAGCAACTTGAAGTATATTGCAGGGTGCAGGGCATTAATGATGACCCTTCCAGAATCCAATTGGCCACTTTGAGAATGAGTGGAATGGCTCTTACTTGGCGGGAGAGCAAGATTCAACAAGATCTTCGAAAGAATGGTAAAATTATTTCAGTTTGGAATGAATTCATTGAAGTATTGAGGAAGCAATTTTATCCTTTAGGTCACATGCAGCAATTAACCATGAATTGGCAAATGTTTAGACAAGCTAAAGGACAAAGCATTCAAGATTACACTCATGAATTCAGAAAGAGGGCTATTGCATTGAATGTTTCGTTAGATACACAGGAAAATCTTCTTAAGTACATTGGTGGCATGCATTCTTATTTGAAACATACTTTGTTGATGTTTAATCCCAGTAATTTGGATGGTGTATGTGTTCAAGCTACCCATTTAGAAGCCAGGGGTAAGCATGCTAATGATACTTTTGTGAAGTCATTTAAATTTGACAGCAGATCAAAAGGTAAAGATAAGGGGAAAAAGAAGATGGCTACTGTTAAGAAAGAGGGTGAAAAGCCTACATGTTCGCATTGTCAGAAGGGGCATGATGTCTCTAAGTGTTGGAAACTTCATCTGGAGTTAAGGCCAAATAAGTACAGAGGAAACAAAGACAAAGGAAAAGGAAAAGCTACTGCAGCAACTATTCAAGACTTGGGATCCGACTCAGGTGATGAAGCAAAGGTTACAGCTGTCGGAATCCAAGGTAAGGATAAAAGTATCTCACTTCCCATTGATGCACAATCAAATTCTAGTGCAAGTACAAGTCTGCCATCTACTTCTAAGCAAAATGATAAAGATAGAAGTGCACTGTTTCATGTTTGTGTCATTGCAAATCACACAAAGATTGATACATTGTTTGATAGTGGTTCACAAGTAAATCTGATATCAGAAGAAGTGGTTAAGAAATTGCATTTAGTTATTGTGCCTCATGAAAAGCCCTATCCTCTAGGTTGGGTTACTAATGATACACGATTGCAAGTTACAAGGAAATGTGTATTAAAATTTGCAATTACTGAAAAGTTTAGGGATGAGGTAGAATTAGATGTAGTACCACTCAACATTTGTGGAATTGTACTTGGGAGTCCATATTTGTATGACCGAAAAGCAGTCTTTTATAGAGAGAAGAATAAGTATCATCTTTTTAAAGAAAGTATGGAATATATTTTATGAGCACATAAGATAAAAACCAATCTAGCAATAGTCTCTGCAGGACAAATGAAGAGGTTGGTAAATGCTAGTAATAACTTTGTGTTGATGATGGTTAAGATGAAAAATGATGAAGTCTCTAAATCTTTTGAAGAATGTGACCCTAAGCATAAATCTGAACTGATTGACATCGTTTCTGAGTATGATGATTTGTTTCAAGATCCGAAGGGTCTACCACCGAAGAGAGAGATTCAGCATGAGATACATCTGCAGCAGGATGTGCCACTCCCGAACATAGCCATGTACCAGATGTCTGTAATGCGGAACGAAGAAATCAAGAAGCAGGTTCAGGAGCTGATTGAGAAGGGGGTCATCCGGCCCAACACTTCTCCTTGTGGCTCTCCTATAGTCTTGGTTCCGAAGAAGGATGGGTCTTGGAGGATGTGCATTGACTATAGGGCCCTTAACAAAATCACCATTAAAAACAGGTATCCTCTTCCTCATATTGATGATTTGCTTGATCAGTTGAAACATGCAAATTATTTTACAAAATTGGATCTGCGTAGTGGGTATCATCAAATCCGTGTTGCTGAGCATGATGCTTGGAAAACATCTTTTAAGAAGAAACAGGGTTTGTATGAATGGCTTGTGATGCCTTTTGGGCTGTGTAACGCACCTGCTACTTTTATGTGGGTCATGAATGATGTCTTTCAGTCATTCATTGATGATTTTGTAATTGTATATCTAGATGATATCCTTGTGTTTAGCAAAACTTGGGAAGAGCATGTTGTACATGTGAAGAAAATTTTAGATGTACTGAGAAAGGAAAAGCTTTATGTAAAAATGTCTAAATGTGAATTTGCTAAAACTTCTTTAGTATATCTAGGCCATATTATTGGTGGAAGCCACCTGCGAGTGGACCCAGCCAAGGTTGATGTCATTGTAAACTGGCCACGGCCTAACACCGTTACTGAAATCAGAAGTTTTCTAGGTGCGGTTTAGTATTGGAGGAAATTCATTTCTGGGTTTTCCTCCATTGCTGCGCCTTTGCATGCATTAACAAGTGTTACAGAAATTTTCCAATGGGGAGGCAAGCAACAGAGAGCCTTCGACACTTTGAAGGAAAAGATTAGCACAGCACCAGTTCTGACACTGCCATATTTGCAGCATCCATTTGATATTGAAACCGATGCTAGTGGGTTTGCCATGGGAGCAGTTTTGATGCAAGGAAGGAAGCCAGTCTGCTACCATTCAAAAACATTCTCTACTGCAGTAAGTAACTATCCGACCTATGACAAAGAATTGTATGCTTTATTACAGAGTGTGAAGAAGTGGAAACATTATATCATGGGAAAAGAGACAGTCATACATACTGATCATCAGCCACTTCAATATTTACAATCTCAAACTAAAATACAACAAAGTAGGCATTTAAGATGGATGGGGTTCTTACAACAGTTTCATCTCATAATTAATTACAAAAAGGGAATTCAAAATAAAGTAGCAGACATGTTATCAAGGCCACCTATAAATGCTTCAATCATTCTTCAAAACAGTTCATTAACACATGAAAGTTATATTGAACAGTATGCAGTAGATAAATATTTTAAGGAAGTATATGCATCACTAATACATGGTAAACAGGAAGAGAACTATTTTGTGCATGAACAGCTCTTGTATCATCTCGGTAAACTCTGTATTCCAGAGAAATAAAGAGTGCATGTGATCCGAGAGGCACATAGTTCATTGATTGCAGGACATTTTGGTGTAAGCAAAACATTGTCTGTACTGCAAAATCATTGTTATTGGCCTCAAATGCAAGAAACTATAGCTAAATATATAAGGGGTTGTGTTATGTGTGCAACAAGTAAGCCTAGCAATAGGAAATTGGGGTTGTACACCCCTCTTCCAGTTTCTTCTCGTCCTTGGGAAAGTATCTCTATGGACTTTGTAGGGGGGATACCTATGTCTAGAAAAGGGCATGATTACCTATATGTTGTTGTGGATAGGTTCAGCAAAACGTGTATCTTAATGCCATGTAACAAGCAGATCACTGCTGAACAAACAGCTCTTTTATTCTTTCAAAATGTTTGGGTACATTTTGGGCTGCCCATGTCTATTATATCGGATTGAGATTCCCGGTTCTTGGGAAAATTCTGGTCAACTTTATGGGAGCTTATGGATACCAAACTAAATAAAAGTACAGCTTTTCATCCACAGACCGATGGGCAAACAGAGGTAGTGAACAGAACAGTGGTTCAGCTGCTCAGAGGATATTGTAGTAAGCATCCTAAACTTTGGGATGAGCAGTTGCAGTATATACATCATGCTTACAATCATGCAGTTCATTCCTCCATGAAAAGATCTCCTTTTGAAACTTGTTTTGGTTATCTGCCAAAAACACCGATGGACTTCTCTTTTGGCAAAGATGCAGTGGATGGACACCATGATGCAGAAAAAGAGTTAAAGTTCATTCAGAGGATCCAAGCAGTGCAGCAGGCAGTTCAAGAACAGTTGGAGAAGAGCCAGGCAAAGTACAAGGCTAGGCATGATAAGCATCGAATTGATCATCAATTTCAGATAGGTGACAGAGTTTGGTTACATATCACCAAAGAAAGGATGAAAGGTGAAGGTAAAAAGCTTAAACCTATCAGGTATGGTCCTTTTGAGATCTTGGAAAAGGTTGGTACTAATGCTTTTCGCTTGAATTTACCTCCATACATGCAAATTTATTCAGTTATCAATGTTGAGAATCTTAAATTGTATGAGCCTCCTATGATCATGGATGAAGAAATTAACATACAGATTCCTTCAGTTGATGATTTGGCACCTGAATATATGAGAGAGTTGTAGGATGATGCTATTCTTGACAGAAATATAAGGACTTCACCAAGGGGGAATGCTGAGTACCTTCGAGTGGGGCTGAAAGGAATGCATCCTAGCAAAGCGAGATGGATGGAGATTGGGAAAGTGAGGGAACTTTACCCTCACTTACTTGCAGAATAATTCAGGCTTTTGGAGGTCCAAAAGCTCTCCAATGGGGAGTATTGATCCGGTAAAGATCCAATATGGTACATGGTTCATAGAAGCCGGGCAGAGGTCGGAAGAGATCTTCTTCCTGAGAGCATCTCTTTCCGCAACGGCGAGCGGCCAAACTGCTAACTTATCCATGGGATAACCGGGAAGCAAATTTTAATGCGTTGAAGGTCGGAAGCATTTCCCTTCCGCAACGGTGGAAGCTTCCAAGCTTTTCCCTTCCGCAACGTCGGGGCTCGAAAGCCTTTCCCATTCCGCAACGGTGGAAGCTTACCAAACGTTTGAACGGATCGGAAGTCGAAGCGATAAGCAGTCCTCAACGATGGCCACAAGCTTGATCAGAAGAACAATGCTTCCGGCAACCGCAACGGTGGAAGCCCAAGACTTACGGTTTGAAAAATCAAATCGGGAGACTTTACCATCTAACCGTCCGCAACTACGGAGACCAAAGTAACATGCGTTCTGACTCGAAAACCAGCCGACAGCCGATTGAGACCGAGTTCAATATCGGAGCCTATTGCCGATCCTCTTTCGCCACTGCGGAAGCTCGGATAACCAAAAACTTCTGACTCAGCTTCCTCAATGCATTCGCGTGGGACATTTCAGAACGTTTTTGCATAATCTTGATGCAATATGCTGGTAACGTCGATAGGGAGATGAACAGTCTGGGCATCTGGCAGAAGGAGATGAACAGTCTGGGCATTTGGCAGAAGGAGGTAAAAATTCGCACTTCTTGAACGTTTTCTTTGCTCATTGAAACGACAAAGATGAGCAATAAAGGAACACAGTTCGTTGAGAGTGGGGGACATTGTTTTCTCTGTTATAGAAGCTTGGAGAGTTTTGCTGTAGTTGGGAGATTTATTTTTGTATTAGAGTCGACTGTATTCTCTGTTACATTTTGGGTCTTTATCTTTTGAAGTCCAGATTGTAATTCCACAGAGAGGAGTTTTGAAGATTTTCTGTCCAGCATTCTGTTTTACAATTGCTGAAGTTGATGCCAGAACCATTTTGTGCCATTTAAAGCCATTAATTGGATCGGTACCCATTGGAGAGGGACCCGGAGACGTAGCCCAGTGGAGGGGGTGAACTCCGTTATCGACTTTTGTTTGTGACTTTGTTTCTGTGTTTTCTTCCTTGTATCTGTTTATCAGTGTTGTGGTTTTCATTCCTGTTCTGAGCATTTAATTTCTGATAATGTTGTTCCTTTAATTAACCTGTTGAACGCATTCTTTTACAACAAACTTTTAATGCACTAAGGTTGAGGTCCTACGGATCAATTACTCATAGTGGAAAACATCATAAAGGATACCAAAGAACGTTCAGGCAAGAACATAGGTTCAGGAAGTTAGAACGCTCTCATAGTTACTGAGACACAGTTGAAAACGAAATAGTTCCCATTCAACGTCGCTCATTTGACCACATTGATAAATTCCACATAGCATTTTCTCCAGCCGGCAAAATTTGCAATTTCTGGTTTTTAAAACGAAATAGTTCCTCTTACAAGCAATAATTTACAAGTTTTTTCGAGGGAAAAAAAATCCCTTCTCAGTTCTAACTTTCCAATATTTAAACTAAAATAGTAGACTGCTTGCGCTGCCCCCCAACGTGTGACCTTTCGGTTCCTAGAACGTTTCATATCCCTCTTTTTTATCTTTACTGCGTGCACTCATGATCTGCTGAGTAACTGACAGACTTTTCAGGTTTGTGTCTTTGCCGATATTGATTTTGCCTTTTGCTTCGCTTGTCCTTCTTGCAATCTTGTCGGTTTCGGTTCGACCTTCGCCAAAACTGTCCAGCTCCTTTCTGCCACCTATCTCCCAGCTAGACCTTCACGCTGTGGTAGTCTGGACAGTCTCTTGAATCCTCCTGCAATTAAACGACGTCTATCATTCATAGGGACTGTATTTTCAACAAAATCAAACTACGTTAAATTATGTCAACCAAACGACTAAGCAACAAGAAAAGCCATGTACTGCGTTACTGTTATGAGAACTTAACAAGCGCCGACACCACTATTTCATCCATCTACAGGTTCTAAAGAAATCACCAACGACGAAAAACAAAAACTCATCAGCGGCTTAAAATGCTAACATCGGTCGGGTAGACTTATTCACAGCCGCATAAGAGGGTCTTAACAGGCGACGGGCAGTGCGAAAACACGTAGGCCTATCGACGTCAGAAAATTTATGACCTAAGTTGTGGGCAGGAAAGCTTCCAATCAGAGATCAGACAGACATCAACATCGAAAGCCAAATGTTTTGCGCAGCCGCAACGGCAGAAGAGGAAAAGGCTACAGACACGTGACTGGAAATCGACACGCATCGGTGGGCGGAGCGCTTACACTTCGGGTAGCTAGCTGCTTTGGGAGCCGCAATGGCAGAAGACAAACATACAACAACCTCTGATCAAAACATACTTTGACACCCGATTCATAAAAAATATTAAGTGTTCGGAACAGCTTTAAAATTCAGCAATGGTCAAAAAACCTGCTTCACCTCCGAAACAACGATTTTACAAAGAACAAAAGGTCCGATTCATCTTCGAGTAGCAAATAAAACTCAAAATCTACGACCCACAACAATTTTCAAACACAGGCAACTTTTGAAAACAGGACGAGAGTCAATCTTCAAAATCACCCAACATTAGAGCACGACCAAAAATAATATTCACGGATCCAACGATTTAAAACAACACTAAATCATGAGGAGGGGACCAAAATTTGAAAAATTTGGGGAAAACAGTTGCCGCTGCAACAAATGTGTAATGAGGCTAGAAAGACACATGATGGTGTTCCGATTCTATCTTGAATTTAGTGTTGTAATCTGACATCATTCTAGAAAAGTATGGCAATTTTGTGAAATTTTGGAAATTAACTAAGAATGGAAATATTACTCAAAACTGACCTAAGGAAATGCTGCCATAATTCATAGGTTAAGCAAATTTTCCTCTCCATACTCTCAGGATATATCTTGTGGAAGTGGATATCTAATCATGGTCTCATTTCAAAGTAAATAGTAAATTAGATAAAGTCGTACAGTCCAGATCAAAGGAAAGAACATAGATCGACAAAGGGGAAAGAATCCGCAAAGTAAATGTGCATGGAAGATAACATTCCAAAGTGCCAAAGTGAAGTTCTGTGTTTGATAGATGATCAACAGACAAGGAGGATTCCACAAGAGATCGACGGTTCACAGGAGTTGCAGAAAGAGATTTGCGGAAGGCAATTTCGAAAAAAGTTGGAAGGAACATCCGCAACCCACAATCCGCAATCCACAACCCACAATTCGCAATCTGAAACCCGACTGTAGAAAGAACATCGTGGCTGCATAATTACATAATTCGTCTTTTGAAATTTGGGAAATGCATGCCCGCAATTGCAGAAATTTAATTGCGAAAGAATGATTGCGTAAATATCATTGCAAAAAGGGTAAATGCGGAAGCCATTTTCAAAAAAGTTGAAAGACAGGCCTGCAACCTGCAACCCGCAATTGCAAAAGGAAGGAGTTCCCACATATTGCAGAAAGATCGATGCAGAAGGTTAATTGCATAAAGACAATTTGCAGAAAGATAAATGCGGAAATCTCATTGTAGAAAGGTAACTATGGAAGCAAAAAAATAGTTTGTGGAAAGATAAATGAGGAAAGGTAAATGCGAAAAGATAAATGCGGAAAGGTAAACGCAGAAATATAAATGCGGAAAGGTCATTGCAGAAGGATTTCTGTTGCGGAAAGGTCCTTGCTGAAGGTCGTGACTGAAAATTTTTTAAAAAGTTAAAATGATAAATATAGTATATCAATAAACTATAAGAAAAAAACTAATATATATAAAACAGAGTCTGGTATTCCTGTAGATGGCAGATCTAAGAAGAATATACATGATAGCATTAGAAAATAACAAATTAGTTAATTCTGTTAAACAGGGTTGTGATGAATAAAAATGGGTGTGACTATATAAATAGATAAGTGAGTGTTAGTTAATGGACGTGTTTGAAAAGACATCATCTGTTGTGAAAGGTCATGATGAAGTTGTGTGATGGTTTAAATGAAAAGACATGAGTTTCCAATATTGAAGAGATGTGGTGAGATGCGTGTTAAAGGTATTATAGACAAAGGTTTGAGAGGAAGAGTGTGTCTTTGCAGTCCAAATCCATGTAACAGCAGCAACAGAAAACAAAGACCAAGGACTAATGACAAACCATTGACAGAATTGAAGACATAAGAAGATCTGGAAGTCTGATTGAAACATATTAGGGTGGAAGGGTGGTGCTAGGGCAGGCTGCAGGCCTGCAAGGGGTTCGTAGCCTCCTTCCAATAGAAGCTGGTAAATAAGATATTGAAGCATCCTTTCAGTAGTAGTTGATAAACAAGGTGGTTATAGCCTCCTTCTAGTGGCAGCTGGTAAATAGGATGTTGAAGCATCCTTTCAGTAGCAGCTGATGAACAAGGGGGGCATAGCCTCCTTCCAGTATTTGCTGGTAAATAGGGTGTTGTAACATCCTTGTATGTAGGAGCAGGTAAATAGGGTTTCGAAGCATCCTTTTAATAGTAGATGATAAACTAGGGGTTCATAGTCTCCTTCCAGTAGTTGATGGTAAATAGGGTGTTGTAGAATCATTGTCTGTAGGAGCTGGTAGAAACTAAGGTGTTGTAGCATCCTTCAGTTATAGCTGAGAAACTTGGGGATTGTTGTCTCTAGCAAGTAGTAGCTTGCAAAAACCATTGTAAATATAATTTTGCAGTAATATAAAGTGTTGGTGGTTTTCCCAATTGGGATTCCACAATAAAAGTTGTGTTCTTTGTATTATGTGTTAATTAATAAGTTAAAAGTGGTTTTAATTGTTAAAAGTTATCAATATTGATTCACCCCCCTCTCAGTATTGTCCAATATTCCAATAGGAATGGATGTGAAATGAAGCTTTACCTTATTCCTTCTTCGATTTATTTGGTTCCCTCACTCATACTTAGTAAAAAATGGTTAATTTTATGTCTGATACATCGGTCTCTCTAATAAAATTCAAAATATGCCATCATTTGTTGAAAGAGATGAGTTTTCTTCATCCATACTCCATCAGATGTAGAAACAAATATTCACATTCCATAGTGTGGTCCAATGGACAACTATTCCATGCCCAATATGAGTTATGACAGAGTATCACTAGTTGTTGAAAGATAGGCTTTCACATCACATTCAAGCATACAGTAAACGCTCATACAAAACCATCAAAGACAAGTATTTGGGAAGGGACGTCCAATCCACCTTAGTATTCATCTTTGATTATTATTTATACATTATGAGAGAGGTTGGAGTGGTTGTACCTGCTCCAAATACTCATATGTTAATATCTCTTTAAACCATATAATTATACAAATATGATGACATTTAAGAGGTCAAGTGGCCCCCTATACATCTTCCCCACAAAAAATATGTTTCTTCATCCCGAAGTGAACAAAGAAATATGCATCAACATCTTGGGTCTCTTCTATTGTTGAAGTAGTCCTCACTGTGCATCAACCATGCATACCAGTCTGCATAGGTAACTTAGCCACAACAACCTCCAACTTGATAGGGAAACACGTGTGTACAAGGCTCTACTGTGACTGGTTACTCTTCAGCCTCCATCTTCAATCTAGTAGTAGTCCATCAAAGTCTCATCCTCTCACAATGGCAGTCGACTATCCTTTTCTACAACGAGGTCTTTTGGTTTAAAGCCTCACCTTGGCTCATCTAACCGACATCTCCATTGGTTCAGGCATGCAGAGCCTTTTGGCTCTTCGAGTTTCTATGACATTTCTCTGTCTTCTATATTTCTGAGGTCACAACCCATGAATAGTTTCAAAATTTTGATACTTATGGGTTTAAGCACATTGTCATCATGTCTCATTGGAGCTATTTTCTATGTAGGTGTATGATATCTTCTTGAATGTAATTGTCATCTTTTGAAATTCCTGCAAGATTATGTGATTCCTACTCATGTGCATGATCTTGGTAATGACCAAGTACCCTGCCTTTAAGAAAGACCAGAATTTGACCTTCTCGACTCGGTCAACACAAAACATTTAATAAACAACATTAAACTCAACTTACAATGGTTGGCAAGAGACCAACTTAATTTACATAAAGTGGAGGGGATCGCTTGCCTCCATTGAGACTCACATTTAACCCCCTCTTGACTTCAAAAATTTATAGCAGAGCCACTTTTTAGAAGCCGGCACTGAACAATACCAACCCAAAAATAATATTTAAATATATCGACCGAATTTAATCTAGCAATATTAACCAACCGAAAAATATCAAAAAGTTGGTTGTATTGACCAAAAGACAGTATTAACTTTTCATATTAAGATAATCAGTAAGCAATCGATGGATTCATATTGGATGGTTGGTGACTTCATATGGAAATCAGTTGATGGTCTCCAGACCTCCACATCTAAATAGCTACTTAAGAACATGAGAAGCAACCACATAAGACCTTCCTTTCCGTTGACAGGATTCTTTAGGTGGAAATTTCATATTTTCACAAGTGGGAAACATTGTGTACTTCCTTGGAATGGGGACCAAGGAATTTGGTAACATTTCATCTGTGTTCAATGAACTTAGTTTCTCCAGAGACTCATCACTCACTTTCTGTGCACAGTCTGACGATGAATAAATTCCACATCCGTTGGAAAACAGCCTCTGGCTCTTACCAATTTGCAATGCGGCATCTAATTTCAGTCCAATCGACAGCAATGTTACGGCTTTGTATACTCTAATGTCCTTGTCTGGATGCTTCAAAGGTTTCAACAGTTTGTTGCTCCTTGCAGTTTTTGCGGAATAATATTCACCACCCAACCCACTATCATCGCATTCGTCATAATTCCGAAGGCCTTTTAGTGGCAGAAGTTCTTTGAATGGCTCCTGCACAGAATAATTTTACAAATCCTCGTAAACTTGCTCGCGTAGAGAAAAATCTAATTCTAACATCATATTTGAGCCTTCTAGTTGCTCATTGATGCTTCAGAGTTCTTCCAGCTGCAGGTTTTTCAGTTCTGGAGTTTGGTGGTCACATGAACACCTACGCGCATCTATTCAAGTCGGTAATATCTCTGAGCCTTTAAGAACATAATCAATGTCACTAATAGGCATGATAAAATTGTCATCACGCAATTCTTGCCAAAGAAAACTGCTTTTGTATTTCTATTTGTATGACCAGGAGAACGAATCCAACATGTCTTCCCCTCGCACTTTCGACAACCATCGCTTTACATCTCTAAGTCGCAAGCCATTTAAAGCCACTAGCTAAACTTTAATCAAATTTGGATGCTCGGCCTGACCTCCTCGGCTCAAGAAATATACAACATGAACCTTCCTGACTTCTCCGATTATGGATTCCATAGGCAGCTTAGCAACAATTTCGAGGCACGTTATTGAATTTGGCTTGAGATCTGGAGTAGTGATGCGCCGATCCCCACTGCTTATTAATTGCTTTACAAAAAATAAGAACTGACCAACTTTCCTTTACATCTTACAACTTCCTTCAGGTTCGAGCCACCCCACTCCTTGTTGTTGTCACCCAGCCGAGTGAAGGAGGCAACGGATCCAGATGTTGCAAGCTAGGCTTTCACATCACATTCGAGCATACAGTAAACTCTAATACACAGCCATCAAAGAAAATTATTTGGGAAGGGACCTCCATTCCACCTTAGTATTCATCTTTCATTATTATTTATACATTATGAGAGAGGTTGGAGCGGTTGTACCCGCTCCAACTACTCATTTGTTAATATCTCTTTAAACTATATAATTATAAAAGTATGATGACATTTAAGAGGTCAGGCGCTCCCCTCTACACTAGTCATTTGAAAATGAAGACCTGCAAACTTGTCATTTCATAAAGGAATATTCCACTTGGAGGATATTTAGGCTCACTTGGGACTAAATTAGATTATATCATGATTAAGTGGTTAATTAATCCAAAGTTGAGTCAATGGGAGGAGGGGCACCCTACTTATATGTATAATGGAATTCCAAGTGATTTATAAGTGCAATGGAATCATGATCACACTCCCTCTCAACTTATTGGGTTTCCATCCTTCCCCATTTCCACTCGTTGGTTCGCTCTCCTCTACTTATATAAGCAAACTAGACCTCCAAGTGGAATTCCATCACTTAGTATTCCTTTTGCTCCCATTTATTTTAATATGTGATAATTTCCTTCCTTAGATGAGGTTTATGACATAATAACCATTGATACTAAGTGAAACCTTGAATTTTTTTGCAACCATAGGATTCTTTTAGACAGATATTAAGCCTCTTTAGATTGACATGCCAAAATTAGGTCCCACAAAGAAAAAGTTGATAACTCCCTTATATTTTCTTGAAATCATGAACCGTTTGAACCGTTGGAAAGATAATAAACATGTATACATGATACGCCCATATATGATCCATAAAATTCATTTTATCCTTTCTTCAATTTTACAACAAATTCCTCCACCCTCGCTGGTCATGAAATTGACAAAACACAAAGAGGGTAAAAATCAAATTTAAACAATGGAAATAAAACCCAAGGCATGAGGAGACATGAAAAACATAGAGGGATGTTCTAATAATGTTAAAACTCATTAAATCATGCATAAAAACTTCATGCTCAATTGAATTCAAATTTCAAAGAAGTTTTAAAAAATAAACCTTTAAAATTAGTCAAGTCAATCATAAACCATCTAGGGAGTGTTTGAAACAATACCAAGCCAAAATCAAGAATCAAAGGGGTATTTTATTAAGTGATAATTCCCTTCCTTAGATGATATTTATGATATAATAAGGATTTATACCAAGTGAAAGCTATAAACTGTTTTCAACCATATACTTCATTTATCCAAATATTAGGCCTCTTTAGATTGACATACCAAAATTCTATGCCATGACAAAAAAGTTGATAACTCCCTTATATGTTATCGAAATCATGAACACTTTGATGCATTTGAAATATTATACATAGTTATACATGATAAATCCATTGGTGATCCATAAAATTCATTTTATCCTTGATTCAAATTTACCACAAAGGGCCTCCACCCTCGTTGGTCATGAAATTGGAAAAACACAAAGAAGGTAAAAAGTCGCATTTAAAAAATGAACATCAAACCCAAGGTATGGGGAGACATGAAAATAGTATAGGTATGTTCTGATATGTTAAAACTCATTCCATCATGCATAAAAACTTCATGGTCAACTAAATTCAAAGTTCAAAAAAGTGTTAAAAAAACAAACCTTTAATATCAATCAAGCGAATCGTAAACTATCGAGGGATTATTTGAAATAGTTCCAAGCCAAAGTAAAGAATCAAATAGATCCAAAACACTCATCATATTCTATCCATCAACCCTTTTTCTCAACAGTAAATGTTCTGCTCAATATTGGCGAGAATGTCCTTCAAGTTTTCTCACAACAACAACGGTGACTTTCCAAAATCTCGTCATAATGTTTGCATATTTATGCCATCTAGCCGCAAGTGCAATAAATTTCTCCCATATATATTCAATGTTCAAAACTTTCTCCAATATCAGGCAATTGCGACAACTTATTTCAATCTCGCTGCAAATACGATGTCTTTCTCCCATTTCTTCCGCAACATTGTGTTGGAGGAGCTGGTCGATGAGCCAACTAGACTAGTTAGCTGACTAATTAGAGATTAGGTTGGCCTCCAAAGGTCGTGTCGGTTGACTAAACAGACAAGTAGTTACTCATAACTGTTTTGTAATCATATATAATAGGTTGTTGAGCCAAATACGAACTTGGTTCGGTTTTGATATTTGTATAAACCCATATGTGTTTTGTGTAATATAAGTTGTTATTCAATTTGCTATCGTTGTCTCTTGTCTTTGTAATGATTATATGATTCTTTATGTGTATTATTGGTAACTTAGTGATCTGAGTGATTACAACATTGGTTTCGTTTTCGGTAGTACATGTACGGATGAAATGACCAGTAGCATATGATCTCAGAGCAAGAGATTAAATACTGGTGGGAGCGTACAATTGCAAACTATTTGTAGAACTACGCTAGAAGAAACAAGCTGACTATTTCCTAGGTGAAGGAGAAATTATTCACTGAAACGCATGAAAAGTTTGTAGAATCGGTACCTCAATTTCTGAAGAAATTACTGGATGAAAAAGTCGATAGACACTAAGAAACAAAAGTTGCTCTAGAAACTGATAAGAGGAGGGAACACGAATCTGTCTGAGTGGTTTGAAAAAACCGTAGACGAGTTCTGCATAGACTACGGTATGGAAGAGAGAGTCTTTGTCGAGAGTATCAAAGTGATATTCTATAATTATTTCACTGATAATTTCCTTTTCTCACTACCGACCCTTTTGTTTAGATTCCTAATCGACAGAGGAGTAGGGAATATTGTTGAACCTCGTTCATCACTGATCAAACTGCCACCAAATACCAACTGGGCGAAGAAGTAGAAAGCATGGGAGAAGTTCATTGCTGAAAGGGAGTGGGAGTACTTCTTGAGCAAATAGACAGAACTATCCAATCTTACTAAAGCATCGGGTAGGCTATGGTGGGGTAGCTGGTCATGTGTCGAGGTGGAGTAGAAGGATTCTAGTCGAATTTAAAAGGAACCACCAGCAATGAACAGTCAGGCCAAGAAAGAAATTATTCGGACGGTGACTCACAAAAGCACTCTAGATTTGCATAAAATAGAGAGAGATGAGAGGAATAAGAGAAGGGAGGAATGAAGAGAGTAGGCCATTGCACTGCAGATAAGAATGAATACTAGAGTGAATGAACATGAAGGACATCCACCAGAGTCGGGTCATGACCGACAAGAAGAGGGCGTAGATGAGGAAGAAGTGTCACCAAGAAAAGAATATCTATGGATAGAGCAGCATGAAGCTCTCCATATTGAGATACCCCAGGAGGTAAGACCTCTATCTCTAGTTAATCCAAACCTGAGTGCCAGAGTGCAGACCATTGTCAAAGAGGACCTAAAGCTACGAGCTGGTGAGTTTGACGTATGGATTCGACTAGACAACGAAGGAAACAATGTCGACCATCTGGTAATTTGTCGACCTAAGGAATGAAACTGGGTCACGTTCCAAACGTACCCATCCAACCAAAGTATCAACCTACTCTACCCAGGAAATGATGGAGAACCTCCCCTGCCAAACAAAGCTTCAGTAAACACAGAACAGTCAGATCCGCAGAGGAGAATATCCGAGTTACAACAACAAGCTTGGACTTCGATAGAAGAAGTCGAATTGATCCGACTACTTGTCGAGGAAAAACCGACAAATAAAACGACCAACGAAAACAAGATTTCCGCCAAAACTAGCTCTAATCATCACAGAGCTGCAGAGAATATCCCACCACCACAGCCATAAGGAGACACCAACGCCAACAACATGGGGCATAACGCAGCACACATCCCCCTCTATGAGAGTGATGAGGATCCCAGATGAAATTGGTTCATCTGTGAATCGACATGGGAGGATAACGCTGTAACTAGTGAATATAGAAAGATGGCACAGTTCGTTGGTTCCTTGACAAATCGAGCACTAACTTGGTTTATGGCATATACCAAGAAGACACCCAACATGAACAAGGAAAAAATTAAGCAACAATTCTTATCCTTCTTCAAAACACCAGATACAAAGCATCTGGCGAAAAAAAAAAGTTGAAAACAACTATTCAAAAACCCACAGAAACTGTTTGGTTCTATGACAAGCGATGGAAGGACCTATTGAGCCAATTATCTATAAAATTGGTGAACAATTATTAATTCAATGGTTTCTTGTAGGACTTGTACAGAATATCTGAAGAAATATAAGTCTGGACACATTCAAGTCATATGAAGAAGCACTCACGAAAGCTCTACAGGTTGAGATGGGCGATGACTATCCAACACACCCTGTCAAAAATCGCATTGAGGAACATTTGGAAATCATGCAAAAATCACTAAGAGAACCAAACCTCAAAGGTCAACATATCTGGTGCATGAACTACTCGACAGCCAACCATACTAAATACAATTGTCGACAAGAATTCTACCGACAAGATGTCTGATTTGTCCATACAAAATGTTTCTGTGATATTTTCCAAGAACATGGGATACACACAAAGAAAGACTGTCCATTCAACATGAAGAACATCAAATCTTCATGGTGCGAAATCTACGAAGTAAAAAGTCATACAACAATCGACTGCCATCTAAACCTAAAAATTCGACAAAACTATCATACAGTCTATCACACCAATGCTATTGCACAGAATAAAAATGATAACATTCGAAGAAGCAATGAGCAGAATGGGAAATATGATCATAAATATGAAGGCCAGAGATATGAGCATCAGTATGACAATCGTCGTGGATGATTTGCTGGTCAAGGCCAATTCAATGGAAATCGGGACAACCAACCTTGGAGACCAATTCAATGTTTCACGTGCTATAAGGAAGGAAGGCCACCAATACACATATTATCCGTATAAGGATTGGAATGACCTGAAATTTTGTACTAGTCGTGGCATGGATGATCACTCGCTAGAGGATTGTCCCACTATACTTGACAAAATCAATAAGAAGAAAAATGTTAATTTCTTGTCGTGTGTTTAGAAATGTGATATAATTCATACAAAGAATTTACATGTAGTCACTAGACAAGGAACAAAGACTGGTAATGATAATCCACGAATAAGAAAAATAAAAACAAAGATGATTATCCTAATCCCATAAAGAAAAACAATTGTACAATGATGCATCAAACATGTTCCAAGAATTCACTCAACAAGAAGAAATTGATAATAGTCGACAAGATGTCTCACAAGAATTACTTAACTTAATACATAATGACAAATCAGTAGCACAATTTATTGATCTATTATATAATATCAAGAACAAACCTAATATGGAGAAACAAAGTAAAAATATATGTATCCTAAATCAGAAGTATAAGAGTGATGTCAATCCACTTGTCGACCTGGAGATAGAGGGATATCACGTTCGACAAGTTGTTCTCAAATTTGGGTCCCAAGTCAATATTATGACACGAGATATATGGGAACAACTAAGCAGACCTCGACTAAACGAATCAAGAATATATCTAAAATTAGCAGATCAAGGACTGATCGAACCTATTAGCGTATGGCACAATGTCGACACGACCATCGAAGGAATCACCACGAAAGCCGATTTTGAAATCATTGACCCTAAAGAAGGATCCAGTTCTTTCCCAGCTTTAGTGGGTCGACCATGGGGTAGGAAGATGAAAGCATTGATTTCGTTAGACAAAGAGAGGATAAAGCTCAAAGGAAATGGACAAAAATTTATTGTCCCCGTTCACCCTTCTCAAGGTGAACCTTGGACCGAACCGATAGATGAAGAATTCGACGTTTGAAAACTCTACAAAATTCAAAATATCAAAGACTACATTGATCCAAACATTTATGAGGAACTTCACTTAGGGAACCAAGATTCAGTTGGATATAATTCGGATGCAGAATTATACGACTGGGAGGTAGAAAATTATGAAACTCAAGAGCGAGGATGTTGGACCATCCAAGACATATCAAAGAAACTGACTCGACAATGCTTTTCTGTGTTCACCATTCCAAATATATTTGAAAGAAAAATTAAGGCATACCCTTCTTTAGCACTGACTAAAACAAAAAATAAACAGTATCTTCAGTATAAAGAAAGAGAGTCACCGGTCCTCCATATAGAACAAGTTTCTAAAAACTTAGGAGAGCATGGCCAACTACAAATCCTGGTTGAAACATTTACAGGTTAAGTTGCTCTATGGTTGGATGCCCATTAATAGAGGCTACAAACATGGACAACAACTTTGAGTCGAAAGATTTGGGAGAAGGAAGCTAACTAAATAGGCACAAATACCAGTCTTCACTCAAGGACAAAACCTTGAAAATCACATAAGTATATGCGAAAGGGATGGAGAAGACTTGGGTACAAAGACGAACAAACATGGCCACACTCATTTCCATCCACACTTGATGATTTTCCAAACAAATGGTATAATATGGAAGAAGCTTGAGGAAAAACATTCATATGGAAGGAACTTAAGGAAAATTTCATGAAAGACTTTAAATTCATACAAGAAGATGACAAACTAGTCGAAGAAACAGAAAAAATAAAAAAAATTATACAACCAACTATTCATCATACTTTGACACAAAAAAATAACAATTGAAAACATCTTGTAATAACATTCGATCGAATAGAATACCACAGTCGACAAGACTTTGACTGGAGAATGAACACACACATGGAAAAAGATTTCAGTGGAAAACTGATCATCCATAAATGGTAAAACCAATTAAAACAATATTTAAATTCTAGTCAACCAACATAGAACATACTGACAGGATGACAACAGCAGTCTTCCTGCCATCATTTTCACATTTTAAAGAAGGAAGTCGACAAATCAATGAAAGAAAGGCACTAGAATGGATGGACGCGAAAGTTAAAACCAAATAATTCAACATCTCCAATGATAATAGACCAAAAATGGCACAAATAGGTGACTACTGGGATGATGAGCAAACAACAGAAATAGTTAACCTATTAAAATAATTCCAGGATGTCTTTACCCAAGACTATAAAGACCTAAAAGGGTTAGTACAAGAGATGGGTGAAATGAAAATATACATAAAACCTAATGCAAGACCGATTAAGAAAAGGCCTTACAAATTAGCTCACAAATACAAGGAAATAGTGAAAAAGGAGATTGAAAACATGCTAGCAGAAGGGATCATATATCCAATTGACCAATCAAAATGGGAAATCCCTATGGCCGTCCAACCAAAAAAGCACGATCCGACAAAATTAAGAATCTGCGTCGATTTTTTAGAGATAAATAAAGTCACTCTAACAGATCCATTCCCAACACCATTCATGGAAGAAATATTAAATGAAGTTGCAGGACATGAGTGCTACTCGTTTACAGATGGATTCTTAGGATATAATCAAGTCCCTATTGCAAAAGGAGACCAGAAGAAGATGACATTTGTCTATGAATTATGTTCATTTGCTTACAACATCACGCCATTTGGGTTAAAAAAAGGCACTAGCTGTATTCTCAAGGATAGTATTCAAAGCCTTTCAAGCATACATATATAAAACAATGGCTGTATACTTTGACGACTAGACGACTTACTCCATGTTGAAATATCATTGCAAGTGGCTAAGACTAATGTTGGAAAGATATCGACAAATCCAGCTTTCACTCAATATAAGGAAATGTATATTTTTGGCCCTCATAGGAATTCTACTGTGAAATATCGTATGCAAAGAAGGTATCAAAGTCAAATTTTCCAAAATAAAAAATATCCTTGACCTGAAACCCCCGTTGAACCCAAAACAAGTAAGAGTATTATTAGGACATATGGGATATTACAGAAAATTCATTCGTCATTATTCATATATGACTTACCCTTTAGAAGAACTATTGAAAGAAGACCAAGAATACCACTGGACGGAGGAATGCGATGATTCCTTCGACATGTTGAAGAAAAAATTAGTCGAAGCACCCATTCTTAGTGTTATCCCTAAAGTTGAACCTAGACTACGGGATTCAAGCTTAAGGAAATCTTTGTTCAAAAATGCATAAATCAAATAAAATCCAATTGAAAACACAGGCTGGTATCAAACTAGGGCTAATGGATCTTACAGTACTAGAAGACACTAGGCTATTATTACTTGTCTGTACAGCTTTCACAGTTTAGGAATGAAATCAAAACATTACACAATTTACAATGAACAGAGCTGGTATATATCACAGATGGGTAAATATAGGTGTTCATAAGAAGATCAAAGCATGTGATAGGCTGGTAAATCAATGAGGGCTGTAAGACAAACTGTAGAAACCATATAACACAAAATACAATACAGCATTCAAGAGCAAGGATTCTATGATCCTGAAAACATGAAGTGAAACTGTTACTGTGTATAAATATATAAAGATAATTGTTTCTCTTGATAAGAATTATAGTAATGGAATATGAATGACCATATACTTAATAGAATTACCAGAGAAACAATTCATGCAATACAGAAACAAATCATCATCATACTTCATTCAAAACTAGAATCTGTTTGAAGCTGCAAAGTGATCATGCTACATAGATATGCTTACAAAGGATCAAGCATGGCTCCCAAAACTGCCAACCTACAGTCCCCTGCGTTCTCCTGAAAGGAAGAACTCTTTCTTCTCTGCTCTCGAGCCCTTAGCTGGGACCTCTCCCCTCTTGAAAAGCTCTGCCCACCAGACCCCCTTTTATACATTAACAGAACTCTTTATGTGATTACAAAACCCTCAAATCTTTCATATATTCCATCTTTCTCGTGCACAATCCCCAAGTTAACAATTTGTTCCTGTTTGATAGGGTGTAGATGCTTTTCCTTTTGGCGAATTGGGAAACCAACGTTACCTCTCAGGCGCCGATTTGTTGATGTTGGCAAATCTCGCCAATATTTTGTGGCTTAATGACAGATCAAGAAGTGAAGCTGGCCATTTTCTTTAATGCTGTACATTCATGGCAGATTTTTGATGAGCAACTGTCCCTGAATGAGATCCATTTAAATTCTCTTTGCTGCTCAAAGTTATTAACTAAATCCCTGATAATCTGGAAACGATAAGATCTATCCTCTGTTTATTAATGATGTATATCTTCTTAATCAATCTCTGATAGACTTGCAATTCCAGCTTCTCTAAAACTAGATATACTCCTGCACGCAGAAACTCGTCCTCATGATTCTGCAGTGCATGTCGAAACAGCCTTAGGTCACCTCTACGCAAAGCTCGCACAACATCAATATACTCAAGAAGATTATACTTCTGAAGAAGCCATTCTTTTGGTAATATCCCAAGCGAAAGTTTAACAGGTATAAGGTACTTGAGAATCATCCTTATGTTTGCTTCTTTTCGAGGATCGCATAGCTCTAACGCATACATGAGTTTCTGATCTGCTGCAAGAAAGTTGTCATTGAACACCTCTAAGCGCCCTGTGTAGTACATGTAGGTAACCTTATCCCTAGTGGGAAATTCTTCAAATTCGAAAACACATGCTGTCTCAATACTCCTTACAACACTTCTACAAAGATGGATAGTTCCCAGCTTAAAGTACACCTTTAAATAGTTGACACGTTACATACAATGCTCCAAGTCTCTTGGGGCCTTTGCCCACCAGCGATCCAAAAAAAAAACCTGCTCCTTTGAGTTTGTCGGGGTTTTTCCCATTCATTTCCATTTCTCTATCTGCCATTTCTGCAAGTGTTCGCATTTCATACACAATTGTATAAAGAGCATCGACTGCCCATGCTGTTTCCCAATTTCGGAACTCCTATAGAAAGGCATTTGTAGACTTTTCTAAAGCATAATAAGCATATACGAAGTGCTGAGATTGAAAACTCTGCATGCAACAGATGTGTTGCTGAAGCATGTCACCAAGTTGTGCATACTTATCCACCTGCTTAACCATCCCTTTGTAAACATCAATAATTCAATTGTCCAGTGGGGGAAAAGGTCGTTCTTCATGGCTGATAATGAGAAAACTCGACAACCCCCACAACAACAATTATCAACACCATCCTCATAAATTGATTCCATTGATAGAGGAGCTTCATTATTAGAACTGAGAATTTCCTTGGTGCGTTTAATTTGCTTTTTTTTAAACTTTGCCATTGCCTTAGGAGATTTTCTCATATCTATCCTATTCCTAACTTGCCTATTAAATTCATTTGCAAAATACTCAACAAGACGCATTTCCATAGTTTCCCCATCAAGATTTGCCTTCCATCTTACATCTTTGACCCGGAATTGGTTGACAGAAACACTCTCCTTTTTATCTCTGTTGTTATTGATAAGAGCAAAACAATCCACTCATTTGGACCTTCTGCCATCAGAAATCAATATGCTGCCAGTTGTGAGAATTCATCATATAACATATTCTCCCTTGCACAGACCTGGGCTCATATTTAATGAATGAAAAGTTTGATGATTTCAGGTAACAAAAGGAACCCTAATGAAGATCAATCGAACATGAAATATAAAACCAAGCAAAATTAAAACAAAAAACCAACCATAATCAAAAATTTAAAAATAAACAGGTGAAAAATCCTAGAGATAACACTTAGATTTCCAAACTGGTCAGCCGAATTTCAAGTCCACATTGATGCATCAGGAATAGCAATAGGTGCAATATTGACACAACCTGGAGATGACGGGACGGATTATCCAATCGTATATAGCAGTCGGAAACTAAACAAAGAAGAACAAAACTATTCAATAAAGGAAAGAGAGGCATTAGGGATGGTATTTTCACTACAGAAATATCGACATTACCTATTAGCTAACCCTTTCATATTCTATACAGATCATCAAGATTTAAAATACTTGGTAAACAAACCTTTACATTATGGAAGAATATGTCGTTGGTTGTTACTATTCCAATAATTATGAGTTCGAAGTAGTAGTTTGACCAGGGAAGCTAAATGTCGGACCCGACCACTTATCGAGGATCAACACGGGGGAAGAATCGACAGGAGTTGAAGACAATATCCCATATGCACATCTATTTTGAATAGAATATGTACCAGCAGAACTAGAAGAAATAGCTCAATTTTTAGAGAATGGTCAGGCACCTGAAGGTATGAGCACTAAAAAGAAACAAATTCTAGCGATGAAGGACGCACCATAAACTCTAATTAACGGATTCCTATATAAAATGGGCTTGGCTCAAGTACTTTGTCGGTGTGTCTTAAAGCATGAAAGAGAAAACATAATTCATGAAGCGCACTATGGACCAGGGGGAGGACATTTTCAGTCGAACACGACTACCAAAAAGATCCAACAGTTGGGACTATGGTGGCCGACATTACAAAAGGATTGTCGAAAGTTTGTTAGTAAATGTGTTAGATGTCAATGTTTAGGTCGACCTTTACCTAGTACTGATATGTCTTTAATATCGGTAAACCCAAGTCTAACATTTGAAATTTGGGCTATTGACTTCATAGGACCATATCCAGTTCCAACAAGACGGATAGGCGCATGATACATCATAACAACAATGGAATATATTACTAAATGGGCAGAGGCAAAACCTGTCGAAACCTGATCAAGTGAAGTAGCTTCCAAATTCATATCTAAAAATATAATTACTATATTTGGTTGTCCATTGACCTTAATCAGTGACCAAGGATCACATTTTATTAACAGAACTATTGCGTCACTAACAGAGAAATTCAAGATCGACCACAGAAAAAGTACAGCTTATCACCCTCAGTCTAATGGGGAAATAGAAGCATTTATTAAAACCATAACAAGAGGCCTAACAAAAATCTGCAACTCTGATAAAGATGACTGGGATGAAAAAATTCATGTTTTCCAATTGGCTTATCGAACATCATATAAACGATCCACTGACCAAACACCATTCCGACTAGTCTATGGCAAAGAAGCAGTCGTACCACTACACTTCCAACAATAGAAACCAGTAATAGACGACATATTACATATTAATATCGAGGAAGCAAAGAAGGACCGACTAATGCAACTAGCTAAGCTAGAGGAAGACCAACTTATGGCTATACAGCATCAAGAAATTGAAAAACAACAACAAAAAGCATGGCACGGCCGAAACATTAAAAACAAGAACTTGTCGGTTGGAAATATTGCACTGCTGTATAACAGTCGAGTGAAAAGAAAACCAAAGAAACTACACACATAGTGGATGAGACCCTATATCGTTGAGGAAATCAATGTCAGCAGATCAATCCAACTGAGAACGTTACAAGGTAGAGTATTTTGGAAACTGGTAAACGGTGCCCAACTAAAGCGATGTCAAAACAGGAAAATGGTCCTATGAAAACACAAAGATGACAAAGGAAGGGATCAAATTAAATGCTAGCTCCATTATGAACTATATGAACGCACCTCTCATGGCGAGTTTTGGGGGGGCGAAAGAAACTATTGTCAAATTCATCATTAGCCGATATCACAATTGGAAGTTCTACTTTGACAAACATGTTGAGATATCTAGTGAAACCATTTACAAACTTACTAGGATCGCTAACAAAGGAGAACCTATCCCCGTGGGTATAAAGGATGGATTAGTTGAGAAATTAACTAGAAATCTGACATGAAAGAACTCCAAAGGGATTATATAGGACAAATCAAAGCTTCCACACCCAAAATGGTTGCAAAAATAGTGTCCACAAGTTTAACTATTACGGGTCAAGGGTGCGACCTGAAGCTCGACATGTTGGAAATCGTATATAGAATAGTCGAAAAAGGGAAAAGCTATTATTGGGATCAATATGTGGCCAACATGCTCAAATCTATCTGTGAAAAGTACTAGGAAATAGGTGCAATAATCAGGTTTCCATCACTGATCATATGGATCGTCATGTACTACTTGTGTCCAGTCAGACATCCCCAGTTCCTAGAACCGACCAGATTCCATATGTGGCACTTCAAACCATTTTCAATGGTTGGAGAGCCACAGGAACTTGATGCAGCCAAAGTATTATTAGAAAATTGGTTTCAAAATCTAAAATTCCAAACAACCAGATGGAGGTTTCCTCAAAACATCTAAAGATGTCTACCCCTGACATCACATATCCAATTGGAACTCGACCATACTGCAGTCTGGCATTTGTAGCGATCCACAACAAAAGGGAAACCCCTCGATTACTATCCAACAGTCGAGGAGATTTTCACAGAGTTATCTAGGAAGTCCATAAACAAAATAGCCATACCGGTGGGAGCAAAACATATTAATAAACCTATTATGGAACCATTGACCGACCAAGAGAAGAAAGAAGAATATGAAGTTCACCTTCATATTAGTACCTTCACTTCTGAAGACAAGCCGAAATAAGAGAAAAACCCTCTCCAGATTGTAAATGTACCGACTAAACAACATGCCATTATACCGACACAACAGAAAGATATTACCCTAACTCAATGGAAAGAAGAGGAGGGAGGAGAACAGACAAATGAAGAAACACAATCCGACAGACCTGAGTATGCTATGATGAAGGAGAATCTGAAAAAAAAATAGCTCAGGAAATATCAACATCAAGGAAAAAGAAAGAGAGTCGGGAATAAGGAAATGGGAAGTGCAAACTCATCCTTCTAGAGGAATAAGAATATGAAGAAGAGTTACTTGCTACGACTGTCGACGATTTGGAGGACGTCGTGCTGAACAAAGTAGTTGTTGAAACCGAGTTCAAACAGTTCAAAGAATAAGGAGTGAAGCAAGGAAAACCTAAAAAGGTAAGAGTTTCTACTCCTCCCAAAATAAGTCCTATTGATATGAGACCATATTCTCCATGACCATATCCAACTAGAATAACACCAGAATCGACTGTTGCCATATCACCAAACCCCTACAAAGATATAATCCCGGGAACCCTTAAAGAAAAAATTGATAAAGCTGTTGAACTTCATCAATTTATCAATAACATGCCAAATCTATTCTGCAATTCCCAACAAATCAACACCACGCATCAACTCATATATTCAATCTCTTCCTGATGATTTCTCACCTCACAAACCGACCAAGTTTCACCACAACCAAGATTTGTGGGAGTTATCAAATCCTCATACCTCTTAAACCCCGACAAAACCTCCACGGTCGTCACAGCCCAAATATCATCATTCACACCATCTATCCCAAACCCACCCATAGTTGGGATTGACATGAATGATCAAACTAAATCATTATACCAAGAAATAACCAACCTCATGGACTCCGAAGAAACTAACAACCCTGTCGACATGCAACCAGAATTCGAGGATCCCATGTCGATCAATAACTTTCCAACCACCTCATTAACCCCAGACCATTTTCCATCATCATCACCACCACCAATGCCAGATTCCCCTCACAATCCAGAGCCACCATCTTCACCACCATTGGATGCACAAGCAGTTACAAGCCCCACCCATGAAATTCAGCCAGTTAACCCTACCACAACAGAAGTTCGGTCGACCAAAAATCTTCCAACTGAAGAGTGCCAAACAGAGCAGCAAAATCCATCATCAGTACCAACAAAACTAGTGGTGATCCATCACTATAAACACAAAAGAAGAAGAAAAGAGAAGAGAGACAGGCACAACAGGTATCGACAGCTATCCACCTTCATCAGCTAGGGTCAACTACTGTAGTCAACACTCCAAAAATTAGAGATGGAGAACTGGACCAACTATTGGAATCCCACACTAAAGAAGCTTCCATAAGAAATCAAAACAGACAAGAACAAATAGAGAAACTTAAAGCAGAACAAATCGAATTCCCGACCAAATGCAGGAATTTAACACAAACAATTTTACCAGGAGCAACAGAGACCGACACCGACAAACCATTGGAGAGAGCCTACCAGTTTTTGGAAAGTGTTGTTTCAAACCTTCATACACAGTTGCAGGCCAAGAAAGATGAGCAAAAAGAAGAGACTTTTGTGATGTTGAGACATCAATACACAACATTTTCAGAAGCCCACAAGGTACTGCAGGAGCATTTGGATGATTCTATCACTACAGAAGAAGTATTGTGAAACTAGTATACCTTGTTAAATTTCCATATGCTTAGCTAAGACATCAGTATTTCATTTCATTTTTATAACAAAAGCATATATACAGGATCACTGAAAGATAGACAAGCACAACCATACAAAATGTACACAAAGATTTATCCTGGGAAAACCCTAAAGGGAAAAACCCAGCAAAATATTCCTCAATATAGATGTCCCAAAAAGATAAAAGATAAAACCAGTAAGGAGATCAAAGCCTGATCCTCCTCCTTCTCCAGCTACTTCTCTTCTCCACTAATGTGCTACACCAGTGAGAGTGTGTGTCACAAATGAGGAGAGCTACACTATTTATATTCATCCGTTCACTTCAATTAACTCATCTGACATGTAGGCTCGAGTTAATCATGTAGGCTCGAGTTACACATGTAGGCTCAAGTAACCACACTGGGGTGCTAATGACCCACCTTTACAATTAGAGGGGACTACCTCATGAATCTTATTATTTCTTCCGATTAGAAGCATCGGGGTACAAAGTAATGCAAGTGGTTCTCCCGGTAGGACCATCGGGGACCACAAAAGATACATATAGAATATTCTTCGAAGTTACAATATTTCAACACTCCCCCTTAATGAGAAGGGTATTCTACAACAACATAAACAATAGCAATAGTAGGATAGGGATAGAGGACATCATCAACATCATCAGGGTAACACATCTATAAATCATTGGAAGCTTTTCAACATCATATAGTCTTCGTCTTCAATTTTCAACGACAGCAACTCTTTGATCAGCATCAGCATCTTTTTACCTTTTGATCAGCAACATCTTCAACACTTTGACCTTTTGATCATCAACACCTTCAGCAACATCTTCAGCACTTTGACGTTTTGAACAGCAACATCTTCAGTACTTAGGCCTTTCAATAAGCAGCAACATCTTCAGCACTTTGACCTTTCGATCAGCAACATCTTTAGCGTTTTGACCTTTTGATCAACAACAATATCTTCAGCATTTTGATCAGCAACATCTTCAGCACTTTGATCTTTCGATCAGCAACAACATCTTAAACATTTCGATCAGCAACATCTTCAGCACTTTGATCTTTCGATCAGCAACAACATCTTCAACATTTCGATCAGCAACATCTTCAGTACTTTGATCTTTCAATCAACAACAACTTCTTCAGCATTTTGTTCTTTCGATCATCAACCTGATCAGTAACATCGTGATCAGCACCATAATCATACTTCAATTCTCAAACAGCATCATCATCATGATATTCTGATCTTTTGATCAGTACGTCATTATCATCACATACTGATCATTTGATCAGTACGTTATCATCATCATACTCTGATCTTTCGATCAATACATCATCATCGTCATACTCTGATCAGTACATCATCATCATCATACTCTGATCTTTCGATGAGTACATCATCATCATGCTCTGATCTTTTGATCAGTACATCATCATCATCACATTTTGATCTTTCGATCAGTACATCGTAATCATCATCATACTCTGATCTTTCGATCAGTACATCATCATTATCATACACTGATCTTTCGATCAGTACGTCATCATCATCATAAAAACATCATTATCATCAAAACATCAACATCATCAAAACATCAACATGATCCTTCCTTTTGGAATTACGAGATTTAGGTCTTTACGGAGTTACCAATGATCCTTCCTTTCGGAATTACGGGATTTAGGTCTTTACGGAGTTACCAACGATCCTTTCTTTCGGAATTACGGGATTTAGGTCTTTACAGAGTTACTAACGATCCTTCCTTTCGGAATTACGGGATCAACACATTTGTGGAACTAAGACAATCCTTCCTATTGAAATTACGGGATCAACACATTTGTGGAACTCAGACAATCCTTCCTATTAGAATTACGGGATCAATTCAATGATCCTTCCTTTCAGAATTATGGGATTTAGGTCTTTACGGAGTTACTAACGATCCTTCCTTTTAGAATTATGGGATCAACACAGATGTGGAACTTAGACAATCCTTCCTATTGGAATTACGGGATCAACACATCTATGGAACTCAGACAATCCTTCCTATTGGAATTACAGGATCAAGTCAATGATCCTTCCTTTCGGAATTATGGGATTTAGGTCTTCATGGAGTTACTAATGATCCTTCCTTTCAGAATTACGGGATCAACACATATGTGGAACTCAGACAATCCTTCCTCTAGGAATTACGGGATCAAAACACGTTCTCGAGTACCGAAGTCACCGGATCCGTTCTGAACCGAAGTTCAAGGATGATACAATCCTACCACATTCACGAGGACCGAGATCTCCGGATACATTTTGAACTGAGGTTCAGGGATGATGCAATCCTACCACTTTCACGGGGGCCAAGACCTCCAGATACATTTTGAATCGAGGTTCAGGGATGATGCAACCCACCACTTTCACGGGGGCCGAGACCTCCAGATACATTTTGAACCGAAGTTCAAGGATGATGCAATCCTACCACATTCACGGGGGCCGAGACCTCCGGATACATTTTGAACCGAAGTTCAAGGATGATGCAATCCACCACTTTCACGGAGACCGAAGTCACCGGATCTATTTTGGACAGATGTCCCAGGATGATACAATCCCTCTTCATTCTCGAGGACCGAGGTCATTGGATCACTTTTGGACAGATTTCCCGGGATGATACAATCCCTCCTCATTCTCAAGGACCGAGGTCACCGGATCACTTTAGGGCAAATTCCCAGGGATGATACAATCCCACTACAACATCACTACTCCCCCTTTCGAGGAAGGTTCTTCCAAACCTCACCAAGCTTGTCTCGAAAGTGTTCGAAGTTTACTCGAGACAGAGGCTTCGTTAGCACATCAGCAACCAAAGAATCATCATCTACATCTTCAGTATGTGAATACTGAACTATCACCATCTGTATCTCCAGTATGTGAATACTGAAAGCATCATCATCTTTATATTCAGTATAGAAATACGGAATCACCATCATTTGCATCTACAGTATGTAAATACTGAAACATCATCTATATATTCAGTATGGGAATACTTAAACATCATCATCTGCATCTTATCTCATATGTAGAAATACCGGATTTCTATGTGTTACGACGGAAAACAGGGTTCTCTGTCATCACAACTCTCGTTATCACATAGAATCATTGTAGTATCCATCTTCAGTTCAAAGAGACCTGATATCAGCTTCCGAAGCCATATGGCTTCACAACTTAGCAGAGCAATCTGCTATGTATCTTGCTTCAGCCATGCTACGAGAAACATTGGACTGTTTGCTGCTAAACCATGAACTCATAGCAGACCCCAAGCAAAAGCATGTACCTAATGTTCTTTTCCTGTCTGAGATACTTCCAACCCAATCTGCATCTGTGTAGCCATACAATCTATACTCATGGCTACCATCATAATATAAACCAAAGTCTATTGTCCCTTTCAGATATCTCATCACATGTTTTGTAGTTACTAGGTGAACTCGTCTTGGTTGAACAAGATATTTACTTAAGGTGTTCAAAGCAAAACAAATGTATGGTCTAGTATTTCTTAAGTACATCAATGACCCAATGATCTGTCTGTAATGAGTCATATCCACTAACTCTGATGAGTCATCAGCTAACAGCTTCAGATTGGAGTCCATGGGTGTGGCCATGGCTTTGCATTCCAACATATTGAATCTCTTCAATATCTCTACCGCATACTTTCCCTGGTTGAGAAAGATTTCTTCTAAATTTTGCCATACTTCCAGACCTAGGAAATAATGCATTAAACCAAGGTCTTTCATCTCAAATTCTTCTGCTAGTTTCTTCTTGCTTTCCATGACCTGTTTCTCATTTCCTGTCAAAGATAAGTCATCCACATATAATAACAGGATGACAAGTTCATATTCTACAACCTTGAGATAAAGGTTAGGATCAGCTTTACTCTTGGTAAATCACATGCTCGACAAGAAACTATCTATTCTTCCATACCAAGCTCTGGGAGCTTGCTTCAGGCCATAGAGGGCCTTCTTCAACTTGCATACGTGATTCCATCTGGCTTCAACTTCAAATCCTCGTGACTATTCGATGAAAAAACTCTTTCTCAATCATACCATTAAGGAAGGCTTGTCTTTACTTCACCATGGAAGAAACTACCATGATAGTTCTGAAGGAAGTGTACCTTACTTCTTGGAGTAAGTGTCTCTTCAGAATTAATTCCTTCTTTCTGAAAGAAACCTATGGCCACAAATATTGCTTTATACTTCTTGATACTTCAGTCAGCTGCATGCTCTATTTTGTATATCCATTTGGAGGATACAATACTCCTTCCTTCTGGTTTGGGAACTATATCCCATACATCATTCTAGTATTCTTTCATCATGAGTTCGTCTTGTCAGATCATCAACATATCCTAGTCTTCTGCATTCAACTTTGAAGGTTGGAACCCACTTTACTCTTGGTAAAGTCTCGATCCATCAAGAAGTTGTCCATCATGTCGTACTGTGTCGAACTCAGATATCTTCTGTAGTCACTCCCCCTGAAGCGGAGTATTATCTTCCTTCTTCATTCTGTACAAGTGGTTCTATGCTTGATATATACTGGTCAATAGAGTATGTCATGTCATAGTCTATTATTTCTGAGGCAAATCACGAACCTTTCTTTGTACACTTGTTCTTGTAGATCCATATGGAGGATACTGTGTACTTCCCTTTATGTCTCGAAATCATATCGTATACATCATTCCCCATGATCAACTGTTATTCTTTGATCATAGTTTCTTTTATAGCATTCTTTTCTTCATCTTGAGTTATCTGTCATACCCATGGTGGTCTTCATCCTTTGAGGTGGATATACCGCTTTCTGAATCTCTTTCTTCCGTCATGGTGTCTCTGACCCTGGGAGCTTCAGATTCATGTTTACTGAATTGTCATCACTTGTTCTTCGGAACAAGTCTCGTCCTTCTTTTCTTGTAGGAGGTTGTACATGACCTTTCCTATAATTCAAATGCACCAGTTGCATGGTTAGAACTATTTCATGAAACATATGCATAACGACAAATTCTTATGCATCATGCAATTATTTAGCCAATACAACATTCATCCATATCTCACATAAACTTTTTAGATGCATTCCATCTCTACCATTACATCATTGAGATTGTGCACTAATCCAATATGTCAACAAAGAGGTTTGATAAGTAGCACTGGAGAGTTGTATAGCGCCATGAGCTACTTACCCATCACATGCATATTAGTAGTATTAATGTAAACAATCTATCATGCATAACACATCAACTAAATATAATCAAATGTATAACAAAACAATATCATGAAATGGCAACTGAATACTTATCTTTTATTTGTTTCGTGGGTAGACTCCATCTTGATCATTTTGCTTTATCATCTTCTTCATTCATGAAATCATCATTTCTTATCCAAATGATAAGATGAATAAGAGGTTCTTCAAGAATTGAGTTTTTCATATTCCTCGTCGCTTGAGGGATCTTCTTTGAATGGTGAGAGCTTGATCTTCAATTGCTCCCATCTTCTTCTTCTCTTCTTATTAGTCAAGCTGAAAGTAATCACTTACTTTTGGCATACATTCTTCTTCTACCGCTTCAAGTTATTATGAATTCTAGATATTCACATTCTTCAACCGTTTTCTCAAAGCCATCTTCTGATTTAAGTTCTTATCTTCAAATAGCTTGATCAAGGAATCAAACATCTTCGGTGTCTTTAGGGAAGACACTTGTGGTATAAGTTGATTCGTGATTGAATCAACAATGATCTTTTGGGCCTTGATCAAGTTCTTCTTGTGTAAGGCTTTGAGCCTCATCTTCGTATGGAACTGGAACCTCTCTACTCATGTAGGTGTCCAATTCATTTTCTTCAGAGAGATCAAATACTTCCATGCTTGGAAGTTGTCAACTGATGTGATATATCACTTTGAAATGAGAACCTCAAATGCAAATAGAAAAAGATTAGATCTTGCCGATTTGAGGTGTCCGTCCTGCTTCCGGAGCTGACTGATCTAGGGTTTGTTAGAGAAACCCTAATTTTCAAAACTTGGAAACTTTCAGATCTGATTAGATAGAAAGATATATCTCTTCAAATGGAGCTATCCAATGTACTCCTTTTCTGGAAACAGTGGAGGGAAGCTCCCGGAACAGGAAGCCCTAGTTTTCCAATTTCTTCTGTAGAAATGTCTGTTACTGTTTCTGTGATATCTCCTAAATTACTGCTCATATGTGTCTAAAATTTCTCACTAAGGTAACCTCACATGTCCCTGATCCAAAACAACAGGTTTAATCACAATTGGTTTCACCAATTGGGATTTATGATCATTTTCCCAAGGTGACCTGTTACAGGACTGTTCAGAATAGTGAAGTTGTATGGAATGCCACGTGTCACTGGTTCATCTTCAGATTATGAAATTCGAACCACAGAAATTAACATCTGTGCTATTTCTGGAACATCTTTAGGAATTCCATTTGGACCTCTTTAGCCCACGCTACAACAATTCTCCCCAGGTGTCCTGTTTAGGGATGAATTCTGGAAGAGGCTGGAACCCTGACTTGGAGGGGTCATATATCCCAGAATATAGCGAATCTGAGGCTGAATTTTGGACACAGTATAAATCATGATTTTATATTTGGCATCTATAATTTTCAAATCTTGATCCTTTTCCAATCTCAGGATATAGCAAATGTACCAAAACTTAGCAGTTTTAGTATTTAGGGTTTTTTCCAGATCGGGGTCAAACTAGGGTTTGACTTTCCCAGAGTTTCACCCAACCAAATTTCTTGATCTAGGTCTCTAAGCTTCAATTTTGATTAGGAGAACAATCCTATTCTGGGCTCACTCAAAAATTCTTCTTCTGTAGAAAGCCCTAATTTTTCACACCAAAACTGAAAATGCTCGGAATCGAATTCCGCTTCGACAGAAAGATGCGCCCTTCAATGGAGAGTCAATATAGCCTTCTTTTGCTGATCGATCATGGATAGAGACCCAAAAAATAAGAATCCCTAGATTCTTTAGCTGCACAATGTCTTCTTTCAGGGTGGCTCTGATACCATGTTAAATTTTCATATGCTTAGCTAAGACATCAGTATTTCATTTCATTTTTATAACAAAAGCATATATACAGGATCACTGAAATATAGACAAGCACAATCATACAAAAGGAACACAAAGATTTAATAGGTTGCCAACAATCACCTAGTTTTAGTCCATCGTCTATGTTTAGGTTTGATGGAACTTTTGATATATCTATAGCCTTCCTATTTTTTCGTCTTTTATAATGCTCTTCTTTTGCAATCAACTTTGTGTCCTCAATGCAAATGTGGTGCTGAGAGTTGTGAGCATGCTCAACCAAGGCTGATTTATGATGGTGATCATGAATAATGTCTACATAGTGTTCCTTAAGTCTTACTTGGATAGAGCGTCATGTCTCACCAATGTATGATTTCCCACAAGAGCAAGGAATACTCTATACGCCCTTTTGTTTTATAGGTTCCACAAGACTTTTGAGGATGTATCAATCTTCCAACCGAGCTTGGAGGAGTGAAAGTAACCTTAATGTCATTCTTTCTGAGAATTTTGGTTAGCACATCAGTTGTCCCTTTGATATAGGGAAGGGTAACCTTAGTTCCATTAGTGTCCTTGCTTTGTTTTCGAGTGATCCTCTATGGGCTCTTTGAATGACACTCCTAACTTGTTTCTCCTTGTACCCATTCATATTGAAAACTTTGGATAAGTGATTTAATTCTTATTCAAGGTGGTTTTCATCTAAGACTCTAATGGCACAAGTTACCAGAGTGTTCAAAACCCCTATTATTTGTGCAGGCTAATGGTGTGAATTTACATGTAGATACCTTCTTGTATGGGTTTCCTTCCTATAAACCTGACGAGCTAAGGAACCGTAATCTCTCTTTGTGATGAAGACATATAGGTAAGGTATATGCTTATTATATTCAACTTCCATGGTGATCTGATATGGTCTAGTTTGTTGTTCAAGTGAACTATAAATTCATTAAAGCCCCCCGTCCATGTGGCCAGTTAGTGTTAGTGTCGTCAACAAACCTTTTCCACCATCTAGGTTTTAAGGGGAAGGACAATAGTAGAACTAAGATTACACTTCCTTGTACCAAAGGGACAACTGATGTGTTGGCCAATATTCTTAGAAAGAATGGCATTAAGGTTACTTTCGCTCCTCCAAACTAGATTGGGAAATCGTTAGATTCCTTAAAAGATCTTGTGGAACCAATGAAACAAAAGGTTGTATACAATATTCCTTACTCTTGTGGGAAATCATACATTGGTGATACTGGATGCTCTATCCAATTAAGACTTAAGGAATGGTGTGCATACATTGTTCATTATCGCCATCAGAATTCAGCCTTGGATGAGAATGCTTGCAACTCTCAACACCTCATTTGCATTGAGGACACAAAGTTTATTGCAAAAGAAGATCATTATAAAAGATGGAAAAATAGGGTGGCTATAGCGATAGAGAAAGTTCCATCAAACCTAAATAAGGACAATGGACTAAAACTAAGTGATTGTTGGTGCCCTATCATCTACCAACTTAAAAACAATATGAACACTAAACTTGAATAACTCCAGGTATAATCCCTTTATAGGTTTAGTTTAAATACAATTAACTCCCTTTTCAAATTTGAATTTTGCTAGGTCTAGGGCATTAATATAAATTAAGAAATATTGAGATTTAATATTAATATTAATATTAATGATATTAATTTTTAGATTAATATGGAAAGAGAATCAATATAGATATCGAAATTTGGGGTTAAATACAAAACAAAAAATTCTTAGGGCTAGCCTTTAGATATAGAGAAAGAGAGAAGTTATCTAGAATTGTTATCAAGTAAATTTTGATATTAATAGTAGTATTAGCCTCTTAATATTAACATTAATATTAATTAATGGGTTAATAGTATTATTATAGTTTTATTAAGGTTAGCTTTAAATTGTTAAATTACATTTTTTGGTTTATTAACAAAACAAAAGTTATGATTATCAAATCCAAGAAGGACACTTACGCTAATTGGAGGAAGCGTCTTCTTATAAATACCTGGGAATTGATATTCATCACAAGCTCATTTGGAACTATAGCATTGAGAAAAGGATTAATGGAGGGTGGAAAGCTTATTTTGGTCTTGAAAATAATTGTAAAGCAACCAACCTTGTGATGTGGGATAAAAAGAAGCTCCTCTTTGAAACCTTAGTCACTCCTGTTATCTTGTATGGATGTGAGGTTTGGGGTTGCAGCATCTCTAGAGAGTCCTAGAGAAAGATTGAGCAAATCCAGAAGCACTTTATAACGTATAACCTCAAAATTAAAAGCAATACACCCTACCTTACTCTCCTTATGGAAGTGGGACTTTCCCCTATCGAGAGCCTAGCTATGACTAGACTCCTGTTGTACAAGCACAAAATCAATAACCTGTGAGACCATAGAATTCCTAAGTTAGCTTTAAATTCCATCCAAAACCACCTAAGGCTCAAGCGAGGTTGGTATAAAGATACCAGGGCCTGGTTAAACCACTGGGAAATTGACGAAAATGTTGCATTGCAAAATATTAATAACATTAAAAATATTGTTACTTCTAAGTTTAAAGAGAAAATGTGGCATGAGAAATATTTAGAGGCTAAAATCAAATTAAGATATTATAAGGAGGTCATCAACCCTACTTTAGAAGATCAAAAGTATCTCTACGTTTTAACTAGTTCAAAGAAAAAAATCAATATAGCCAAGATAAGAACGAACTCTCATGAGCTCCATAGTGAAACAGGTCATTGGGCAATTCCTAAAACACCATGGGTGGAAAGGATCTGCCATCTCTGTGAGAATATGGATATTGAGGATGAAAAACACTTCCTTTTAGAGTGCCCTGCATACGCCCACATTATATCTCAGTTTCATAATCTTTGTTGCAAGGCTGAACTTCCTAGCCTTTTAACATGTCAAAATTATAGTGAGCTCGGGACGCTTCTCTCCAATCTCTTTGAGCATAGGAATACAATTTTAAAACAAACTAAGTAATTCGTTTCTTTAGGTCCGTAGACCAAGTTTGGTCTTAATGGATGTTAACCATCATCATCATCATCAAAAAAATCCAATTTAAATTTTTTAATAACTTTAAATTTTTAGGTTAGTAGATTAATTCTATTAATTGTAGAAACTTTTCATATTTAGATTGATATGGAAAGAATTAATAATAATAATAATTTATGGGTTAATAACATTATTAAATCCATCATAGGTTAGCTTTAATTAAAATAGTTAAATCATTATATTTTTAGATTTATTAATAAAAAAACTCAATGTAAAATTCTTCATCCTATTGATTTAGGGTTAGTATTTTTTAACTTCAAAATTGTAGGGTTTAGATTAATATTATTATCTCTAAATATTGTTTTAGTAAATTTGAAACAGTCATGACATTAATTAAACCATCTACTAAATTTTTTTTTTTAAATATAAAAACCTAAACCTCTATTAATTATTGGCCATTCTCTAAACCTAAACCTGAAACACTTTTCTCTGTATGATGAGCCCTACTATGAAGCTCGAAACATAAAAAAGACTCAACATTACTAACACAGTTTCCCTTCCTTTTTATTAACACTTAAGACATATCGGTCTTCTTAGGAAAAAATAGTAATATTAAATAAAATTAAAAGTAACTCCTTGCCATGGACTATATATTCAAGACTATCTAGAGCTTAGAGAGTCCCATGTCTCCATTTTTTGTAGCACCATGGTTAGAAGACTAACTATTCGATCCCACTATTAAATTAATAATAAGGGAATAATTTGAGGCCAAGTTAACTTAGGAATTAATTAAGTTAGATAGGGAATAAATTATTTTTTTTCAAAAGAAAAAAAGTTGTTTATATTAATAAAAAAGCTACATACAAAAGTATGTATTGTTCCTACTTCTCGCAGAGTTACATCATGAGATCACATCATTTCTAATGTATTTCCTTCTTTTGTGCATATCAAACAAAAGAAAACGTGCTAAGTTGATAAACTGCGTGCAAAATTTCTCCCATTGGGAGCTTCCAACCGGAAAAGAGTAAATATATTATATTTCGTTCTTTTGTGCGTCATAGAGTATATACTGTGACAAAAACTAACTGCAACAATTTCTCCCATTGGGAGCTTCTTGTCAGGAAAAAAACTGTAGGAAAAAGTGTTGTAGCCTTCTGTTTAAACCAAAAACTGTCCGAATACAGAGAACTTTCTATTGTGGCAGATCCAAAAATGGCCTATCATAGTACTCATAGGCCTCTGTCTCCTTTTTCTCTGTGATTTTCCATTTGCCCCACGCCAAGTTTATTCCTGCCTTTGAGAGTCTGTCGGCTTCCATGTTCCGCTCCCTGTAGACATGTTTGAGTTTATTTCTGGCTAACCAGATTCCCCACATGTGGAGAAGCAAAAGGGTTCTTATCTGATTAGTTTGGGGAGAGGATGACCAATCTTTCCAAGCATCTTCCAGTGTGGGGCATTCCCAGTTAGATCTGGAAGAGGTGAGAGATTGTGAATGCTCCCATACTTGCTTGTAAAAATTACAGCTTAGGAAAAGGTGGTTTGTGCTTTCCTCATTGTCTTTGGAGAGACTACACCAACCGGGTCCTGCAATTTGTCTTCTCTGGAGATGGTCCCAGGTAGGGATTTTATTTGCAAGAGTGCACCATATGAAGATTTTTGCCTTCATTGGACATTCAAGCTTCCAGATACCTTGTAATGAACATAAAATAAGATTATAATTAAATAATTAAATAATTTATAGCTAGGTTAGTATGAAAGGAGGTGTCTCCTCATCATGAATGTCCAAACCATATTTAAGGCCAAGACATCATTGTAATATTCATCATCTAATATATTATTCATATTTCATTATTTAAAATGATAGTCGGATTCGACTACTAACGGACCAACGGGATTCGGTTGCTCCATTTGGTATCAGAGCGGATTCGCTCCTGCACTCTGAGCTCGGACTCGGCTCATCAATTCCTGATTTCTTCCGCTGCTCCATTTCACCCATATCTCTCTCCGCTTCGCTGCCCTCCACTCCCACACTCCATATCACTTCACGCTCCTCCCTTTGCTCCACCTTCTCAACTCCCTTGCCATTATTTAGGGTTTCCCTAGAATATAGGACATTGTCCAAAAACAAAAACAAAAAAGTTGAAAAAAAAAGATAAAAAAGAAAAAAGAAAAAAAAAAGGTAAAGAATTGAAAAGAAATAAGAAAGTTAAAAAGAAAAGATAAAAGAAACAAAAAAGTAAAAAAACAAAAGAAAGGAAAAAGAAAGTAAAAAAAAAAAGTAAGACCAACACATGGTTTTACTTTCCAACTTCAACCTAGGTTGCACCCTCCCTCATTCCACGTAGCCCTACAAACAAAAACAATATTAATAAAACAAATATTATTATAATATTATTATTGTTATTATATAATATTTTAAAACTAATTAATCCACCTTTTAATAAAATATTTAAATATAATATTTTTATATTTATTATTTTATTTCAATGCAAATTAATTATAATAATTATTATTAATTCATTAATTATTTCAAAGACATTAGTTGTCTTTTATTCCTCCATAAGTCAAAATAAACTTCTATATACACACATTTGCAAAAAAAGGACCGAGGCTATGACGGAATTAAAAGACAAACTTGAGAAATTGGAGAAGGACATCAAGGCCCTCGTTACCAACCAAGAAAAATTCAGAGAATAAACGGAAAATAACAAGGCACTTAAGAAAGAAATCAAAGAAGATGTTGTTCTAGTACCAGGAAGAAAACTTGATGACAAAGTAGACATCATGCACGAGAAATGAAAAGAGTTAGATGATGAGATCTGTGTGATGACACAAAACTTGAGCATCATGACACATAACTAGAATACCATGACAATGGAAATGTTACAAAAATTAAGGTCTAATACAAACCATATCAGTAACTCAGATATGTTGGATCACTATGTCAACAAAAATGAGAGTAACAAAATTGATCAAGACAATAAACAAGACAAGGAGACTAAATATCATAGGGATGACCAAAATACCAATAATATATTTGATAAAGATAAGCTCGACCAAGATCATAATGAAAGTCAAGCCAGTATCATTGACAATAAGGACGATCCATACAATGACAAAAGATGGATCCTACAATATGCAAAGGAATCCAAGTCAAAGGAATCAGATATCGTAGATCCATCTTCTACCTTAACTCTTCTACCACCCTCAAGAAACCTATATGTAACACTATCAGGTGACTTCGAGTGTGAGAAGCCTCATGAAACGCCACTTCTCGAGATAAATCGTAAGGATAATAAAATGGAAACATTACGTGATGACATCATGAGTATTGTGGGACAAGCGATCTCTAAAACAACGCTTGATATGGTCAGTCACAAAAATATTCCTCGTATTCATGTACATGGAAAATGAGACAACAATAATAAACATAATGGGATACAAATTCAAGTTACAAATGAAAGGAAAATGACAAACTATTGCGTAAAGACCAAGCACATACCTAATACAAGTTCTAAAAAAGACATAAATGAAGTAATGACACTGTTTCAACACAAAACAAGAATGAACAGACAATAATCTAAGCTTTGAGGACAAAGCTCCCTTAAAGGGAGTGGCAATGTAATGAACATAAAATAAGATTATAATTAAATAATTAAATAATTTATAGTTAGGTTAGTATGAAAGGAGGTGTCTCCTCATCATGAATGTCCAAGGGAAATAATATAAGGCCTAGACATCATTGTAATATTCATCATTTAATATATTATTCATATTTCATTATTTAAAATGATAGTTGGATTCGACTAGTAACGGACCCATTGGATTCACTTGCTCCATACCCGCTTGCCACCACTTCTGATTTTCCTGATAGTGATGTAAGCAGAGTTGTTGATAACCAGTTTTAGGTGTACTGCCCATGTTGGGCATGCTCCCAGATCAGCTCATCTGCTTTGTCAATTATCCGAATGTGTGAAGATTGCAGGGCAAGAATGTATTGATCCCATAGCCTAGACCATTGATCTGGTAGTTCTAGATCCTTACTTTTCTTCCATCCTTGATGCCAGAGGTTTGTTGAATTAGGATCTGTTATTTGGTTCAGGTGAAAAAACCCCTTCTGATGAATCAATTATATTAGTTGAAATGGAAGTAAGTGATTTTGTGAGCATCCTGGCCATGGATCCGATCCAATTCTTGCTTTTGTACCATCCCCTATTTTCCAGACAAGCCCTTCTGAGATGAGTGGAAAAGCTTTGCATAAAGCTTTCCAAATGATTGAGCCATTTGGAAGACTTGTGGTTCCCATGTCTCTGATCCAATCCAGAAGAGGAGTTGGTGTTATGTATTTCTGGATGATGACTTCTTTCCACAAACTTTGGGTTTAAATGAGCCGCCACCCTGCTTTTACAGCCAAGGCCTTTGCAAAGAAAAAGATATTTTCTATACCCCATCCTCCCAATGATTTTGGTCTAGCTATTTGGTCCCATTTTAGCCAAGGGAGTACTTTTTGCTCTTTCTTCCCTGTCCATAGAAATGTTGTGCAAATTCTCTTTATCTTATTCAGAATTGAGCTAGGGAATAAATTATGGCCAAAGTATTTTGTATTAAATTAATTTAGAAGGGATGTAATATTATTTTGAGTATTTAAATGTAATATTGAATTGGAAAAGAAAATAAGGTGGGCCAAAGAAGTTTCCTTGCAAAAGAAGGAAACTTGAAGAAAGCAATGCAAAGCAAGAATCAATGAAAAGCAGGAAATTGGAAAAAGAAGGAAAAGCAGAAAGCAATGAAACTCATAAAATCGGGAAAGAGGCAACCATATCTTATCACTAACCTAAAACTTTTGTGGAACACAATGTCGATCATGTTAATGTTTGCACTTGGCATTGGATTTTCGCAAAATATTATGAACTTGTTGTTTGGATGTATTGGATCCATTGAACAAATTTGGTTTCTCTATCTTCCTTTGTATGAGCATAGGAGGACTCTTCTTGTGTAGATGCAATAAGCATAGGTACATAATTGGAGCCAATGTCGGCAAAAACCCCAAGCACACTTGAAAATGGTTGTGGCCAGTAGAATAGTGAAAGGATTTGTTGTAATTGTGTTTAACATGAGGAATCCTTTCACCCCACATACATGAATGTTTGAATTTGTACATTCTAAGGATATCAACAATCATATTATTGACTATATTTGTTTGTCCATTGATTTATGGTTGGAAGCTAATGGATTTGGTCAATGTGAATTTCATTAATGACCACAAGGTAGATGATAAGGTAATAAGGAACTTGTTGTCCCTGTTTGAAACAATGGTCCGTGGCACCCCAAATTGAACCAGAAGTGCTCAAATATGAGCTTACCAATGCCTTTCACCATGATACTCTTCTTACAGGGAGACAACAATGACTATGTTAAAAAAACAATCAATAACCATATATAAACAATTTTTACCATGCTTGGTTGAGGGCAAGCCTAATAATTAATCCATATAGACTAACTCCCAAGCCTTATTTGGTGTAGGTAGAGGAGTGTACAACCCTTGCTTCTTGATGACAATTTTAGTGATGTCATAAGTGGTGCACAATTTAACACATTGTCAACATCCTTTTGGAGATTTATCTAGTAGAAGTACTTTTACAATATTCCCACTTTTCTTTATATTGAAGAGCCCTACCATCCTACTATAATGTACTTCCAAAATCAACTTCTCAAACTCATCTAAAGGAACACAAAGATGGAGCAAATGGCATAGAAGTCCATCGTGAAGGTGAATGTTTAAAACTTGCTTTCCTACATCTAGTGTTTGATATGTGGAAGTGAAGTTGAGATCGAGGTCATATAATTGGGGCTAGCCAAAGTCTTGTGTCCACAAGATTTAAGCATTGGGAGGTCAATTGAGGTAGTCTACAACTTGGTTTGTGTTGCTTTTCTTATACTAGATGTTCAAGTGGAATTATTGAAGGTGGATTGCCCACTTCTCACAATGGTCATTCTATGACTTTTCTTATATATGCATGAATTGTAGGGGCTTGTGGTTGGTGTTGGTGGGCATTTCATTTCCCGTAATATAATTCTTACACTACATGCATGCCTACATAATGGAGTACTCTCATTGTCATAGGTGGGCTACCTATGAACCATGCCACGTAGTGTCTCATTGTGATAGGCCATCATATGTCCATGATGAGTAAGGAATACATCAACATGATATGCAAGTCATCTATCTCAATCTCAAACAATTGTTGCAAGTATATCATAATGAGGAATTATACTCAACAAAGGTATCATTTTAGATCCTTAATTGTTTTATGGTATGCATTGGTCTAAATAAACATGTATTTGTGTCCATCCTTGGCCACTTAGCTTGAGGGTTAGGTGACTGAGAGAACCCCAACACAAAATTGCATAATAAGTTGGCAAAACCTAAGAAGCAGTGGAAATTTGTCAATGTCTTCAGGGCATGAAAATCACAACTAACTTATATCTAGTTGGATCCACATGCACACCATACTCATCCACAATTTATCCCAGATACTAAATTCTTTGTATGCCAAATTAACACTTCCTCGTATTGGCATATAACTTGCTTTTCCCCAAGGTGCTCAACAATCATTTGATGTGCATCAAGTGCTCTTCCTCGGTTCTATTGAAGATGAGGACATCATCCATATATATAACAAGAAATGAATTAGACAATTTCCACAAGGTATTGTCTATTGTCCTTGTGAAAATTGATGAGGCGTTAGTTAAGATGAAAGGCATGAACAACCACAAGAAGAAACCTTATTTAGACTGAAAGGTTGTCTTCCACAAATTATTTTCCTCAATTGGCACATGGTGATAGCCTAATTTCATTTCAATCTTACTTAAGAATTTATCACCTTTGAGTTGATTAAGAAGATTATCAATCTACACATAGTGGTAACCTAACTTTAGATAAGCTTAAGGGTGTTAAATTACTAAAAAACTTGGCACTCTTGAGTTTATCAAGAAAAAGATCAATTCAAGGGATTGTATGTTGGTTCTTGACAAAGGGTTAACGAAGAAAGCCTTCGTAATTTGTTCTTGTTTGAAAGAATCCTTCTTGGCCTCATGGGTTTGGATCGACTTGGGCATCGTCCTTAAGAGCCTCATGGGTCCTCCTATCCATAGGCTTTCGAGTCCATATCCACAAATAGGGCTTTAAAGGCAAGAGTCACTAACGAGAAGGCTTATCTATCAATTCATGACAAGGAAAGAGTTTCTATATGGTTCAACAAGGAAGGTTGATCTAGGCTCTTGGAGGTGCCCTACATACTACCCCTTTCTCCCTTTTTGCTTTGGGTAGACGCATTAGTAGTAGTGGAAAAGGATGGAGGCTTAGTGTAAATTTTTATTGGTTGGATGGCCCCCCACACTAACTTGGGAAACCTTTCGGCCACCCAATGACCTATAACGCTAGTAATTACTCCCATCATTGTGACTTTGTTCAAGGTTTTGTAATCAATGCATCATTTCCATGTCCCATCGTTTCTCTAAAAACGGTATAGTTGGGTTCTCATGAGGTGAGGATCTTGGTCAAATGTGGTCCTTTTGTGTTAGTTCTTGTATTTGGTGTTTGATCCCCTCATTCTTCACAAGAGAGCATCTATACACTAGGTCATTAGGTAGAGGGGCACCCATTGTAAAATCAATCACATGCATTATTTGTAATGCAAAGGTACCAATATGAGTGAGGCTAACATATATTTGTATTCCTCCACCGTCTTGTCCACCTGCCTTTATTGTGTAAAGAGATCCCTTGTAGACGAATTGGAGATTGTGACGATCTCCCATTCACCTTCCAATTGAACCATAAAGAGGACAAATCTCCCAAATTGAGAAATTCTCTTCATGAATTGCTTATCTATGATCATAGAGACTACAATATTCAAAGTTATACTCTGTCAAAATTAGGTTTTCAGAGTTAAAGCAATCTATGACTCTCAGATCATAGAGACTACAATATTCAAAGTTATACTCTGTCAAAATTAGGTTTCCAGAGTTAAAGCGATCTACGACTCTCAGATCATAGAGACTACAATATTCAAAGTTATACTTTGTCAAATTTAGGTTTCCAGAGTTAAAGCGATCTATGACTCTCATACCCATTTGATATAGGGTTTATGTCGAGAGGGTAAATCTGTTGCCTTGTGAAGAAATCCACTTAACTTTTTCATATTATTGGTACATGCCTTGTTCATGACTCGAAAGGAATTTGGTGAGAGCTTATAGGGTCTCTACAATAAGTGGTAAGTGTTTAAGAGGATTTAATACTATAAATAGGCAATATCATAACATGTGAAGTTCATATCAGGGGATTTAATACTCTAAAACATGAAAGCAATAAATTGCTTACTATATAAGGGTCAAGGGCTATTTTAAATATATTATAAAAATATAGATATTAGTGGGGTTTGAATCATGTATCTAAGGGATTCAATAGGGTATTGGGGGGTTCGAATAGGTACTCTATGTATAAATTTAGTGTGAATCTAACTATGTGTGATGTCATATTAGTGTTTGAAGAAACATAATCTATGTGAAGGTGGTGTGAATCCAATTATGTATGGAGTCAAAGTTGTGTTTGAATAGGTATGATTTATCAGTGAATGTGGTGTGAAGACGATTAGAATGATTGTGTGTAAAGTTGGCCTATGTTCAAGGGGGTGATTTCCATCTTGAAATATTCTCTCACTAAGATTTCATATTTCACCTTGTAAGGTTTCCAGGAGTTATAAGCATTGTGCCATGCCATGCTAATGGTAAAAATAAAAGGTGTCATGGAAAAATGGATACCTAGGATATCTAGTGAAACTTGGGATTTTTTAAATTTGAAAGGTGTATTAGGAGGGGGTTCAACAAAAGGATTTTTGGAGGCATCCTTAGAATACAGTGAAATTATGGGTATTCTTTAATATCCCATAAATGCGCGTCCTATGTCATAGGCTCACATAGTGAACCCCTAGAGGGAAAGACCAACCTCTAATTTCCATCATGGATGACAATCATCAATAGGGTAAATCAATATTGGGAGACAACAATAGTTCCCTATCTGTCAAAAGTTTTGTCGCATAAAATGCAAGAAGAAACCCCACAAACCCACCACAACGGGAAAAAAATATAGAGAAGTTTCCATGTGATACCATAGGCAATTTCATGTCAACATTAAGGCAGAGGTTGACGAAATGGAACAAAAGGTGAGGGAAAGGGGGGGAAATATTTTATTTTGGGACATAGAATGTCAAACAATGGCTTGGATCGCCAACATTGGATTTTCCTTTTTTTCTTCTTTTCTTTTATTTTTGATGAAATGTACATTACATGAAACCTTCCAAGCATTTCCACTCAATATGGGGATGGTACTCAAGGTAAATTGTTCGATTGTAGTTTTGGCAACCTAACATGGTGGGGACATCGATGCAAGGCCACAATATTCATAGAGGTGTCCAACTTGTGGACTTGACCCCATGACCTCCTACTTACAATTCATAACTCTCAACCACTTGAGCTAACCCACTAGGATAACAATGGATTTTCCTATAATAGAGATATTAAGTGTTTCAAGCAAATTGACTTTTATTGGTGTTGATGTATTTGTAACCTCGGAATGTATTCACTTGTATATCTTATGTATTGTACCCCGATGTTTATTTCAGGAAGTATCTATAATGTAATTGAGTCATGTCATGCCCCGATGTTCCGATCGGGAGATTCAATAATGTAACAAGTCATGTAAAGTCATTGAAGACAACCCTCCATTGTAAGTCGAGACAATAGTCCCCACAATTGTGTCAAGGTTAACCCTCCTTGTTGATCGGAGGGTAAAGTCCCCACAGTTGTGGGGCACTAGGGTTATTAGACTCTCCTAGAGATGTTGGCTCTAGTAAGTAATTGTTAAGTGGGGCCGACATGTTAAAGTGGACATTAAGTGAACAAGAGAATATAAATAGAGAGTGAGCCTCTCTATTTATCACACACTCACTCACTCATTGGGGCGCATGAGTGAGAGAGGAGAAGCTCTCTCAAGTGTGAGAGAGAGAACAAGCTGTGGAGATCATCTTTTCTGTTTTCGGGTTTTGCTGCTGCCATTGGTGCTCATTCTATCTCTGAGGAAGTTGCAGGGTTTTCTCCTTTATGGTTTCCCCGGGGAAAATTCTTTGTGTCTCTTGTCTCTTGTGTTTATTACTGTGCATGTTTCTCCTAGATAAGATCCTAAGATAATGCTAGCTTGAATGATAAAAATCTAACAATTGGCACACTAAATCTATTGTGTCCCAGCTCGATGAGGATTAAAATGCGAACCATGCCAAATCTATTCATGCTTGGCTTGTTTTGAGGATTTGGTGCTTTACAAAAGGCAAGTGTTGAGAGATTGGAATTACTGAACAAAAAAATATGAAGCCCTTGTGAAAATCCTCTAGAATATGGAAGTTGTTGGATAAGTTAAATATTAGGGAAGCAAGTCCCCAACCACACAGAAGCTTGTTGAATCCACTTTGACAATTATCAATGATAACTCATATTATAAGGATTAAGAAGAGGTGTTGTAGTCAGTACTCACAAAGTTCCTTTTCCTTTTCCTATATTATATACAACAACAAGAGTATCAACAAGAATACCACATCAAATGTTTATATCCTAGTTACATGTATAGTTAAGCAAAAGAAAACTCAGTTAAGACACAATGCTCTTTGCTTAAGGCTTAAGAACATCATTGGTAATTTTTGGTCCACTATAGTCCCATTTTCCCTTGTGGTAGGGTACAATGGAAATTGGTTGTACTTTTTTGCACATTATTAATAGATTAACTAAGCTATATTAAAAAAAAGAATCTTGATCCATCGCAACCCTAGATATATCAAGTGTCGAAAGAAATGAAATCCATTGAGGTTTCAAACATTTCCACAAGTTTTTTAATTGTAAAAACGCAGTGTTTCGAGATATTTAATCCCTCTCAACACGTGGATAAATCCATGGTTAAAATGGATGTAAATTGAGAATAACACACTTGACATTTCAATAAATACCACTCTCTATATCGTTCCCAACATTCTATGCTGCCACAACCATACATACTATTTTTTTGAATAAATGCTTCTTTTAAACTTTATTAATTTTTTTTTTTACAAAAACAAGGTATTTCACAAAAGCAACATCCACTGGTATGAAGAAGAAAACCTTAATATATAGCCTTACTTCCATTATTATGATTACCCTCGATGAACCTATTACAAACCAAAAACTCATGGCCTTTACACAACATCGATTTCATACAAGGTAGCAACATGACATTGAAAAAGAATCGTCATATGTATTCTACTGATAGAGTGCACGGGGAAATCACTTGCTTGATTCTACAATGAAAAGCAAAGTAGCTCAAAAACCTTAGAATAGATTATAGAAGGTCACATATAAAAACATGGCCATTGGACCAAATTTCAACTTAAATAACATACGTAGCTCAAAAACCTTAGAATAGATTATAGAAGGTCACATACCTAGTAAAAACATGGCCATTGGACCAAATTTCAACTTAAATAACATACATGAAACATTTAAGGCACATGCTAGGCCTCGATCTTAGATTCAACCATTATAGTGCACTAAAAGTCCTACAAGCAATGTCCAAGGGAAATAATATCCATATACTACATATCCTCCAGTAAACTTGTTCACAAGAGCACTAGAACTGAACAACACACACAAGGCTAGATTTGCATTATGAGTTGGGCCATACCAACAATTGAAAAAACACTACAAAAATCCATACGTGCTTTTGAGTTATCCACACCATGAGCCATGCCATACCATTAACTAAAAGAATGTTGTAAAAGACCACATTCGAATTAACACTAATTACACCAAGTACTAAAAAAACCAATAAAATGCTAATTTACACAAAAACCATCTTCATACTAAAACTATATAACAAAGAACACAAGGTGAAAAAAAAAATTACCCAAATAGTCCCTAAATACCACCATATTATAATCCAAAATTACCTTTACTCCATTTTCAACTCCAAATCATCAATATCCCTATCACATAAAGGCCTTCCATTCATCCTTTCGATCTCCCATCGATACATTAACTAAGTAATTACTTGAGCTAACCAAACCCTAACCTCCCTTAGAATGAGCTAACTCTACTCTACATAATAATTATTAAACATAAATTAAAAACTAATTATAATAAGATAAAAACCAATATTGAATTAACACCAACCCCTCAAGTATTAACTTATCGTGTATAATCCTACAAAAATAATTATAAGAATAATGAAAAAGTATTAAGTTATCGTGTATAATCCTAAAAAAATAATTATAACAATAATGAAAAAAACTATTTGTAAGAAAAAAATTAAGATTAATAAAAAATGAAACCTTAATTTTCACGAACCTGGAGAAATAATAACATATTTAAATGTCATTTCGCAACACCAATCTAATTTAGAGTGCCTGTAATTCGGAGGAGTATCAGCGACCCATAACCCTTGTAATTCATTTTAGCCTTCCTGTGGATCCGCCGCTTGCTTCGCCTGCCGTGATCCACCTACCTCTCCTTACTTCAGTGTGGCCACCCGCCAACGGCGAGGGTTTCCTGGCTTATTTTTAGCGACCGGAGCTGAGGTGTGGCTTGACTTTTCGTTGAGAGTCTGCCCGGGTTACTGTTTAGCAAGCTGGTCACATGGCCGAGGTGAGTTGCGTTCTTGCCGTGTGAATTTTGGTTAAATCGAGTTGGGTTTCAGATCTTTAGATTGAAGACTCGCTTAGACATTGATTTCAGGAGTGAATTTTGGTTAAAATGTTGATCATTCAGAAACTTACAGACGTCTGCAAGGCATTATTGTTTCAGTGTGCGTTAAACTTAACCACAATATATAGCATTGGGTTATATCCAGCCATTGTGGCGAAGCTTGAGGGCGGGGTCGGGTCGTGTGACTCCATGGGAATTGAAACTGTGACAACGTGTGACAACGTCTTGACATATCTCAATTTTATTCTCTTATTTTTTCTTTTCATTTTAAATATTGGTACTGCATTTGTGTTGATTGTAACTGATTCTCTGAAAATAGAGCATAAAACTGTCAATTGAAAGAATGGATCATCAGATCCACAGAAGACCCCGATTCTTAGGTCTAGATGTTGTGGGAATTGAACTTGTTATGTCTAATTCGGATGGCTAGTTTGTAATGTAATCTCTTAAGATAATAAACAATCATATGCGCTGTGTTTATCATCTCGGAATGGTTTCAAAAGTCTCTCTCCTCTCCTCTAACTACACATTGAAGTTAGTGTTGCCTTTGGACTTTGCCTCAATTATGAAAACCCATGTTACCAGAAGCAGTATGGCAGCAGAATATATAGTAATGCTAAATGTGAAATGAAATCCCATCACAGAGGCATGCCACTGTAGTGACACTTTATGATGCATCATATACATATCAGAAACAATATGGTAGTGGACTATAGAGTAATTATCACTATGAAACAAAATTCCATCACAGGGCATGCTGCTGTAGCGACAGTTTGTAATGCATTACATAGACAACAACCACAAGCCAAAGAGAGTCCACAAGACATGGCATTGATACTGTCAGCATTGTACTGAAGTAAAGGAGGATCCTACCACATCCACCTTTATACTTGCACTCCAAAGCCAGCACCTGTATCGACAAAGATTTTGGTGTAGGTAATAATTTATAAACCACCTTTGTGTCCGAAAAACATATATGGCAAGGAAATGCCGTTTCCTAAGCCTCTGTTTGTCCATTGCAGCATTTGAAAACAACAATCATAAAAGGGCGAAAATAAAACAGAAGAATAACACTTTAACATTATGAAGTGAATTCCACGGGCAAACAATTAACTTTGCTGAAATTTGGCATTAAATTTGCTTAGATTTGAAATTTGATTAAATTAATATAAGTTTGGAATAAATTTGGATCAAATTCATTTAAATTTGGATTAAATTAACTGAAGTTTGACATTAAATTTGTTTAAATTCAAAATATGATTAAATTAATTTAAGCTTGAAATTCAAATTTGTTTAAATTCAGCTTAAATTAGTTCAATTTTAAAACTCATTCTGTTGGTTGGTAGAACTCATACACTCCCATACGATTCCGAGAACGGAACTTCCATAGTCTAGCCATCATGCTCATACTCCCTCTCATATTATAGTAACAGCGCTCATACATGCAGCTACATATGTTGTTTTGTTTTCGATTTGGAACAACATCAAGTGGGACTATGATATCGAGTCCAGGTTACAACGTGTATCTATGCCCTGCTTGTTGATTGCATATTAAGCTATTATAATGCTATTTATGTATTTTATGAGAGAAGTATTCTCTTCATGACCAAGAGAAACATATGGAAATTCTAGTCTTACTATGATCATAAAATCCAGTTGATTTACCCGGATGTAGGGATTCTAATTGATTGACCCGGATGTAGGGATTCTAATCTGACCCAATCTAAACAATTTTTATCATAGCAAAAAAACTTGGCAATTATACGAAATTATATTTTAGTTGTACCATGGATTGTCAGAATCAGATGAGACATACAATTATAAATTCCTATGTTTTTCTTAACAGTTGATTTGATATGTTGATATTGATGGATTTCACAGAACACATATATGCATTGTAATCACATAACACACATATTTATTATTTAACATGGATGGGTGGGATGGATCGATGGGTCAGCTGGATGGGTCTGAGGGTGAGGCTGAACCCACATTAAATGGGTCGGTAGCGTGCAAATATGGCCTTATAAAGATCATGTATTAACCAAACCTGCTGTACCCTATGCTGGTCTCGTACTAGTCCTGTTGGTCTGGAATAGGGGTTCACTCTCAGTCAGGAGGATCAGCTGATTGAACCGGTTTGAGTAGTAGAACGTATTTATTAGTATGTGAGTCCATAAGCTCACAACAACTCTCAGATATATGGCTGCTGCTATTGTTTTTAGCTTTTCGCTCACAACAATACTCCCTATGTATAGATTTATTAGGGATTGAACAGACACACTTAGATGCTTTTTACGACATAACATATTATTATTGAGAACTTGTTTCTTAGGAATTGTTCAACCAACTTCTCTATGCATGCATCAATTTTAAGATTTCCTTGTTCATAGTTGTTTATGCAGAATCCTACTTGATGGAATCCTGCTTCGACTAGGTCAATATCCTCAAAGGGTATGATTCATATACAACAAAATCCACTGGAATTACCCAAATGCTCCCGACTATATAAAAACGAGTGTTCTTATACCAAGCAATAATTGCAATTGTACGAAATTTGCATTCAATTTGTGTTGTACCTGCCTTTATTTTCATATGAAATAGAATCAGATGAGGACAACAATGCAAGTAGAACTTCTCTATGCCTGCATCATATATTAAGCAAGTAATTTGTTAGTTAAAGACAGATTTGAAACACAGTCCAATGCTGTAGCTTCTGCTGTGCCGTAGCTTCTTTCCGTTGTAGGGTGTACATGGAGGGAGCTAGCTATAGATGTAGAGATATTTATCAGATATATGGATAAAAACCCCAATTAAATCTGCAAGTGGTATAATCCAACAAATCCAGAATAGAATCTATGCACCGGAATCTTTTATGCAAGTTGTATAATCCCCAGAGAAGTCAGGCAATGAGTAGTTTTTGAATTTTCTATCCAACCCGGATCTAAACTCTCAGATGAGATAGCAGCTTCAGCCTAACAACTTACTCCCTCATAGTATAGAGGATGCTTTGGTTGAACGGTTTCAAATAGAACAACGTAGAAGATATGCGAGTCAATAAGCTCACAACTCCCCGTATGGTTACTTAGATATGGCAATATCATAAAACAACATACATATATATATTGTGAACATGGAATAATGAATATTTAAAAAACACTTTGTATATGCCTTGTAAAGAGACGATTTACTTGCCACAGAATAAACAATTATAGATGTTGTTGGACTGCCTCACCTCCACGTGCTGGAGACTAACTAGAATTCTTACTGGATGGACACATATAATAAGATAGCTCTCTTTTTTCCAACCCTTACATTGATTTGCTATTTATCCTAGTGAGAAGGAGGAAGTCATTTTGTTGTACTTGCCATGGAAAGGACGTCTCAATGCAAGTCCCGGTGATAGACAAGTTGGAGGAGTCCAACCAGTGTAACAAAATGAGGAGTCCCCATAATCTTAGCAAGCAGGAACAAAAATGTATCTTATTTTAAGTTTAACAGACCTTCTGGATATTTTTGTGTTTAGTTATATTGTTTGGGATTTCACATAACTACTCTACATTGATGAATAATGTTATGAATTCAGACAAGTTAAAGCTGTTATGGCTTATTATAACAGATATTTATATATTTCTTAGGGGGATTTAACATAACACTTAGATATGCATTGAACCACATGCACATACATTGAATGGATTGAAACTTTAATATATATATATATATAGTATGCTATGAACTAGATATGCGATATCGTACTCCTCTCACCAACTGTTGTTAATGTTGACCATGCAAGGACTTCTCCATGCGACATCTTATGTGAAAAGGTGTGCATGCGAGTTTGTAAAATGTCTAATTCAGGTTTAGTAAGATTCATATATCTATTTACTACAATGGGACAAGTTGAACGAGAGACTATATTGAGTCCAGGTTCAACATATAGTATAAATATGCAAGTATAATATTTAGTTGGACAAGTTCAACTTCTCTATGCCATGCTCATATATTAATATAACGATATCCCACAGGTCCTACCTTAGTCCCCATCTTAGTACATATGGATTGAACGGGTATGTGCACAGCTGCTCTTTCCCGTAGTGTTACACTGTTACGTACTACTACTAGCTAGTAGAGATCTACTTGGAAGCTACAGACTACTGCTTATTGTTGCCAATAACAGAGCCAGGTTGTGAACTACAAGTTGCACTAATTCAAACTACGGGTTTTACTAATATACTTACTGATCTACTAGTTTCTGTTCTTACAAACTAAATCCAAGGGAGAATTTAAATGCTCGTATAGTATGTCCGAATATTGCAAGTGAAACGTCTCTATGCCTGCATCATATATGAAACAAGTATATACTTTATTCCTTTTTGTTGTTCATAGAACAAGTTAAACAACTATGTGCGAGTCCTATTTGTTCTCTGTGGATTGAGATTTCTCGGAATAATCCCACTTGATTAGATATTATTAACTTATGGAAATATGGCATGATTAGATCGGAAAATCCAGTTTCAATACCGGATTAAAAAAGAGGATTTGTATCCAATCCTATACTCTTTTTCTGATACCAAACAATGGCAAATAAGCAAAATTGAAATTTAGTTCCATCTTGTTTTGGTTGATCTGCAATTGTTCAACCGTGCATCATATTTCTATTTCCAAGTTTGTTGTTGATTAGGAAAAGTTATCACGACTATATATTGTCCATCCAGGTGACGCATATAGATGCCATGCTCATACTTCCATAAGACCTGATCATATGAGATTTGCGGTTCATGAAAACAACACGGGTTTCTGACACAACAACAAACATGGATGGGGAGTTGTTACTTAATATGGGGGTTCCTGACCACGGGGAGCATAAACCAAAGCTGACTCCTACTAGTGGAATCCTGCTGCCACTAGACTGAGATATGCCCAATATGGCGGTCTCGCTGTCGTACTTGTCCTTGCTATAGTCTAGTCTGGAGCAAGCAGGGAGAACTCTCAGTCAGGAGGATGCTGCCAATCGTGAACGGTTTCGAGTAGAACGTCTAGATAAGCTCATACTAAGTTTCCTCCTGAGTTGATGAGTTGAGAAGAGCTCTCCTATTGAGAGAGTTCTGGCATGCGTGGGTTCTTCGCTTAGCAAACTGATTGAGGTTCAAGCTGCTGATGAAGGAGTTCTTCGTTCTCACCCATTCATTCTTGCAGAAATAAACCTTTATAACTAATCTAATCTGGTGGTGGAACCAGGACCCACATTGAGGCACCCTAATGGTCTCATCAATGGCTTTAATTCATGATGCATAGAGGTGAACTAACCAGTGTCAGTGAACTAAATCTGTTGTACCGTTCGGATAAGAAGATTTGTACGTTTACACCTACTTAAATTTCTATGGATACAACTTGACTCATAAGGTGACAGACTTATCTAAGGGAAATTATGACCAAACATGGTACATCTTTAGCTATGAATTAACAATTTAAAGTACACGAGCCACTATAGAGCAACACTCGTGACCCCTCATGGTCATATCCCACACATAAGAAGGCATTCTCCATGTGTCAACAAGTGTAATGTTTGTCATAACACTGGGACCAAATGAAATAGTCCCCATTAATCTCTAGCACATATATGGTGATCTGAACAAACTGGAAGTGTCTTTGGCAACTATTCATGTGCGTTCGAACCATAGATCTCATCTGTGGAATTGATAGATGTGATCAAAATCACAAAGAAAATTGATCATCAAGTCGCCCATCCCTACACACTGCATTTCTCCCATGTACCCAATTTGAGGTGTCACATTTCTAGACGTTCCCATTTTGGGAACTTGTACACATTTCCATGTTTTGTGCAACTTAGCTTTATACTTTATGGTAACTGTACGAATTGTATGAAGGACTTGTACAATGATGAACATGAATAGAGAAATATACTCATAATTCATTCTCATGGCTGTGTAACTTGGTAATTAGTAATTGCCTTTTGACTTTGAATTTTGTTTTGTTTGTTTCGGGGACTTGTGTAAGTGGGTCATGGTTTCTACACTAAAATTCTGTCCAGTTTTCTTCTCATGCAAACCAGGACATATTCTCAAGGCTGTGGAATTTGGTAACAATGAATTGCCTTTTGTCTTTTATTTTTAGTTTTTGTTTGGTTATGCGAGCAAGTCCTTGTTTCTACACTAGAATTTTGTTCAGTTTTATTCTAATGCAAAAGTTGTGCATATTTAATAAGGAATGCTATTTAGTATCTGATTCACATCTCTCTGCAGAATCTGTTAGATGGGAGACTTGATCGAGCTGTATTTCTTGCGCTTGCGGTGGGGATTGCTGCAGGCACAGCTGCTACTATTACTTCAATAGGTTTTCCATATGCTTTTGGTTCTGTTTGTACTGCACTTCAAGCCAGAAGAAAAAGAGAACAGAGAGAACAAAGGAATCGTCTCAAATCAGAAAAGATGAAAAAGACACCACACAAGCCAAAGGAATGCCAGATCTATAGAGAGATACTTCAGCGGGCATTGACAAGATGGAAGGATATTGATGTTTCACTTGACAATTTTCCTTATTTTCTATCGTAAGTACAATGGTCCTTTTTTTTCATATCATTCTGAGTTAGAAATAGATCCTTTTTAGATGGAATGACACAGGAATTTATTTCATTTATCTTTAGGATTTTCATAGACAAATAGAATATGTTAATTTCATCTTCGTCACTTTTAAAACACTGTTTACTTGGGAATGTAGGTGATTCTAATCTGGCTTCCACATACTAATGTTTCTTTCAAAGTATAATACAAATGATCACTCGAGAATACATAGGCCTTTTTTTCATATCATTCTGAGGTAGAAAATTGAAATAGATCCTTTTTAGACGGAATGACACAGGAATTTATTTCAATTATCTTTAGGATTTTCATAGACAAATAGAATATGTTAATTTCATGTTCGTCACTTTTAAAATACTGTTTACTTGGGAATGTAGGTGAGTCTAATCTCACTTCTGCATAATAAAGTTTGTTTCAAAGTATAATACAAACGATCACTCGAGAATAGATAGGCCTTATCTTTTGTTATGAAATAATGAACTTGTCTAGAGATAGGGAATAAGACGTCTTCAAGAAACATGCCTTGGTGTGTTAAACTAGCAGCAACAAGGAAGGTTTTCCTCCATGCATGTGTTCTTGCATGCAAAAGACTTAAATTAGGAAGCCAATTGTATTTAATAATTTTTCTTAAGTTTACTTTGGAAAATAACTAAAATGATCTAATTGTTTATTGACTTTAAGTGAAAGTGAAATTAGGGTTTTCCCTTTACCCAAAGTTATAAAAGAGATATCAATTGGTGGAGAGGACACAGTTGCATTCCGACAGAGACGGAGGAAGAAGTGTGAGAGAGAGAATTTTGGCGAAGAAGACGAAGGAGCACTAACTTAGGAAGACGACCCTAAATTACAGAGGAGAGAGACATGAGACTTTGGTGGAGGTACACCATATAGCAACAACAACATTGTACAACCATATAGCAGCAGGCCGTACAGCAGCACGCCGTGGAGTTGAGAGTTGAGAATAGACTCCAGGGGGCACAAAACTTTCCTACATGGAAAGAAAAGATCACAAGGATCCTGGACGTCAATGATGTGGAGGAACACATTGACTCCACGAAGGTTGCACCCACAAATCCTACAGATTTAGCAGCTTGGAAGAAGATTGATTCCAAAGCCATGTTGATTATAATGGATGGAGTGAAGGACCATCTAGTCTCTCACCTTTCTGGTAAGAAGACCGCAACAGAGATGTGGATGGTTTTGGAGAGTTTGTACCAAAGCCAGAACGAGAACTGGAAGATGGTGTTGCAAGAGAGGATGTGCAACACCAAGATGGCCAAGGGAGAAGGAGTGGTGCCTAATCTCACGAGGCTCACACAGATCAGGGATGAGCTTGGAGCTATTGGTTCTAAGACAATGGATGAGGAGCTAGTTCGGATAGCCCTCAATGGCTTCTCTAAGCGATGGGACACCTTTGTCAAAGGTGTTGTGGCTAGGGAGAAGCTACCTGATTGACAGAGACTATGGGATGACTTTGTGCAGGAGGAGACTTGCATGGGTTAAGGATCAGGCTCATCTAGCAGTGCCCCACATATTTTGGATGAGGAGGCTCTAGCCCTTACAAGGAAGAGCAAGGGTAAGGCAAAGAGGAAGAAGGATGGTAAGAAGAACCTTGACGTGTCAAAGGTCAAGTGTTTTATCTGCCACAAGCAGGGACACTTTGCCTCCCAGTGCCCAGACAGGAAGAAGAAGAGTAACACTTAGATGGCTGGATCTGCAGAGGTGGATGAGTTCAGTAGGAACTTTGATGAGGATTTCTGCTTGATAGCTTGCATGGAAAGCACCACAGGGAGTAGTATATGGTGCATCGACAGTGGAGCATCTAGTCACATGAATGGACAGAAGAGATTCTTCAGAGACTTGTAGGAGGGTGGAACAGGGATCCATGTTGAGTTGGGTGATGATGCGCGGTATCAGGTGCAGGGAGTTGGCACTGTTTCATTTGAGAGGGAGTCTGGCAAATCCCTCAGTTTTGCTGATGTGTTATATGTTCCAACATTGACCAAGAACCTCATATCAGTCTTCACTATGGAGGACAAGGGATAATAAATGAAGTTCCGAGACCATAGAGTATATATCAGGCCCAAGGGGTCAGATAGGAGCTTGGATCGAGTGATTGGCAGAAGGAGCGGGAAAGTGTACAGATTACATTTTGAGCCTGCAAAGGCTCTAGTTAGTAGCAACAACAGTCAGGGTGATTTGTGGCATAGGAGGAGAAGCATAACCACTGTAAGGGTTGTGCTTTGGGGAAGAACATCAGGAAGCCTTTCCCACAGAGTGAGCACAAGTCTAAGGAGCCCTTGGACTTGGTGCATGCGGACCCATGAGTGTCCATTCTTTCAGTGGTTATAGTTACTGCGTAACCTTCATTGATGACTACTCCAGGAAGACTTGGATCTATTTCCTGAAGGCCAAGTCAGAGGTCTTTGGGAGGTTTCGAGAGTTCAAGACTCTTGTGGAGAACCAAACAGGAAAGAAGATTCAGGTGTTGAGAACAGGCAACGGGGGTGAGCACACCTCCTATGAGTTCATGGAGTATTGTTCGACAGAGGGGATCAAGAAGGAGCACACTGTGCCCCATACCCCACAACAGAATGGAGTTGTAGAGTGAAAGAACATGACTATGGTAGGAGCAACCAAGGCCATGCTATTTGATCAGGGATTGCCACTATTCCTTTGGGTTGAGGCATACAGGACAGCAGTGTACATTCATAACATGTGTTCCCTCATAGCTTTGGGGAGGAAGACACCAGAGGAGGTCTTCACAGGCACTAGGCCAGATGTGAGTCATATTCGCATATTCAAAAGTGTCTGCTATTGTCATGTTCATGCTGACAATAGGAAGAAGCTGGATCCTTATGGAGAGAAGGGGTTACTTGTTGGTTATAGCGAGACTTCGAAGGCATACAAAGTTTATATTAAATGATGAATAACATGAGAAGCTTGATAACAATAAGGGTCTAAAAGTCTCCGAAGTCAAACCCTTGCTTCAACATAAGTCTTAGGTTTTATAGCCTTTACAAAATTTATTTCAGATCCTGAAAAATTGGATCTGATTTACTAAAAATAGATAACATAACTGTTTTTGCAAAATTAGGTTAAAAACCCTAATTTAAGTGCTAAATACTTGTTCACTCCTTGAACTCTTTAACAACTGCAGTGATCATTGAGGTAGAGCTATGACCTGTTATCTAACAGATAAGCCACGGTTTGTCAGAAGCAGGTAGGGTTTGTGACCCATTTCACCTTGATGGCACCCTCAAAATTGGAACATACCCCCTGCACCGGTGCCTTTAATCAATTTTCAGCTTCATAATTCACCCCTGAGGTGTTTGTATCCATCAAAATAGGTTCTGTGTGGAAAAGATGTCTTTTTGTACCTTTTTGTGCTTTCAGTGGTTAAGGCAACAGAATCCTGGGTCTGTAAGCTGCTGAAAGCTCCGCTTTCGGTGGCTAATGAACAACTGCTGCGTTCGCCTAAGCCATCGAAAGCCCTGTTTTCTGCAAAATTTAATTAGTCTTTAATCAACCTTTTCCAACTTTACTCTTGACCTTTTGGTACTTCTTCAACTTGCATAAGATTTGGAATATCAACAACATCATGGGCTACCTCCGGGTCCTGAAGGCTAATAGCTGCCTCTGCTAGGGTTTCCAGTGCAAGGTGTGTTTTAGGGTTTGGATCCTTCTTTTGTAACCTCGACATTTTGACCATCCTGTAGAGTCTGGAGTTATCCTTCATTAATCTCAGATTTCTTCTTTTCAGTAGAACATACATCCCTCTCATTTCGAAGAGAGAATTATGCAATTGAGTATTTCTTTTGGTTAAAGTTGCATTGGTTCTTTTGATCTCCCTATCTAAGACTTCTAGTTTATGTATTTGCCCTAATAGCTGGTTGATTCTCTGGGCCCTAGGTTTGCTAGAGGAAGTTTCTTCCACTGGTTCACCCTGGTCTTCTTTTGGTGTGGGTGATGGAAACTCCTCTAGCCTTTCTGGAGACTATTCTGCTAGGTTATCCTCCTGTTCCTCTTGATCCTCAGAGTCTGAGTAAGGCAAGTTGAGTATGTTTCTGTCTGGAGCTGGAACTCCCTCTACCTTCCCACCGAAATCCAGATTTCTCTTGGCTTTGTTGGTCTCAGTAGTTGGAGAGGCCTGATCCACTGTCACTGGTGAGATGGCTCCTCTTCGTCTTGCCACTCCTGGGAGTGGTGGACTTCTTTGAAGGGGACTTTCCTTTGTCTTCTGTCTGTAAGCCTGTTTCAAACTCATTCCAAAATAAGAAGTATGACCATGCAATGTTTCTTCTTTGCAGCAGTTCTTGGACAATGAGCTTTATAAATCCATGGTGGGATAGACTGCCTGCAATTTTGGTGGGCTGGGCCTTGACCTGGTGGGCCATCTTGGTCAGGCTCTTGTGGAGGTAGAAGGGCAGGTTTAAAGGGCTTCTGCCTGTAAAATGGTTCATCAATTTAAAGTGGTATATCATCACCCTGTTATATTTGCCTCCACAGGTTTATAAACCAGGATTTCTTTCAATAACTATTGCCACTTCTCCTCAAGCCAGGTTGATGGGATGCTTTTCTTCCATACTACATTCTTGTGTTCAGGCTTTAAGTTGTTAGATTTTTATCATTCAAGCTAGCATTATGATCTTAGGATCTTTAACTAAGAGAATAACATGCACAACAATAAAACACAAGAGACAAGAGACATAAAGAATTTTCCTCGGGGAAACCATAAAGGAGAAAACCCCGCAACTTCCTCAGAGATAGAATCAACACCAAAAGTAAAACCCGAAAACATAAAGATGATCTCCCGACAGTAGCAGTCTCTCTCTTGTCCCAGCAACTTCTCCTCTCACTCATGCGCCCCAATGAGTGAGTGTGTGTATAATAAATAGAGAGGCTCACGCTCTATTTATATTCTTTCGTTCACTTGAAAGCCACTCCAACATGTCGGCCTCACTTAACAATTACTCACTAGAGCCGACATCTCTAGGAGTGTCTAATAACCTTAGTGCCCCACAACTTGTGGGGACTTTGCCTCCTTCGACCAATAATGAGGGTTATCCTTAACACAATGGTGGGGACTATTGCCTTGACTTACAATGACTCACCTAGGGTCGACTTCTCGGGGATAGTCTAATAACTCTAGGGCCCCACAACTGCGGGGACTTTAACCCTTGACAAATAGGAGGGTTACCCATAATGACTTGACATGACTTATTTACATTATAGAAGCTTCCCGAAATAAACATCGGGGTATGACATGACTCAATTACATTACAGACACATCCCAGAATAAACATCGGGGTACAATACATAAGATATACGGATGAATACATTCCGAAGTTACAAATACATTAACATTCCCTCTTAACTAGGAAGGTATTCTCTCGACACAATTTGTCAGCACTGGTCTTCTTCTCTAGATCAACCCGTCATCTGCATCTTCAAGTCATCTTCATCTTCAAGTCATCTTTATCTTCAGGTCATCTTTATCTTGATCTGGATCATCACTCGATCTGGATCATCATCACTGGATTTGAATCCTCACTCGATCTGGATCATCACTGTTGGATCAACATCATTGGATCTGGATCATCACTCGATCTGGATCATCATCACTGGATCTGGACCATCACTCGATTTGGATCATCATCACTCGATTTGGATCATCATCACTGGATCTAGATCATCACTTGATCTGGATCATCACTGCTGGATCATCATCACTGGATCTAGATCATCACTCGATCTGGATCATCGCTGCTGGATCTGGATCATCACTCGATCTAGATCATCTCTGCTGGATCATCATCACTATATCTAGATCATCACTCGATCTGGATCATCACTGGGTCAACATCATATGTGCTATCTCATGATTCTTCTTGTCACAGGAAGTTCTACAGAGCCAACCCTTTTTCATGCTGGGTGTAGGCCTACCTCCTCGTAGGTCTTTGGTAGCCCTTATATTTGACCTACTCATCAGAATGGCCAGCACTCACATCTGACCTATTCGTCAGAAAGGCACAACAATTACATCTGACCTTGACTCGTCAGAAAGGCGCTCAGTCCTATACTAAACGTTCCTGGTAACTGACCAAGTGCCTCCATTCAGAGAATGGCAGTAGCCCTTACATCTGACCTACTCATCAGAATGGCCGACACTCACATCTGACCTTCTCGTCAGAAAGGCGGTAGCCCTTACATCTGATCATGTAGGAACTATTCCTACAGTCACATCAGAACGGTCGACACTCACATTTGACCTACTCGTCAGAAAGGTGGTAGCCCTTACATCTATGTAGGATCTCATCCTACATCAGAATGGCCGGCACTCACATCTGACATGGAAGGAAGCAATCCTCTCACCATGATAGAATGCCAATAGCCCTTATATCTGATCCTGTGGGAACACATCCCTCAATCACATCATAATGGCCATGCGCTCACATCTGATCATGTAAGACTACATCTTACAATCGTCTCAGAAAGGCCCTCAGTCCAAGACCAAGTATTCCTGGTAACTCACGAGGCATCTCCATTCCAAGAATGGTAATAGCCCTTATATCTGATCATGTAGGATCCAATCCTACAGTCATATCAGAATGGCTCAGCACTCATATCTGAGATGGAAGGAAACAATCCTCTCACCATGACAGAATGGCTCAGCCCTTGCATCTGACCTACTCGTCAGAATGGCTTTAGGTCTCATCATTTTCCCTTGGAGGGAACCTCGATATGGAGAACACCAAGCTTCTCCCCGAAGTACTCAAACTTCACTTTGGCCATTTCTAGCATAGAATCACATCAGGGCTGATTACATCCAAGGATGACCTTTTGCCAGGATGGATTACATCCGAGGAAAACCTACAGGACCGTTTATGTCTGAGCAACCTACGAGCTTCGCCAGGATTTATGCTTAGACAACCTGTCTCATCAGCTATGCTAGAAATCCCTCTTTCGAGAGATCTCGATTTGGACCTCATATTGGAGCTTCATTGCTCCTCTCTCCCAAATAGCAAGTGGCAATATCTTTTGCCTCAGCTATACTCAGCGCCATGCAGGACTCCATCTTGCCAAACCAAGAGATCACACTTGATCCCATACTGAAGTAGCACCTCAAAGTGCTCTTCCTATCAATGGCATTGCCTGCCCAATACGAATCCACATAACCCTCCAGGTTAATCTTCTGACTTGCTTCATACTTGAGCCCATACTCAACTGTACCCTTCAGGTACCTCACTGCATGCTTTGCAACAATCAGGTGAACATGTCTCAATGTGTTGACAGCAAAGCAAATATCTGGACTCGTATTTGTCAGGTACATCAAGGAATAAATCATTTGACGATACATTGTGGCATCAATCATCTCTGATGAAGTATCACTCAATAGCTTCATGTTCGATGCCACAGGTGTGGTCATGGCCTTGCAGTCCATCATCCTGAACCTCTTCAGGATCTCTACTGCATACGTCCCTTGTCCGAGGAAGATTCCATCCGCATTCTGCCACACCTCCATGCCTAGAAAATAGTGCATCGACACATAACAGGAGCATCACTGGTCTTCCGCCTTCAACCTTGAAGCAAAGGTTGGAATCCACTTTACTCTCAGTAAAGCCTAGAGTCATCAGTAATCTATCCATCTTGTCGTACCATGTCGAACCTTAGGATCTTCTGTAGTCACTCCCTCTGAAGCGGAGCATCTGTCTTTCGTACTCTATGCACTGAAACATTCTGTACTAGAGTGACAAGTAGCTTCCTATGCTACTAATATTCTATTTATCCATCTAGTGTATAGACTTTCATCTTCAACCTTTTAGCAAAGGTTAAGATCTTCATCAAGCTCATCATGTATGTGTTTCAACTCCTACTGGCTGCAAATGTCTCTTCGTAGTCTATGCCTTCTTTTCGTGAGAAGCCTCGTGCTACGAATCTTGCCTTGTATCCCACGATGTTTCCATCTACTGCATGATGGAACTACGAACTTTCCTTCGCGTTTCGACACTGCATCCTAGACATCATTCTTCTTGAACTGGTCTTCCCTTTCTTCTTGGTTACTTCTTTATAGCTGGAAGGTTCTGCATCAATGATGTCGCTGCATTCGTCATATTATTCTTCATCTTGAATTGTCGCCACTTGTTCTTTGGAATAAGTTTCATCCTTCTTTGCTTGCAGGCGATTATGTATGCGATCTTTCCTACAAGTCAAATGCATTTGTATGGTTAGAAACATTTCATAAGGAATATTCATACTGGCAAATTCTTATGCATAAATATATGATCATGCAACTACTTTAGCCAATACAACATTCATCCATATCTCACGGAAACTTTCTAGATGCCTTCCATCTCCACCAGGACAATATTGAGATTGTGCACTAATCCAATATGTCAGCAAAGAGGTTTCATTCTAGATAAATAGCAATGGAGAGTTGTATAGCACCATGAGCTACTTACCCATCACATGCATATTAGTAGTATACTGTCATTAATGCAAACATTCTATCATGCGTAATACATTAACTAAATATAAACAAATACAAAACAAAACAATATCATGAAATGACAATTGAATACTTATCTTTATTTGTTTCGTGGGTAGACTACTTTTTGAGCCTTCAGCTTAATCATCTTCTTCATTCATAATAGCATCGTTTCTTATCCAAATGCTAAGATGGATAAGAGGTTCTTCAAGAGTTGAGATCTTCATATTCCTCATCGCTTGAGGGATCTTCTTTGGATGGTGAGAGCTTGATCTTCAGTTGCTCCCATCTTCTCTTCTCGTATTATGAGTCGAGCTTCTTCTTCTTGTGTGTGCTCTTCCCAGAGTCTGCTGAAAGTAATCACTTCCTTCTTTGCACACATTCCTCGCATGAATGAATCCCATGATCCTGGGAGGCCATTCAAGGCGGCTATCACCACTTCTGCATTCTCCACTTCTTCTTCTACCGCTTCAAGTTGTTCTTTGATCTGAGAGACCCTTGTTAAGTATGATTGTATGGTCTCTACATTCTGGAACTTCACATTCTTCAACTGGTTTCTTAAGGTCATAATCTGATTTATGTTCTTTCCTTCAAATAGCTTGGTCAAGGAATCAAACATCTCTTTCGGTGTCTTTAGGGAAGACACTTGTGGTACAAGGTGATCCATGATTGAATCAACAATGATCTTCTTGTGTAAGGCTTTGAGCCTCAGTTCCCTCTGGAATTGGAACCTCTCTACTCATGGAGGTGTCCAATTCATTTTCTTCAGAGAGATCAAATACTTCCATGCTTGGAAGTTGTCAACTTCACCAAGCTTATCATCAAGCTGATGTGATAGATCACTTTGAAATAAGAACCTCAAATGCAAATAGCAAAAGATTAGATCTTACCGATTTGAGGTGTCCGTCCTAGCTTCAGAGGTGGCTGATCTAGGGTTTGTCAGAGAAACCCTAATTTTCAAAACTTGGAATCTTTCAGATTTGATTGGATAGAAAGATAGATCTCTTCAACCTGAGCTGTCCAATGTACTCACTTTTCTGAAAACAGTGGAGGGAAGCTCCTGGAACAGGAAGCCTTAGTTTTCCAATTTCTTCTGCAGGAATGCCTGTTACTATTTCTGCGGTATCTCCGAAATTACTGCTCCTCTGTGTCTGAAACTTCGCACTGAGGTAGCCTCGCATGTCCCTGATGCAACACCACATGTTTCATCCGAATTGGTTTCACCAATTAGGACCTTATGATCATTTTTCCAAGGTGACCTGTTACAGGACTGTTCAGAACAGTGACGTTGTACGGACTGCCACGTGTCACTGGTTCATCTTCTGAGTCTGAAACTAGGACCACAGAAAGTATAGTCCATGCCCTTTTTGGAACATCTTCAGAAATTTCATTTGGACCTTTGTAGCCCAAGATATAGCAATTCTCCCCAGGTGTCCCGTTTAGGGATGAATTCTGGAAGAGGTTGGAACCCTAACTTGGAGGGATCATATCTCCTAGAATATAGCGAATCTGAGGCTGAATTTTGGACACAGTGTACATCAGGATTTTATCTTCGGCCTCTGCAATTTTCAGCTCCCGAGCCATCACCAATGTCGGGATATAGCGAATGTACCAAAACTTAGCAATTTTAGTATTTAGGGTTTTTCTAGCTCAGGGTCAGACTAGGGTTTGACTTTCTCGGAGTTTCACCCAACCAAAATTCTTGATCTAGCTCTCTAAACTTAGATTTTGATGAGGAGAGAAATCATATGCCGGGCTCGCTCAAAAATTCCTCTTCTGTAGAAAGCCCTAATTTCTCGCACCGAAAACTATAAATGCTCGGAATCGAATTCCACTTCGACAGAAAGATGCGCCCTTCAATGGAGAGTCAGCCTAGCATACTTTTGCTGATGGATTGTGGAGAGAGACCCAAAAAGTAAGAAGCCCTAGCTTCTGCAGTTGCACAATGTTTTCTTCTCAGGTTAGCTCTGATACCATGTTAGATTTTTATCATTCAAGCTAGCATTATGATCTTAGGATCTTTAACTAAGAGAATAACATGCACAACAATAAAACACAAGAGACAAGAGACACACAGAATTTTTCTCGGGGAAACCATAAAGGAGAAAACCCCGCAACTTCCTCAGAGATAGAATCAGCACCAAAAGTAAAACCCGAAAACATAAAGATGATCTCCTGACAGTAGCAGTCTCTCTCTTATCCCAACAACTTCTCCTCTCACTCATGCGCCCCAATGAGTGAGTGTGTGTGCAATAAATAGAGAGGCTCACTATCTATTTATATTCTTTCGTTCACTTGAAATCCACTCCAACATGTCGGCCTCACTTAACAATTACTTACTAGAGCCGACATCTCTAGGAGTGTCTAATAACCCTAGTGCCCGACAACTTGTGGGGACTTTGCCTCCTCTGACCAACAATGAGGGTTATCCTTAACACAACGGTGGGGACTATTGCCCTGACTTACAATGACTCACCTAGGGTAGACTTCTCTAGGATAGTCTAATAACCCTAGGGCCCCACAACTGCGGGGACTTTAACCCTTGACAAATAGGAGGGTTACCCACAATGACTTGACATGACTTATTTACATTATAGAAGCTTCTTGGAATAAACATCGGGGTATGACATGACTCAATTACATTATAGACACAACCCGGAATAAACACTGGGGTACAATACATAAGATATACGGATGAATACATTCCGAAGTTACAAATACATTAACATAAGTAAGACCTGAATTCCACATCCTTCGTAATGGTGGTTTTGAACCATTTCTCCCCAATCCTTGGTAGTTCTGCTACTTCTGCTATTAGGGCCTCATCAACCTGGAACTCTTCTCTGCTTATCAATGCTTTAGAACCATCAAAAGAAAGAGCAAAGGCTTCTGCCACTTGCTGGTGGGAACCCTGGATTTTCTCACAGAACCTGTAACAGCCTGCATCTTTGAAGGATTGGCATACTTTCTGGATGTGACTCAAGATAGGTAATGTCACCTAATTCCTGTTTGAGGGTAGGTCCTCCTCCTTTCTTCATCTCTGGACTGCTCTTCTTGCACCTACAAAATCAAAATTCGAACCCTGGGGAAGGAGATGACCGTGCTGGTTTCAGGGAGAGCTTAGATCAGTGCGGATGTAATGGGGAATTGACTAAGGAGAGGGTGCTGATTTTGAGGAGCTGAGCAGTGATTGGTACTTGAGCAGGGTAACCGTAAACTTTGGTGGGAACCTCGAGATGGTTAGTGCAGTAATCATCGTAACTGGGACTTGATGTTTAGTGGTGTTTATATTGCAGTCACGGGACAGATGGAGGGCCGCGAGGGTTTCAGGTCTTTCAATAGTCATTTCGTTTTCATAACGACCACTTCTTTGCCAACTCATGATTTCTTCTGCAGTTTCAGTCTTTTCGGTGGCTAAGAGCTTGTCAGAGGCGTTCTTTATGCTGATGGTGGTTGATATTGACGGCAACACTAACCGTTTTCTTTTTTGGGGCTTTCGGTGGTTTAGGTAGTCTTTGCTCCGATTTTTTAGCTGTCGAAAGTTGGGCTTTTCGGTGGCTAATGAACTGTTGAAAAGTTTGCGTAAGCCACCGAAAGTTCCTTTTCCAAGATTTTATTAAAAACGGAGTCAACAGGCTTTCGGTGGTTAACGTAGTCTCGAGTCCAAATTGTTAGCTACCGAAAGCTAGGCTTTTCGGTGGCTAATGAACTGTTGAAAAGTTTGCCTAAGCCACCGAAAGCTACTTTCTCAAAATTTATTAAAAAACAGATTCACCAGGCTTTCGGTGGTTAACGTAGCCTTGAGTCCAAGCCTTTAGCTGCCGAAAGCGGGGCTTTTCGGTGGCTAATGAACTGTTGAAAAGTTCGCCTAAGCCACTGAAAGCCAAATTTTTGATTTTTGTGAAAAAAGAGAATACAAGGCACTCCAATTTTGTTAATCACACATAAATATTTCATGATGTGCCCTGAAATCTTCGTCACTATGTAAAAATAAATTTTTTGAGTTTGACCTAGTGAAGCCTAATTTATTTAGGAGATAACAGATGGGATCTAAATGGATCTACAAGGTGAGAAGTACGAGGCACGCTTTGTGGAAAAGGGGTTTTCACAGAAGGAGGGTATTGACTATGAGAGACCTATGCCCTTGTTGCCAGGTATTCTTCCATTCAGACCATTATCTCACTAGCAGCTGAGATGGGTTAGCGAGTACATCAGATGGACGTGAAGATTGCCTTCCTTAACAGAGTGATAGAGGAGGTATATATTGAGCATTTAGAGGGGTTTGATGTGGAGAACAGTGAGACGCATGTATGCAGATTGCATAGAGCTGCATGGGCTTAAGCAGGCACATCGAGGATGGTACTCGAGGATAGACCTTTGCCCTTGTTGCCAGGTATTCTTCCATTCAGACCATTATCTCACTAGCAGCTGAGATGGGTTAGCGAGTACATCAGATGGACGTGAAGATTGCCTTCCTTAACAGAGTGATAGAGGAGGTATATATTGAGCATTTAGAGGGGTTTGATGTGGAGAACAGTGAGACGCATGTATGCAGATTGCATAGAGCTGCATGGGCTTAAGCAGGCACATCGAGGATGGTACTCGAGGATAGACAACTATCTACCAGAGATGGGATTTCAACGGAGTGAGGCAGAACACAACCTGTACTTGTTGACAGGTGAGGTGCCTCTCATATTGGTCTTATATGTGGATGATGTCTTTTTGACAGGAGATGAGAGGTTGATTGGAGACTGCAATTCCAACCTTGTAGTGGAGTTTGAGATGAAAGACCTTGGGTTGATGCATTACTTTCTGGGATTGGAGGTTTGGCAGAGAGATGGATGCTTCTTCATTGGACAGGGGAAGTATGCAGTAGAGATCTTGAAGAGATTTAGGATGGAGGACTGCAAGCCTATGGCCATACCTCTAGTTTTCAACTGGAGGAAGATTGATGCATTGGGGTCAGACGAATTTGATCCTACCTTGTATCGTCAGTTTATCAGATCACTTATGTATTTGGTCAATACTAGACTAGACATCAGCGTTGCAGTCAACTCTTTGAGTCACTTCATGGTGGACCCTCGAAGAGTGCATTGGACGGCTGCGAAGCACATACTTCGCTACATTAGAGGTACAGTGGAGTATGGATTGGTTTATGAACACAAGGGGAGTGTATAGTTAGTAGGTTTCACAGATGTTGACTGGGCAGGATGTGTAGAGGACCGAAAGAGTACTTGAGGTTGTTGTTTCAGCATTGGGTCAGGGGTTGTCTCTTGGTTCAACAGGAAGCAGAAGTTAGTTGCATTGAGCTCGGGAGAGGCTGAGTACATGGCAGCCAACATGGTTGCTTGTGAGGGTATGTGGCTGAGGAAGTTACTTTTAGGGTTGTTCGAGTGTGAGCTGGCTACAGTAGTTCACTGTGACAATCATAGTGGCATCAGGCTATCTGAGAATCCAATGTTCCATAACCAGAGCAAACACATAGACATCAGGTACCACTTCTTAAGAGATTGTGTTCAGAGAGGAACCACCAGGTTGGAGTACATACAGGCATATGAGCAGGTGGTGGGCATTTTCACCGAGGCACTTTGTAGATAGAGTTTTGTGAAGTTCAGGGATAAGTTGGGGTTGCTACTGAATCCCTTCCTCGTTGAGAGGGAGTGTTAAACTAGCAGCAACAAGGAAGGTCTTTCTGCATGCATGTGTTCTTGCACGTAGAGGACTTAAATTAGGAAGCCAATTGTATTTAATTATTTTTCCTAAGTTTACTTTGGAAAATAACTAAAGTGATCTAATTGTTTATTGACTTTGAGTGAAAGTGAAATTAGGGTTTTTGCTTTACCTAAAGTTATAAAAGAGAGATCAATTGGTGGAGACGACACAGTTGCATTTCGACAGAGACGGAGGAAGAAGTGTGAGAGAATTTTGGCGAAGAAGACGGAGGAGCACTAACTCAGGAAGACGGTCCTAAATTGCAGAGGAGAGAGACAAGAGACTGTGGCGGAGGTACACCATACAGCAACAACAACATCGTACAACTATACAACAAGAAGTTTCCTTGGGAACCGTGCCATCTCACATGTTTTTCTCAATGATTTTTGGGTGTTTTGATTTTTCCAACTAGAGCACAAATTGATTTTCTGATATTGTAAAAGCTCTGTATTTTCTTAATAAAAATATCCTCTCATATTGCTGCACTGGTTTTCCCATCTTGGGGTTTTGTCCGGGGGTTTCTACCCAAAAAGATTGTGTCGTTTCTATTGATGTGATTGATGTTGTAAATGGTTCTCAGTTTTATATTCCGCTGCATACTGTAAAGAAGTTCATGTGGTTATTTCAGTTAAATTTAAATATACTATTTCAGCCCTAGTTGTGCTTTAAAGGAAAATTTACATGGTGTTTATATAATGGACAGAAAATGATTTGAAATGGATCACTATATAATTTTTTATTCTTCTTGGTATGTTCTGGGGTTAAGATTTAGAGTTGTGGGCTTATAGGGACCATTAACAGGACCTATCTTGAAATCCATTGAGCAGGGCAAAATTGAAAACTGCCCATTTGGGGCCTAAAACTACATTTTTTGGTGTTGGTAAAAGGCAACGTCAGTGTAGGTTATGCCCCCAGGGGGTAGTACATGTCGATAACTTTGAAATGAGCTATCATAAACTGAAAATGGAGTTTATGAAAAAAGTTATGGCCTTTGGAAGTTGACCTATGCTTTTGATCACCATAGTACCAAGTTGTTGCTATTATCACACAACTTGTAGTTGCCTAAAATGGTTATTCTATCCATGACGGTAGAGGAACTAGGAAACTAAAGAGGTAACCGTAGAGAATCCCAATCCCCAGATATGCATTGGTTGATACTTTAAGTCAACAAATGACTAAGGGGGAGACTTTGATCAATCCTTGTGGGACATGTTATCCATTAAGTTGCACTTAGGTGGATTTCTAGTGAGCAATGAAAGACTTGAACACATCAATTGTTCATCACATGTGCTCAGAAGTTCATCAGGCCAATCCGTGGTCCTTTTTTTATTTTTATACATATTCATACCCTGCGGGGAAATTGTAATAAATGACTTAGCATGCTGAAATTATGTAAAAGGTTTGGCTTTACTAAGGCCTAGTCATTAATACTCTACTCTAGGGTGTTTTTTCCTTGAGAATTATACGTCGTTTTTTAATGACTTATAATTTTCGAGTTTTTCACCCACTCCTCCAAAGCTAGAGTAAATGTCTTGGTGGTTAGACCTTAGGAGGTTATTAAAACCTATGTGTCAATGTATATTACCATGTTAATCATTGTTTTTGAGTCATATGAACATGTACTAAGTCCCCCATAGTTTTTTTTTTAATTTCTGGAAAATATAATTATTTTTTTCTCCGTTTTTTAGGCTCATTTTTAATAAGTTAATTACAAATATTCAAAAGTGCATAAAAGTGTGTCCTAGGGGCAGAACTTGCCATGGGGGTGCTCATTTTCTATCTCAGAGCACCTGCTTAACCCCTAAACCCACTTTCCTAAGTTTTCGAGTAATTATTTATATCTAAAATTAATTATTACTCGAAAATGGTAAAAAAGACAAAAAAAATAAATAAAGTGAAAAATTCGGCAACTCATAAAATAAAAGAAACATGCCGAAAGTGAATTTTATGAGTTGGCAAAGTAAAGTGGAAACATTCCTAAGGTTTCTAAAACACTTTGGAGTGTTTTTCTCGACAAATAAAGGCAAGTTGATTTTGCCAAATCAAGTAGAGCACATCTCTCAAAAAAACATAGAAATTTGTGAGGATAATAGCAAGTGTTGAGTTATGAATTAGAAGTTGGCATATTTTTTGCCTTTTCCATCCCATGCCAACTCAAGCAATGTGCTCTCTCTCTTGGGCAAGTGCACCACCCTCTCTTGGTCATATTTTCTATATAAGCAAGGCATTGCTCCATTATTTGAAGATGGAGGATTGAATCTATGCTCTTGTAATACTTAGTTGCTTCCATATTTTGTTGAATAAAGTGAAGACTTTGGAGGTCCATATGGTGCAAATTGTCATGGTTGTGAATGCTTGAGCTTCATAGAGGTGATATTTAGCTAGTTGTACTTCTCTTTATTTCAAGCTTGTAGATGTTTATCTAGCTTAGAAGGCTATTACTAGCCCTTAGAGTAAACATTTGTAGTTTCAATTTGTTTACTTATGTTTTGCTATTAGAGATCTAAGAGTAGCCAACTGTAGTCAGTTATACTGAGGCTCTCCCAAATTTCTTTTATCAAAATATACTAGATTTAATCTCGTTTGTTTAAAGGTTGTGTAGCTTTGCAGATCATCGAAGGCGAAGGAGGATTTTGAGCTCAGTTGCATCTTCTTCCTCTTCACCGCTATTCTTTGGATATAATGTTTTTTGTCCTACAGGCGCTCTCTCTTCTTCACAACACTCAAGCTTGAGCTTGAGGGTTTTTTCTCCCATCTCATAAAAATTTCAACCTTTCTCTTTGGTTACTTTTCTTACAAGCTTAGATTTTTTTAAAAGATTATTATATGAAGTTTAGGTTTGTTAACATGTTAGATCTAATGTGCTGTAATAGATATCTTAAGCTTAGATCTAACACTTCCTTTCTAGTACTAAAAGTAGTAAATTTTTCCTATTTTTTAAAGTACTAGATAGTGTATTTTATGTATATGCTTGTACTAATTCACTAATTTGTACATTGTTAGCTTGCTGGTTTTTAGCAGGTTGAAAGAAAAAAAGAGAGAAACTATGGCCAAATTTTGACAAGTCTAGCTATCCAAAGGCTCCAAAGTGCCCACTAATTTTTCCTTTCAATTCTGAGTCATTGTAAACTTCATTGATCCCACATTTAAAGTATCAAAGGTCTTCTTTCTCCTAAAAACTTAATGTAATAAAATAAATAAAAGAGAAGCAAGTGCGCTTTCCAAGCGCCCACACTCCATTCCCCTTGGGGGATTCGTGTTGCCTTCTTAGTGATTTGCTTTATGCTTAGTTTCTTTTACTTTCAGTTAGTTTAGGTTTCTTTCAAAGTTTCATTTACATTTGTAGAGTAACGAACACTAACCCGACATTTCATTGCCGTAGTAATTAGTCTCACAATTTTTTTGTTCACACTAGCACACAATCCGTGTATGCTCTACTCCTCACAGCTCAGTCTGAATCTTGGGGATATCAAAAGCGGAATTGTGCACTTATTAATTTTTTCACATCTAATTAAATAACTCATTTTAATAAAAAAGTAACTACCCAAAACATTACGAAAATCTGGCGTAAACGATTTTGGAGAAGTAGTGGGCAAATTCTTTAGGGAAAGCAGGAACAACTAGAAAGTGACCGTGGGGTCTCGTTAAGCTGCACCCTTGTGGTGTAGTGTTGAACACCCTCCCACGACTCCATCTAGCCCACTTTTTCCCTTGCGGAGCCACTCTTCCCAAATTCCGGACATATTCCTAGTACAACTTGGTATATCAGGAATCCCCTTCCTTTTATTACTCATCATTCTAATAATTAAAATTGACCAAGTACACGAGCAAAATATTTTTCTTTTTTTCAACAACATTCATTGTGTTGTGACTCCATATTGGCACTGGTTCAATTCTTGAACTTTCTATTTTGCTTATAGTCATATTGTGATTATTGATATATCTTGCAATGCTGTTGAATTTAGTTATATAATTTTGCATAGTGTCGTGTCAACAATTTATTCATTTCCAACTCCTTAAACAACCCAATCAATTGAAACAATTAAAACACTTAAGATCCTTAGAAACTCTTTTGGTAGGGACCACCCCCCTTGGCTTCGTTAGGAGTTAAGCCTAAACAGAGGAGTCAGGATCAGGTGATAGTACCTGACTCGAGACTTTCCCCCAAGGACGCACCAAGCAGCTTGAAAATTTCTGCTGCGTTAACCCAGGTGCGTAAGAGGCGGCAACAGGACAGATCAAAGACATGACACTAGATCTCAGTATTGCTATTTAATGTAAGATGACCTGTAAATGGAATCTAGATCAAATGGATAGCTAATGAGAGGGAGGCTTAATGGATCAATTGATGATTGAAGATATTAAAATATAACCCCAATGATTATTTCTCAATAGCTTAATTATGTTACAGTGATCTAGGTTCAAAGTGTTAGGTGAAGGATGGCCAAGTCACTACCCTAGGGAGTTTAATGTTAGGAATTTGTAGAATGTCGAAGAGAATGATTTAAATGACAAGATAAAGTTCCTAACACTTGTTTGATTTGCTTGGATGGCAGGTAAGACAATGTAATAGAGATTACAAGCTAGGGAAAATCACAACACAAAATAACAAGGTTCCAACCAAAGGGGACGAATTGTCCACAGTGCTAGTGCCTGATCTAGTTGGGAAGATGGAGTCCAAAGGTGACGCCCTAGAGGCTCTAGGGGTTTTAAGGGATGGCTGCAAATGCCCAAGATTCAAAATTTTGAAATTCTAAGTGATGTGGTCCCAAGAATTTTCTAGTTACTACAAATGAGGGTTTGAAAGATGCCATGAGATGTTGCCCCTTGTCCAACATTGTCAACTTGAAAGCTTAGATCCACACCTGGTTAGAGCCCCACAAATTGCCTAGTGTGCCCCTCCCGCCAAAGACAACCAAAACACAATAAATGAACTAAAATTGTGATTGAATTGAATCTCACAAGAAGAGAAGTGCATGCAGGAGCAACAAGGAGTAACACTAATCAAATGCTAAGCAAGATACACAAAATAACTCCTTGTAAAAACAAAGTCGTGGAGAGAGAGAGTCTCCTCCACATAATCGCCCTCCAAGAATTTGCTCTCCTGCATACAAGATCAACACAAGAATTTGTTGAGATATGGAAGATAAACATTCAATGCCCAAAGAGACTTAGAAACCACAGGAGTCATGACTCATGAGCGCCCCAGAGAATTCACAAGTGTGCCAATTTTTTTTTCTATTACTTTCAATCCAAGAGCCAAAGTCCCTTTTACAATGGTGGAGTTACCTCTCTTAAATAGGAGGATAGTGGTGTCCTCATTCCAACTAACTTCATCCAATGGTTGAGATTTAAACATCATCAACGATGGAGATCACTTTTTAGAACAATACATGGATCAACCTCAAGAGAGGGGCACACTTTTTGCCTCTAGTGCCGAAGTACAACATAACATGATGATATAATAATAAAACATGATATGGTAAACCACCTAGGGGCTTGAATCACCCTAGGCGCCACCATTTACAAAGATACAATGATATAACATGATAACCATGAAAATCTCATCCATTAAGTGCACCCTCATGAGGATACCCCCCCCTAGGGGAGAAACATAACATGTGGCCCCATCAAGTGATAAAACATGTGAAACATGGTTCATAGAGCATTAAGGTACAATGTCATAACATCCCGAAGTCATTTCCTAGACAACATTAGCCAAATCGATTTTTTTGGAGTAGCCATGGCCATTTTTAAAGTGAATAAAATGCGAGTACATCATGCTCTAGAATCAAAATTCCCATAAGTCCTCTTTCCTTTGCCTAGAATCATGATCTAAGTATACCAAGTGAATTAGAGATCTCAAGAACACTAGTGATGACTACAAATACCCCAGAGCTCCATCTGAATAAGCATCTTGAGGTCAACACCATGTCCAATAATTAAAATATGACCATAATAATAATAATAAACCATAATAACTCTGTGTAATGGCCAATAATCACCAACTAAATATGGAAATGGTGTATTGGATATATTTGGGCAATAAATGTACGTTCTCGAACTCTATAGTCCAACTGCCTCAGAAACTGTGTTGACTAGGTCAAACTAGATTTGACCAAGTCAAAATACTCAAACTGAAGGCTGAGCAATAATTTGAATAATCCTGTATGCATAGGGGATGAACAATGCTCACATGTTTATGTTAATAACCAAACCAAAACATGTCAAGCATGACAATGGTGATAAAAAATCAAATAGTCATATAACTTGAGCTAGAGTAACCATCAAATCCTTCATGAAGCTCCCTACATATGCTCACTTACAAACTTAACCAAACTGCTAGGATGGGTTAGGTGGTCAAAACAAGGCTAAGTTCAAAGGGATTGACTTATTAGACTTTGACCATGTGATCTCTCAGAGTAACAAGAGATACTAGGCGCCACAATGACAATAAGCATGACAAAAGACACTATGGAAAGGAGGTGTCTCACAGATGGGTAGAGTGTTTAGGAGATCTCTAGTAAACTCTTAACTGTTGATTTTTCCTAAGTAGCATCGAGAGCCATTCTTTGGGAGAATGGAGGCACCTAGTTAGTTACCAGGATTTTGACCCAGTCTGAGACTGGGGGACTCAACTTGGGGCTGAGGGCCATTCTTTGAATGGAGATACCTGGTCAATTACCAGGAATTTGAACTAGTCTGGGACTGGGGGACTCCGCCTGCGGCTGAGGGCCATTCTTTGGGAGAATGGAGGCACCTGGTTAATTACCAGGAAATTGACCTAGTCTGGGACTGGGGTCTTAGCCTAGAGCTGAGGGCCATTTATGTGTTTGAATGGAACCCTTCCATAATCCATATCAAATAGCTGAGGGCCATTTATGTGTTTGAATGGAACCCTTCCATAATCCATATCAAATTCCTACCCCAAACAAGTGAAGCTTCTTGCAAATTTCACCAAAGAAGAGTGGCTTTTAGTGTACACCTTCAACCTATCTATCTGGCTCACCCTTAGCCTATGCAAAATTGATGAGTACCCCTTCTACAGATGCCAAATACTTCAATCAACCTACAAAGCCTAAGTATGATAAGGAGTAACAATTGTTAGTTTTGTACTTAGGAAAGTGTTCCCCTAGGTGACTTTAGCCTTTAGTCACCTAGTGAAGGGAAATAAAGTGAACCTTGTATTAAATGACTTAAGTGACATTTAATGTCTAAAGTCACTTTTTGATAAATTTAAGGGGGGGGGAGTGAAATTAACATTTTTATACTAAAATGTGTGCAATTAATTTCAGCCATTGAACTCATTCATTCTCAGCCATTGGATTGAGATCTCTTCACCTACCTAGGGTTATAGACAAAAAACAAGGAAAAGTTTTTCACTTTCATTCTTGTGAGAAGAAGAAAATGAGAGAGAGTTGAAGGAGAGCTAGGGCACAAATTTCGAGACAGAGTTGGAAGTGATTTTTAGTGGGCATGATTTCCAAGACAATAAATTGCTGACATAGTTTTCGAGGTGGAGTACGGCCTCATTTATTGTAGGCATGAAAATCGAGATGGAGTACAGATTGCATTTTTTGTGCACATAAATCGAGGTGCTGTATGGTTGCATTTATTGCAGACTGTACTGTATGGAGTCAACACAATTTTCGATGGCAGAGTTGGGCACAAATTTCGAGGAAGGTACATGCATGCATTTCGAGGTAGCAGACCATTTTCTAGGCACGTTTTTTGAGGTGTGTGACATCATTTAATGTTGTTCGTACTGTACGGATTTTCTGCTAATGTGGGCACAAAAATCGAGGTTTGAAATCGAGGCTGAAGTGATTGCTGATTTAGCATAGTTTTCAAGGAAGAAACATTGCACAGAAATCAAGGCATCTCTTGCACGGAAAACGAGACAGTCCGCTGGTTGAGATAAGTTTGATTTTGACTGTAAAAATGAATGTTTGATTTTTCTAGAAGCTTAATAAAAATTCTCTCTCTCTCTCTCTCTGACTGGTTTTCCCCTAGTGGGTTTTTCCAGGGCCATTGGCCAAAAATACTAGTGTTCTGTGTGTTGAATGGTGTGCTGATATTTTATTTACTGTCACTGAAAATTATTAGTTACAGCAGTGTTTTAAGTCTGATTTTTTTTTTGTTTATTTCCAACACTTTATTTTTCTGAGAATGTCATAAACAGAGATATAATTTTTATTTAAAACTAGTGGCTGAAAAGTATAAAAAATCTACATGGTATCAGAGCGGGTTGTGGCGGGAAATTAAATTTTAGCAAAGAAACAGTCATTTCCAGAATTCAGAAAAACCTTTGTGACAGTAGTACATTTTGCTGAAACTTGTTCTTTGAGAAAAATGACTTCCATGGGGTTGAGAACTGAGGATAGGTTGGATGGGGCAGCGGTCTTTGTCTCATGGAAAGTCTGGATTTTACTTGTGCTAAAGGAGAATGAGTTGTGGGAGGAGGTAGTTAGAAACACTACAACAAATCCTGTTACTATTCCCGCTTCTACTGATGCAACATTACTTGCAGCGTTTAATAAGAAGGATATTAAAGCCATGAGGATAATCTTAGATGTCGTTAAAGACCATGTTATTCTACATATTTCAGCGAAGGATCATGCACATGAGATGTGGTCTGCTTTGACCGGGTTGTTTGAGACTTGAGAGTACTAATGAAAACATGAAGATGGTGCTTAGAGAGAAGCTGAAGAACATCAAGATGGTCAAAGGTGAGATGTGTATAACTTATCTTACTAGGATCTCTCAGGTGAGAGATGAGCTTGCAGCTGATGGGGTGGTGGTTACTGGTCCTGAGTTAGTGCGGATAGCCCTGAATGGGGTGACTGCACCTTGGGCTGTGTTTGTTCAGGGGTTGGTGGCCAGAGAGAACTTACCATCTTGGGACAGGGTCTGCGATGACTTTGTTCAGGAGGAGACTTGCAGGGGTTTCTTACAGTGCAGTGGTTCTACTAGTAGGGAGGATGAGGAGGATATGGCATTGACAGCGAAAGGGAAGAAGAAGAGTAAGAAGGGTCCCAAGAAGAGTGGGGCCAAGCAGCAGCAGGATGGGCAGAAGAAGGATATGAGCACTGTGAAGTGTTTTGCATGTCACAAGATGGGACACTATGCAGCTACGTGTCTGAACAAGAAGCAGCAGACAACCGCTTCAGCTGAGATCGATGATTTTGCAGCACGATTTTAGAGAGAGTTTTCTTTATGCACTAAGCATATTGAGTGAGAGAGAGCATCCATTCCCACCAGTGCGGGTGTTGACAGACAGAGGGAGTTTTCCTGTGTGACATACCATTCTTATAGTGCATCTACTTCCAGCACTTGGTACATAGATAGTAGAGCCTCGAGCCACATGACAGGTGCTCGTGAGATGTTCTTCGAGCTTTCACAGGCAGAGACAGATGTGGAGGTTGTGTTGGGAGATGACTCAGTAGTTAGTGCAGTTGGACGTGGGACCATTACATTTTAGAGGGAGTCCATGAGTCCCATGATATTGCGGGATGTATTGTATGTACTAGGGCTGAAGAAGAACCTAGTGTTAGTTTCCATGATCGAGGATCAGGGTCTTGGGGTGTCCTTCCTAGATGGACACGTGCATATGTTTCCCAAGACTGCAGGACCATCTGCTTCATTTGCCATTGGAACGAGATGTGGGAAACTGTATAGGCTCTTGTTTCAGCCACAGCATGCCTTGGCACATTGCAGCGACATTGAGCTTTGGCATAGGATGATAGCTCACTTGCATCATCCAGCCTTGGGGTTGTTGAGATACATGGTGACAAGTTTACCGGAGTTTAGAACAGGGCATAGTGATGTGTGCAGGGGGTGTGCTTTGGGAAAGTACACCAAGATTGCTTTTACGAGCAGTGATAGCAGGTCAGCAGGTACTCTTGACTTGATACATTCAGACTTATGCGGACCTATGTCTTCTGTGTCCTTGAGAGGATACGAGTATTATGTGACATTCATTGATGACCATTCCAGGAATACCTGGATCTACTTTCTGAAGAGCAAAAAGTCCGACGAAGTCTTGCAGAGGTTCCAAGAGTTCAAAGCTCTCGTGGAGAACCAAACAGGGAGGAAGATCTGAGTCTTGAGATCGGATAACAGAGGTGAGTATACCTCCAAGGAGTTTGATGGATTTTGCAGACAGGAGGGTATCAGGAGATAGTTGACAGTTCCGTATACTCCAGAGCAGAATGGAGTAGCAGAGAGGAAGAACAGGTCCATCCATCGTTGGAGCAGCCCGAGCTATGCTACATGACCAGTCACTTCCTTTCTTTCTCCGAGCTGAGGCTTGCAGGACCGCTGTATACCTTCAGAACAGGAGTCCCCATTGTGCAGTGGGGAACATGAGACCTAAGGAGTGTTTTTTAGGCAAGAAGCCTGAAGTTGGCCATTTTCGTATATTTGGTAGTCCGACTTACTCTCATGTCCCTTCAGAGAAGAGGACAAAGTTGGAGCCCATTGCAGAGAAGGGCATCTTTGTGGGTTATGATGAGACTGCGAAGGCTTTCCGTATTTATCTTCCCTCTCAGAGGAAAGTGGTGCTGAGAAGGGATGTGAAGTTTGAGGAGGAGCAAGCTTTCAGGAAGTCGAGAGAGTCAGAGCAGGGAGAGCAGCAGGTCCCTGCACCTCAGGTTGTTTCACAGGTTCCATCTACGCAGCAGTTAGGATCACAGGTTTTCGGGGTTACAGGACCATAGAGTGTTGGCACAGGTTCACCAAGTTCAGTGGTTAGGCCAGCAGGGTCTTCGGGGACAGGTGACGGGTCTACTATTACAGGTACACCTTACAGGGGACCAACATCAAGATTACAGGGTACACCCAGTGTTGGCACACCAGTTTCAGGTTCATAGGTGACTGGGGTTTCTAGCTCTGGTAGTTGTTTAGATGAGGATAGGCCAGTGTGGGAAGAACCTTTAGGGAAGAAGAAGCCTAAGTGGCTTTGGGAAACCTTGAAGGATGCCTTAAAGGCTAGGACACCCAGGGATGAGGTGAGAGCCATCAAGATGCCTGACAGATTGGGCATGTTGTTGGTGGCTAGTACACGAGATTTTGGGCCTTCTACCTTTGAGGAGGCCTCCCAGCATTCGGTATGGAGAGATGCCATGATGGATGAGTACCATTCCATCATGAAGAATGATGTATGGGAGATTGTTCCGAGACTGGAAAGGAAGTCAGTGGTGACTTCTTGTTGGCATTACAAGCTAAAGCATGCGGCAGATGGGAGTGTGGAGAAGTACAAAGCCAGGTTTGTAGCGCAGGGGTTTTCATAGGTGGAGGGCATTGATTATGATGAGACTTTTGCGTCGGTTGCTCGATATACTTCTTCAGGGGCTTGATTTCCATTGTAGCGGAAATGGGTTGGAAGATCCATTAGATGGATGTGAAGACCACATTTCTCAATGGGATCATACAGGACGAGATTTACATTGAGCAGCCTTAGGGCTTTGAGATACATGACAGAGAGACACATGTATGCAGGCTGAAGAAGGCCCTTTATGAGCTGAAGCAAGCTCCTAGAGCTTGGTACTCTAGGATCGATTCTTACTTGCTGAGTATGGGGTTTCAGAAGAGTGAAGCAGATCCGAATCTCTACTTCATCATGGTTGGAGATGATCCACTTGTTCTTCTGCTATATGTTGATGACTTGTTTATCATAGGGAGAGAGAGACCCATTGCAACTTGCAAGAAGGATCTTGAAGCAGAGTACGGGATGACTGATATTGGGCTGATGCATTATTTTTTGGGATTGGAGGTTTGGCAGGAGCTTGGACATATTTTCTTGGGGCAGGGAAAATATGCAGTTGACATTTTGAGGAGATTCGGGATGGAGGATTGCAGGCCTATGTCTACACCTATGATCACCAATTGGAAGAAGCTTCATGCTTTTGAGGGAGAGTTGGTGGATCCTACTTTATACCGTCAGCTTATCGGGTCATTGATGTATTTGGTCAACACTCAGCCAGATATGTGTTTTGTAGTGGACACTCTTAGCCAGTTCATGGTTGAGCCTAGGAGTGTGCATTGGGTTGCTGCAAAACATGTGTTGCGCTATCTTTCAGGGACAATGGATTTTGGGTTGGACTATAGGAGGTCAGAGGGGATCAGACTGGTTGGTTATACAGACTCAGATTGGGCAGACAGTATGGCAGACCAAAAGAGCATTTCCGGATGTTGTTTCAGCCTTGGTTCGGCAGTAGTGTCGTGGTTCAGTTGGAAGCAGAAGTCCGTTGCATTGAGTACTGCAGAGGCTAAGTGTATGGCAACTAGTTTGGCCAACTGCGAGGTCTTGTGGCTTCGCAAGTTGCTGGTGAATCTATTTGGTTAGGAGCTTAGGCCTACGGTGATTTAATGTGACAATCAGAGTTGCATCCATCTCTCTGAGAATCCAGTTTTCCATGACAGGTCAAAGCACATTGAGATCAGATATCATTTCATCCGAGACTATGTTCAAAGAGGGGCAGTGATGCTTCAGTACATTTCCATAGATGTGCAGGTAGCAGACATTCTGACGAAATCTTTGGGGAGGGGCAAGTTTGTCTTCTTCAGAGACAAGTTGGGAGTGGTGCAGAACACCTTCCTTGGTAAGAGGGAGTGTTAGTTTTGTACCTAGGGAAGTGTTCCCCTAGGTGACTTTTAGCCTTTAGTCACCTAGTGAAGGGAAATAAAGTGAACCTTGTATTAAATGACTCAAGTGACATTTAATGTGACTTTAATGTTCAGTCACTTTTTGATAAATTTATTGCACAGAAATCGAGGAGCTGTACGGTTGCATTTATTGCAGACCGTACTATACGGACTCAGCACAGTTTTCGAGGGCAGAGTTGGGCATGAATTTCGAGGAAGGCACAGGCACACATTTCGAGGTAGCAGACAGCATTTTCCAGGCACATTTTTCAAGGTGTATGGCAGCATTTAATGCTGTCCATACTGTACGGATTTTCTGCTAGTGTGGGCACGAAAATTGAGGTCTGAATATTTATTATTCAGCACAGAAATCGAGGCTGAAGTGACTGCTAATTTGGTACAGTTTTCGAGGAAGAAACATTGCACAGAAATCAAAGCATCTCTTGCACGGAAAACGAGACAGTCTGCTGGTTGAGATAAGTTTGATTTTGAATGTAAAAGTGAATGTCTGATTTTTCCAGAAGCTTAATAAAAACTCTCTCTTTCTCTGTGACTGTTTTTCCCCTAGTGGGTTTTTCCAGGGCCATTGGCAAAAAATACTAGTGTTCTGTGTGTTGAATGGCGTGCTGATATTTTATTTATTGTCACTGAAAAAGATTAGTTACAGCAGTGTTTTAAGTCTGAATTATTTTTTGTTTATTTCCAGCACTTTATTTTTCTGAGAATGTCATAAACAGAGATATAATTTTTACTTAAAACCAGTGGCTGAAAACTATCAAAAATCTACAACAATACCCTTATGGAATAGATAAATAAATCTTAAAGTGCCAAAAGATACAAGATACATCAATATTCAGCCATTGAGAAAACCCAAGAGAAGAGATCCTTTACCCTTCAAAATGCTACATAAAAGATATGTCAATTAGGCTCCAAATGAGAGAGAGCTCTCAAAATCCAACCATGAGTTCGAATTAGGAATTAGGTCTTGTTTTATAGGAGTAGCTAAAACTTCCTTTACAATAAAATATCATTTCTTCCTTTGATCTAGTCTAGGGTGGGGTAAAATGCAACAAAACCCCCACTAAAGATAACAAACTCTTAACAAAGCAATAAAATAAAGTGGTCAAAGCCACTTGTACAATACAAGAGATGCATAAGGCCCCAAGTGAAGAGGGACGTATCTATCAAGCAAGGGATCAATGCCAATAAATGATGCCACGAGGTGTCCAAAGGTCCGTTTGATAGGAAACTTTGACTATCAATGTCCACCAATAGCCAACAAAGCCCCAATGAATATCCACAAGGCAATTTCCAAAGCTTCGAGTAACCTCGAAAGGCCCCTTCAAGAAATCCATACCAAACTTCTAATAGGGGTCGCTTCACCAAGGATGCTCACAAAGCAAGCCAAGGATGTTCACAATGCAAGCATATTGAGCTCTAGAAGTCTTCCAAGGGGGTCTCAAAGAGAGGACCCTTCATCAAGGAAATGTCCACACGTGCAACTATACTTAAGGGCTTCAAAGAGGATACTCCAACAAGGGATGTCCAGACTCCATATAGGAGTTTTCAAGGGCTCTTGAAAGCAAGACTTCTTCATAAATTAATTGCCTAAGCTTCCAAAGATGCTTCCAAGAAGGGGTCACTCAAAGATGCCCACAAAGAAACCCAACACTGAGCTCCAAAGATATAAAAGAACTCCAATTTGCCCATAGCAACACTTAGATGCTGAACACTGCCTTAAACCCTCTGAAATTACCTCCAAAACAGGACGTTTCCAAAGAAGGCTGAGTGCTGATCAGAAATCAGTGGAAAAGATTAAAAAAAGGGGTGGCCCCTCCTTCAATCTGCAACTAAAAGAGAGGGAAACCCTTCACGGCTGAAACAGGGAAACAGCAGGGGCAGGTCATTTAGGGCCAAGTGCTGTCCATTAGATTCAAGTTTTCAACTCAAAATGCGTCTACTAGCACAAAACTCCTATAAGCTAAGTCTGAAACCTTCCTAGAAGCTGGACAGCAGCTTGAATATGATAGCTATCAAGTGAAAATCCTCTAATAGCTGATGGCTTCCTCAAGTTGGATCACTGCTGTTTCCAAACGCTGCTACAGGTCTGCTCAAGGCTCCAAACAATCATTTTCAGGGCTTTTATGACTGCTGTTCACCTCTAGATCAGAGAATAGGGCTGCAGTATGATGGTTTAAATGCACCCAGAATTGAAGTTTAGGTTGTTTTACTGCTGTTTCACCCTTTTAGGCACAATTTCTACTTCAAAAGATAATATCAGATCTGTGTACTGCTGTTTTAGGGCATACAATGCACCCAGAACTGCCCTAAACAGCTTATAAGTTATAACTGAGAATGAGGGTTCTTATCGTTGCTGCTTATGCCTAGAATTGGAATTTAACCTTCAAATTCAGCCTAGATTTAGAAAATAGGGGTGTTTGTGCCTGCTGTTGTGGAGACTGCCTTAGAATGATGCCCAAAATTCATCTTTTGCAGCTCTTATGACCTTAAACATGATGTATGGATACTCATCATGATGTATGGATACTCGTCATGATATATGAACATGATATTAGTAGCAACCTTTAGTTCAATATTTTGATGCTCATCAGGAGTAGAAAGCTTTTAATTGTGTACATTCACGTTTCAACTTGAATAATCTGAAGAGCAAGCGAATAGTTCATTATGTCTGATTCATCAAAGAGTGCTTTGTCTATGAAGGAAATCACTATCCACTGTATTGACCTTTCATTTGAATACGATACTAATAGCAACCTTTAATTCAATATTTTGATGCTCATCAGGAGTAGAAAGCTTTTAATTGAGTACATTGACGTTTCAAATTGTATAATCTGAAAAGCAAGCCAAAAATGTGTCAGCTTGATGTTGAGTAAACGATTTTGTTGTTAAAGGAGTTTGTGGACATTAGCCTTCTGTAACTTAAATGTTTTGATTAATTCTTTACTTCTTCCTTTGCCTCATTTCTCTCTTGCCCTGTTTTTAAAAGATTTTGAAGAGATTAGAGTGGATAGTGCACTATCTGCTTTTTAAACATCTTTGGGTTTCTTATTTTTGTTGGTACAAACCCTTATTCTTATGTTCTTTTTGCCAATTTAACCTGGTTGTCTGTTACAGGGATAACACAAAGACTGCACTATTGGATGCCATGTATGTGTTTCTCAAGAGGCCAGAGTATATCAAATATGTGTCAAATTTGGTCACTGTTTGTTCTCGAATTCTTTTGACTGGACCACCAGGTTAGTGACTATTAGTATTTTTTGTCTCTGATAAATTGCATGCTTCAAATTGCAGTGTGATATGCCCAGTTAGTTCACCTTTTTATTGATAAACCTGCTCATGGTGGCAGTTAGACTCGAAGGGCATGCAAATTTCAGTAAGCAGTTCAAATGCTGGGGTCTGGCTGCACTTTATTTTTTAGTCTTGCAATTTTTTACATATGCAAGTGTTATTAGTCAGTTGTCTATCTAAAGTCTAAGAAAACCAAAGAATTGATGCTGCAATATTTGTCAGGATTCTGTCAACAGTCTCAGTAATCTTTTTCCATTGTTTCTTTATGAATTTATTCTGAAAATTCCATGATTTCTCTTTGGTTTTGGACAAACATTAAAAAGATGATTTGCTGTCAGGATTGGATTAATGCTATTAGGTGCATGATTATGAGGGGAAAAATTCCCAACTAGTCTCTGACTATCACAAACTCAGGTATTAAACATAATATCACAGTCAAAGTTTAATGCTGTTGGGGAGTTGTCTAACAGTAACGCTTGTAGAGGTTATAAACTTAACTTTAACTCCAATGAGTGTCTCTTCCTTTTCTTAAACTTGTATCACCAATCAGTCGGTTACATAAATATAAAAATACAGCCAGGTGGCCTTTCCTTGTATCCCTTGTATAGCTTGGTCTTGCTCATCGAGTATCTTCCGTATATTTTAAGCATGATTTGTCATTTTATTGATGGACACCTCGATGATTGTTACTTTTTGATAAATACAAAAAAAGTTGGCAGTGGCACAATGTCCTACAGAGAAAACATGGTTAAGAAAAGCTTATCAATATCCATAAATAGTTGTATATAATTCACTCATTCTTTCATTATTACATTTGGGATCAGAGAAGGTAGAAGAGGCACAGAAAGCAGGGAAATGGGTAGTCATTCAGGACCTCAGAGCAGTTATTCAGGACTCCCCTCCTCTAGGATGGATCCATCCTGGACCTAGCAAATGATGGCATTTTATGCAGAGCATTTCATGGAGATGAGAGATCGTATCATTGTTAGACTAGCCTATACACTTAGATTTTGGATGCACGTCCTCAGGATCCCTCTCGGTCAGTTCTGATTTGGTTCTTGTTGATTTCGGCTGGAAACCGATCACCATATTCCATGAGCAGATAGGGGTGGTTGATTCCGACACCTGCAGAAGACCGAGATGGAGGAGCATTTATTTTTTGATGCCCCATCTATTTTGAGATCCAAGGTTGATACCATTGCCTTTTTAGGGAGTTGGAGAACTCCCTCCATCTTCAAGTATCCAGATCACTGGTGCTTTGGTTTATACGTGAGGGAGGTTGTTGGACTTGGATCATCTTGGCTTAGACCACCCTGACCAACAGACAATACCAGGATGATGACCTTCTCGATGCTCATAGACAAAGGCAACAAGAGGCAGCAAGAGATCAGTTCCACCTCAACTTCCAGATCCATGAAATCTTGGGGAGACCCTCGACCTCCACTCATGGTATCCTTGTGACAGCGTTGGGCCCAAGCTTGGGATAGTTCTTCCATTCATTACAGACACCCTTCTTCTTTCTCATCTAGATCTCAACAGAGAGTCCCCTCTTCCAGGCAATAGGTTGTATCCAGATCTTTTGATACTTCTTGATGTTCCAGTTCATCTGGAGCTCCAGCCTCAAATGCTAGTAGAGGTCCACCTATTGCGAGTACAAATTCGAATGTTGGTAGCTTTTCCTCCTCATCAGTAGGTGATGGCACTAGACCTTGAGCAGATTCTCTCGGCATGTTTAGTCGAGATATTTTTCTTGGTTCCTGAGTTCTTGAGATGGATCCTATCTGTTTCTCTATTCTTGTTAATGGCATCTGTCTTTAGATTCTAGGTCTTTGACCTCAGAGATTAGATATGCTTTTATAATAGTAGCTGCTTTTGCACTCCCAGTATGTATTGATTCTATTGTACCTCGTAGTACCGTTCAGTCGTTTCTTTTCTTTCGCTCCGAAAATAGCTGCTCCAGCTACTCGAATCGAATCTTAGATGTTCGTTCCTATCTTCATCAAACGAATGCATGGCAATTGATATATATATGCATAGAGATCTGACCCATTTATGGTCACTCCTGGACATTATTGAAATTATCTTCATGCTAAAAAGTTTCAATAAACTATTCACTGACCTCCCTTCTTAAGAATGATTCCATTAAAAGGTTGTTGTGTAACAAGGAGTGGAAGCATTTGTGTAGAAAACAATGTGTTATTGAGTTGATGACAGGTTTGTTTAGTCTTAGGTCTGTCAGCCTAGGCTTCAACTTCTTCAACCATATAAAGAGTGCTAGTTTTGTGCATGACATCCTTTTTGCCAAGGACTTGTGGATTCACCAAGGAAGATGTAACTTGTACACCTTGTTGTCCTTGTGCATCTTGTAAGTTTTGTGGTAGTCACTGTGTACATGCTTCATCATCATATCAAATAGTGTGCCAAGAAACAAATCAAGAGAGGCCATAGAAATAACATTACATTCGATTTTATCAGCGGACTGCTTAATAGTGACAACAATTATGATCTAGGAAAGTAGGTTCATTGCCAAACATATTCAACTGAGGTGATTAAGACGTGGATGTGCTTGTGTGGGGAATTTAAGTGACTTGACAAACTTTTGAAAAATAATATTCTTTTGACTACCATTATCTATTTTTAAGTGCACCTCTATCTTTAATTTGACAATTTCATGTGAATACACCTTCTCTTTTGGAGGTAGATAATAAGATAAGATGTAATGTTTATAATCAATATTATATAAAATAAATACATTATGTAGTTAATAGTAACCATAATAATAATAATATATGAAATAAACCCAATTGTCATGATCCCTCATGATAGTCTTTATACTGTCATGAGAGATGTTGTAAATAATCACTCTCATTATTCAATCTCTGAATATATTTGATCTATTATTTATGGATTTCCTTCCCCTCTTTTAATTGGATTGGATGTTTTAATGTTACAAACATTGTTTGTTTAGACATTTTTGTCAGTTAGCTGATTGTCTTGGGAATTCCATCCAAAGAGGGTATCCCCTATTTTCCTTTATATTTTTTTATTGATATATTGTTTTTTGCATTCCTCTGATGATGTTAATAAATTGAGGGTAGATATGGCAAGGTTGGTGTAGCCACAAATTTGTGGGTCTAACTGCCAAGAAGAAATGATGAGCAAGGTAAAGGGGCACAGAGTCACAAATAATAGGAAATTCGTCCTTTCATGGGAAATTTCTTGATGGCCATATTCTATTGCCTCACCTGAGGGTGGAATAGGATGGTTGATTGCCACTATCCCTTGAGTGGCTGCCTAGGTGCATTTGCATGCTTTGACAATTGTGTTTGTGTGTTTCAGGAGATGGGAAGTTCAATATGTAATGCTTTGTTTTACACATTGAATTATGATTCCTTTTATGTTTTTATGGGCTGTTGCATGGTTATGGCAACTAACCTCTTAATTGACTACTGTCTAGTGATTGTGTTTCTACTGTTCAGTTTCTATTATTAATTATCCAAGTTATTGGGATATGGATTTGGATATGGGGATAAACGTGGATACATTTGTTTTTTAGAAAATTATAGATAGGTTTCAAGTGGACACATGATGTTGAAAAAACAGACCTCTGTTCACTTACAGATTTGGTCAAACACTTCATAAACCATCAATATCAGGCCTCAACAGTAAACCACAATCAAGCACATTAATTAACCATTCAATGGAACTATCCTGTAGGCTGATATACTGTTTATAAAGCACATTTAGCAGCGGAAAAACATAAATAGCAGCAGACTATAACACATTTAAAGACACAGTATTTTTGGTCAAATTAGACCCTGGAAAAACCCCACACTTTGGGGAAAACCAGCAAGAGAGTAATTTTATTGTGGAGCTTCAGAAGAAAGTTTTACATGAAAATGTACAGCACTAAATATTCAGCATTAATTTCACAGTACTTATCTCACAAGTACCACAGTCCAACAGCTCGAAAACAGCACCAAACTTTGGAACCAGTGCCCACTACACTGTACGGCCCTCTCTCTGTCTTTATCTCAGCAATGTACCACGATTTCTGTGCACCCACTGCTTCAGCACTACTGCTGTACTGTACAGGTACACTGTATGGCCTCTCTCAGCAGCGAACTACTCCAGTTTCAGCACCAAAAACTCTTCCTCGGTATCTATGCCAACATATGACAGTACGGACACCACTCTACAGCAGTACGGCCACCTTCAACAGCAGCTGTATGACCAGTATTAATGTCTGATTTTTCTTGGGAAGCGTGCTCACTTTCTATCTTCAAAAGTGTGCCCCTTTCAATGCTGTACAAACTGCATTTAACTCAGCAGTCATTCTGGAAGTGCGTGCCCCTCTTCTCATCTGGAAAAGCGCCCTTCTTGTCTTCTCTCTCAGCTCCACTGCTCCAAAATACCTCTCTTGAAATTTGTGCCCACAAGGAAATAGCTCTCTCCTCTTGAAAATCGAGCCTCTTCCTTTTCTCACCAAAAATCTCTTTTGGATATGTGCCAAATGAAGTCTCAGCACTTTTATTTACCCTATTAGGGTTATTCTCATGACTTTTCACCTTCAATGGTCGAGATTAGATCTTGGCCAAGAGATCTATGGCTGGGATCTAATCTTTCACTCACTTAAATCTCCTAAGTGAACTTTACACCAAATTTTTTCCTTTTTGAAAAGTCACATCACCCTAAATATTTAAAAGTACACTTTATGACTTAAAGTCACTTAAAAAACATAATAAAGTGAAACTCACTTTTAAATCATAAAGTCACATCAAAAAGGTACTTTAATAAAAAATACATTACTAAAGTCACTTTTCGAATATAAGTGAGACTCCATAGTTAATGACCCCTGCACCTAGGCACTTGATGCAGGAGTGCCACCGAGCTATTAAAAACTAACACATGATACATACATATTGTAACTGTTCAAATGTGTGATACTAATTCGGTGAATAAGATTGTAGTAGGTTAGTTATGACAAGTAACTGACCTCTTAATTGAATACTATCTAGTGATTATGTTTCTATTATTAATTATCCAAGTTACCTGGATATGGATGTGGATATGGGGATAAACATGGATATGTTTGTTTTTAGAAAATTATAGATAGGATACAAGTGGACACATGATACATACATATTGTAATTGTTCAAATGTATGATACTAATTCGGTGAATAAATTTATTGGACTTTGTCCAAATTTGCTAAAGTTTGTTTAAATTTGGCTAGAATTCGTGGGTTTGTTTCAGGGTGGCGGTCTGAGTGTGGTGGATTTTGTCCTTTCGAGTCAAGACCCACTCCCATTCATTAATCACTTCTCTGTAACTCCCATTCCTTTGGCTGACCATGCTCTTCTCTCCTTCTCCTTTCAGATTGACACCCCTCCACCCCTGACCCACCTTCCCCCTCGAGCCCACCTCAGAGTAGTATTCTCTTTACTGAGGCAGACCTTGATACCTTTACTTCCATTTTTCTCCATATGCTCCATTCTATCTCTCGATTCACCCACCTTGGTTTTACCTCCGCCAGTACACCTATCTTTCTTCTATCATCTTGTGATGTTGCCCTCAAAACTTACCCCCACTCCACTCGATCCATTGCCCCTTCCCAAAGGTGTGGGCCCTACCCAATGAACAATTGGTAAGACGAGTACTGCAAGTGCCTCCTGTTGCCGCCTGATACGCACCTCGGGTAACGTGGTAGAAATCTTCAAGCCACTGGGTTCATGCTTGGGGGCATGTTACGAGTCAAGCTTGCTGTTACTTAATAGTTGACTCCTTCGTCTAGGCCAACTCCTAGAGAAGCCAAGGGGGGTGGTCCCTAAGAAAATAAACTATGGCTTTTAAGCCAAGTTACAAAGAAATTATTCTAAGAGTTTGAAACAATTTACTAAAATAAGAGTTGCAAAAGATGTTTAATTTAAAAACATGTAAATAGATAATCCATCCACATATAATTCACTTCAGCAAAGATGATTGTAGAATGTAGACTAGTGCCAGGTAGGTAAAGAGTGCTGTAACGAAAATGTTTTGAAGATGCCTCTTGGTTAGTTTTAATTATTATGATAAGTGGATTAGAATGGGTTTATTTGGAGCCATGTTACCAGAATTGCACTTTAAATCACGATTTCCTGATTTAAATTTGGATCAGGCCCTAAACGAGCCGATTTAAATTGGGCCGACTTACTCGGGTTTACTGATTTTGACTCGGTCAACACGATTTTGACTCGGTCAACGCGATTTTCACTCGCAATTTAAACCTTTTCCTGAGTTTCAATCACGATTTTTTGGTTTACGTGCCCAAAAATTGATAAAAACCCGATTTCAATTGTGTTTTCTCATTTCTTTGTTTGTTGTGAGTGTATTCGTCTGTCTTGTGTTTTCTTCTAGCAGGTGCGAAGGAGCAGTGACCATCATCTTCGAAGTGGGTTGTGGCTACCTACCTGTGCAGGAGTTAACTCATTACTCAGTTGTGAACTGTGTAGTGCGAGTTTTGACTCTGAACAATGTTGTGAGTCGTGATTGTGAACAGTGTGAAGGGGTAGCCGACAACGACAAAGTTTGAAACCTTGAAGTTTAAACAATGTGAAGGGGAAGCGACCTGGGCAAGACTGGATTCATGTGTTAAGGGGAAGCAAAACTCGCAAAATTCACATGTTAAGGGGTGACGATCATGGGCAAGAGTTAACTGATGTTTGAAACTCAGCTAGCTACTAGACTTCTATGGATGAGAATTGGTAGACTTCTATGGATGAGAATTGATATATTTTGGACATCTATTGATAACTTGCAGTATATAGACATGGCTATTTGAATATCTATGAAAAATATTTTTGTTTTTAATTCAAAATGTGTGTATTTAATTTTTTGTATTTGCCTATTTTTTCCCGATTCGATTCAAACTCTTTGCTCTTTTGCCTCGCCGATTTATTGCCAATTCCGATTTTGGTAACTATGATTTAGAGAGAGTGACTTGAAAGAAAAGTGCAGAAAAGTAAACTATTCTAAAGTTTGGCCTACTTTGGATTTACCCTCTAAGCAAGTACAGAGCAACTATACCAGGTGTCCAACGGGGTGAGACATAATCTGCTTAAAGTAACCCCCTGACTTCGTAGTAAGCTCACTATAACCCTTTGCTTCGAAAAATAAATCTTTGATGGATTTTCCTATTATTACTAGTCACTTGAATCCCCTTTTTGATTCTTCCACAGATTAGGTAAGCCAACGATGGACAAGAGCATATAGGGGACCAAGCCAAGGTTCGTTACTAGTTTATTAATCAAATAAACAATAAACAGAAAGAAAACTATACTAATCTAATCAAACAAATAAAACTAAGCTAACAATTAGTAAATCCAATAGAAATAAAGCAAAAGAGAAAAAACGTTCACACCATGAAAATGACACAAATCCCCCAGGGGGATGGAGTGTGGGTGTTGGGTAGCCCACTTGCTTTTTTATGGGTGGATGCTTGTGGTCCTTAAAGATTTGGATCCAACAGGCTTATAGGTTTCACAAATTTGACTTCAAGGATAGCAAGGTGCTCCTAGCGTCTTAGATGACCCGAATCTTCATTTTTTCAACACCATCTCCTCTTACTTGTTCGCCAAAAGTGAAAAAACAACCACCTTGTTACCTACTAAGTCATACTTAGTCGGTGTTATCAAGTGAGCCTGGTGAACCGGACAAAGATGATTTGTTCGGACTTCAGAAGATCTTCAGACTTGCTTTTGGGAAGTGTTTTTTTATCTGCCACATGTTCATACCCCCTTGGGGGAGTTGTAATAAAATGTTCTAGCGTGGTAGTGTTTGTAAAAGACTCGGTCTCCTGGACTCATTTGTCAATCCGATCAGCCCATAGTGTTTTTTCCCTTGGTTATTATTGGTTGTTGAATAAACGACTGATAATATTTGAGTTTTTAACTCAATACCTCCAAAGTTGGGGTGGTCGGCTTGACATTTAGGCCTATTGAGGTTATTAGAGTCTGTGTGTCAATGTATAAACATGCTAGGCATTATGGTCGAGTCATATGAACATGTTTTGTTTTTGTTTTTAATTTTTAATTTTAATTTTTCCACAGAACTTAGGCTATTTTTTAATAGTCTAAATGGAAAAAATGGTCTTGTAATAAAAGTGGGCTTAAAAGTCAGTTTCAGTCATGGGGGTGCTCATTTTCTAACTCGGAGCACCCGGTAAACCCATAAACCCACTTTTCCTAAGTTTTGAGTGATTTTTCCATCACTCAGGTAAGAAAATCTAACAAAATCAAATATTACTTAATTTAATTAAAAATTAATTAAATAATGGAGGAAATCCAAGTTCCTAAATCAGTGGATTCTCAGCCGATTTGATTGAAATCAGTTTCTATCGGCCTCCGTGATTTTTGTTGAGACTTTCCTTTGATCGAGGCATCAGTTTCAGTCCCTCTCAGCTCCTCTGTGAGTTCCCTAGGGTTTGGAGGGCGTCTCTCTCCCTCATGGGGCGAATTGTGCTATGTTGTCTATTCAGGATGAGTTGGGTGAGCCGATAGGTGGTGTGGTGGCGCCTCAGGTGAGAGGTGGCACACCTAAACTGCATGATTCACTTCAGATCTCACCCAGTTCACTGCAGATCATCTCCCAACTCCTCTCCCAGTTAGGATTTGCGCCCCCTTTGGGCCTGTTTTTGCTATATGAGGCTGCCATTCCCTTCTTGAGTTAGTTGGAGTTGGAGAGAATAGGCTTGCTATTGTAATACTGTTTTAATCTTTTCATTGTTGGAATAAAGAAGCTTTGGAGGCTAAATGGTGTAATGCTCTCATGTGTGTGGAATAAGCATTGTCTTGGGGCTATTGATGTTGCCGGTTTTCCTCTCAATTTTTGCATTTGAACCTTGTCTGGCTTGAATGATTCAGTTGAATCAATAGGAGTGTAGTTGGGCAAGTAAGATTACTTGTTTTTTCTGTATCTCATAGTATATGTGTTTGAAGATCTAGATTATACATGCTTAATAAGCTTATTTGCATGTAATTATTGTCTTTTTTTTCATATATATATCCAGATCTCATAAGGTTTTGTGCAAGGTTGTGTGTTTAGCTTTCAGGTGGCAAGGATTGGACGAGCTGTGGATCTAGTTTGACTCCACTGTACATCAGACATTTTTGTGGAGGCATTGCCCCTCTGCATTCCATTAACAAGTTTCCCTTGTAGATCTATCCAGCAACAGGCCTTCCCCCTTCTCTTTCTTCATTTTATTAAAATCAATCTTCCAGTTACTTGTTCGTCCTCTTATGATTAGATCTACTTCTAAAAATTGCTTATACATTGTTAGATCTAGTTTCTAAGAGTCTTGTTGCTTAGATATGAAATTTCATAAAGTATATCATATTTTAAAGATAGATCTAGGTGAAGAAATTCCTTTTTGCAAGTAGCTAAATCGTAGATCTAAAGCTTGCTCATAAGGTAGTTTCTTCTTTTTTTCGTTCTTTAAAGATTTAAATTCTGCAAGAAAGTGCACATCGTATTGGTTGCCCAAAAGGCAAGCCAAGATCCCAAGGAAAACTTGCTTTCCTTGGTTCCTTTTTGCAAAACTAAATTGTTCATTTTTAACAATTTTAAACTTAGTCTTTTTTTCGGTAATTAGTGTGGTGACCCAAAACACTTTAATAGTGTTTTTGGGCACATTTGATTTTAATAGCTTGCTTTTTTTTAGCAGCTTTAACAAAAAGAGAAGGAGACTTTGCCCGTTTTCCGACTCTTGGGCGAACCAAAGCTTCCCGGAGGCTTCCCCCACTGCCCCATTGCTGTGCTTCCTTATTAGGCTTGTTGTAAGCTTGTTGTAAGCCTTTGGATCCCAGATAACAAGGACCAAAGTGCAATTAGTTTGCTGATATTGTAACCTTTAATAATAAAGAATCACTTCGAGTAGGCTCTTTCGAGCCCACTCCCCATCCCCCTTGGGGGGGATCCGCGTCCATTTCACTTTTTTGCACTTTTTCCTGTTTTTTGCTCTATCTTAGTTTTGTCGTGCAGGATTGTATACTTTGATCATATTTGTTAATAATCCATATTTTGAAATCAAAGTAATACTAATACTTACCCCACTAATCCCCTCTTGAACCGAAAGGTGAAAGAGGATCGTGGTGGGATTAATTAGAAAACCTGTGGTGTGTGATTTTGCTTCTATTTTCATTGTTACTTTTCACAAGCAAACAGTAAAATTAACCCGTCCTTGATTTCTCGATTGAGGTCCACTTGGACCGAAAGAGATTCCTGGAGGGTCTTTTTTTTTAACAAGAACACGCTTTTAAAATTTACTAAAATTTACAAGACTCTGGTGTGTATGCTCTGCACTTGGCTGCGGTTCGTCCGATCAATCAAGCTGCATCAAAAGCAACGCGAGTTACTAGAATAATTAGGATTCACTTTCCCAATTAACCACCGCAGGCGAAAGTCCAACGCCTCGATTAAACTGTAAACGGTGGCAAAATACCCAAAGGAAGTGGGAACTACTGGACAATGACCTTGAGGTGTTGATCTCTGTTACATCCTAGCGAGTGTATTACGAACATAGTCTCAGAGACTCCATCCAGCCCACACATTCCTTGCGGGTAGCCTTAGCGGTTGTTACTTTTGGACATACTCCAAGTACCCCCTGGGTATATCTGGAGTCCCCTTCGCCTAATTTAATTCACTCATTTTTTCACATTAATTTAAAACGTACCAAGATACAATTGCACAACATTCACTCCAACACTTGCAAGCACTCTTAATTATTTTCGGCTCCATTTAAGGCATTGGTCAACTGTTATTTCTTTCAATCTATACGTGATTGGGTGTCGTATCGTGCTTATTTGTGATTGTCTCATCATGTTATCTGTTGTTTACAATTGTTAAATCAAAACTCCTAAAAAACTTACTCATTTAATACCATCATCATCTAAGTAACCAGCCTTAGTAACTTGTAGGGTCTACCCCCCTTGGCTTTGTTAGGAGTTTGCCTAAACAGAGGAGTCAAGAACAAGGTGACAGCCTTGACTCGAGACTTGCCCCCAAGGACACAGCAAGTGGCTTGAAGATTTCTGCCACGTTCCCCCCTAGGTGTGTGAAAGGTGGCAACATCTTTTGGCGCTGTTGTCGGGGATAAATATTTTTATTCCCAGAGTACGACTTTTGTTTGCTTCTTTTTTTTGTTGCTTTGTTTGATGAATGCTTAAAGTAGATCTTTAGATTTCATCTGGCAACTCCACTGATTTTTTTTTTTTCATTTTTTATTTTTACAAAGAAAAGTAAAAAATAATTTTCTGTGAAAGATTTATAAATGCATATTTTTCTTTTTCACATGGCGACTCCATTGAAGGGATAAAACCGTACTTTCTCATAATTTTGTTGAGACTTGTGTGTAGATGAGCTCATACGACATAGTAAAACTTTAAATGCTCATCATTTGACAGCTTTGGTTCAATACATAATACATGGTTGATATATGCTACTGATAAGCCGTTATGGATGATGAAGATTATCGTGCTCAAATTTCCAATGCATATCCTCCCATCGATTTCTCGGGCATCCCGAGTTTTCCTAACCATGAACCATATCTCCAAGATAAAGGATATGTTCAGGCTCCAATTTTTTGTGGAAATGGTGATTCAACTGTCTGTCACATCATATTATTTCTTTCATTTGTGAATAAGCTCAACATGCTTCATAGGGATAATATGATGCGGATTTTTGCTGATTATTTGGAAAAGAAGGCTTGGATATGGTTTTGTGGTCTTCCTGATAAATGCATTACCTCCCTTGAAGACTTATGTGCTATGTTTTTTGAGAGGTGGCATAATGGTGAGGGAGATATGGTAATAGTTGTAGAAAGGGCCCTCACCTACCTAAAGGATCTAAAGGAGCCCATGACTTCCATTATAGATGAGCACACTCGGGATGATCCTATTGAAGAGCTTCATGAGGAACCCATGATTGAACACATTGTTGAAGACTCTCCTCATGTTCCCATAATTGAAAACATTGAAGATTTGAGATATTCTCATGTTTGTTGCAATGCTAATATTTTTCCAGAAAGCCCTCATGAGAAAACCATTACTGAGATCGACACTTTTGAAGAAATTTATGATGTGTATCATGACACTCCTCTATGTTCATCACTTAGGGATGAAGTTTTGGAAAGTTTAACTGCTCGTAATATCTTTGAAACCAAAACTTTCAAAGATGATTATTATGAACAGGAGGGTAGTTATATCTTAGGATGTGATACCAGCAAGGAAGACTCTCTCATATCCGACATAGATGGGAGTGATGACTATTGGAATTTCATAGATAATCCAACTTGTGAAAATCTTATTGAGAATCCCATCCATGATATGTCCAGCAAGGGGAGTCTCTAGTCAAAAATTTGTGGAAGTCCAATCTACGATACGTCCATAGAGGGGAGCGTGGATTTGGATACTTGGGGAAAATCTTAGCATGGAAGAGGAGCATTCATAATTTTCACATGATCATTCAGAGTCATATCATGCAGAGCCGCACAAAGTCAACAGTAATGAATACATTGAGAAGCAGTGTTGTGAAAAGTTAGATGTGATGCAGTTAGTGGAATATCAATCTCAACCATCTTCTTCACATGTAGAGGTTCCTTATGATTTGGAGCTACTTGGGGCTTATGCAACGAGTTATCATTTGATAAGCCCTGATGATCAGTATGATGATGTAGTCAGTCTACCTCATCTTGTCGATTGGTATATCAGTCATATCTAGTCATGGATAGAAGCAGCCTGCGCGAGCACATACCAGTTTGGGAAGAACTTTAATGACTTTATTCATGCCTATGATTTCCCATCCAACCCGCCCATTCTGGATCATCATACAAGTTTGCATTTTCTAAATAAAGTATCCTTACTTTGGATGGTAACCAAAGACAAGGCAATTTTTTTTTATGTTAATAAAATGCTTAGGTGGTTACATTGGATTTCTGATTACACTTAACCCTTTTTATATCATGCTTAGAGTAGGAAAATATCTCCTTAAAAGAGAGCATTTACTTTCTGCATTTCTGTTTTGTACTTAGCTATAATAAAACTTTTCTTTCATTAGTTAGCTACATTTATTTTGTTTAAATAAATAAACTTAATGGTTCATTTGGATTTTATATAAAGCTTGTGCTACTGAGGTTTTCTTGTCAAGTTGAGATGTTTTTACAAGGTGTATAAACCAGAGATTCCGGAGTTCTCACATCCTCTTCTTTGATCAGAAGATTAGTCAGAGCATGTGTCCCTAGATTGAGCCAGATGTTACCTACTAAGTCATACTTAGTCGGTGTTATCAAGTGAGCCTAGTGAATCGGACAAAGATGATTTGTTCCGACTTCAGAAGACCTTCAGACTTGCTTCTGGGAAGTGTTTTTTTTATCTACCACATGTTCATACCCCCTTGGGGGAGTTGTAATAAAATGTTCTAGCATGGTAGTGTCTGTAAAAGACTCGGTCTCCTGGACTCATTTGTCAATCTGATCAGCCCATAGTGTTTTTTCCCTTGGTTATTATTGGTTGTTGAATAAACGACTGATAATTTCTGAGTTTTTCACTCAATACCTCCAAAGTTGGGGTGGTCGGCTTGACATTTAGGCCTATTGAGGTTATTAGAGTCTGTGTCAACGTATAAACGTGCTAGGCATTATGGTTGAGTCATATGAACACGTTTTGTTTTTGTTTTTAATTTTTAATTTTAATTTTTCCACGAAACTTAGGCTATTTTTTAATAGTCTAATTGGAAAAATTGGTCTTGTAATAAAAGTGGGCTTAAAAGTCAATTTTAGTCACGGGGGTGATCATTTTCTAACTCGGAGCACTCGGTAAACCCATAAACCCACTTTTCCTAAGTTTTGAGTGATTTTTTCATCAAATATTAATTAATTTAATTAAAAATTAATTAAATAATGGAGCAAATCTAAGTTCCTAAATCATTGGATTCTCAGCCGATTTGTCTGAAATTAGTTTCTATTGGCCTCCCTAATTTTTGTTGGGACTTTCCTTTGATCAAGGCATCAGTTTCAGTCCCTCTCAGCTCTTCTGTGAGTTCACTGGGGTTTGGAGGGCGTCTCTCTCCCTCATGGGGTGAACTGTGCTGTGTTGTCCATTCAGGATGAGTTGGGTGAGCCGATAGGTGGTGTGGTGGCGCCTCAGGTGAGAGGTGGCACACCTAGACTGCTTGATGCACTTCAGATCTCACCCAGTTCACTGCAGATCATCTCCTAGCTCCTCTCCCAGTCAGGATTTGCGCCCCCTTTGGGCCAGTGGGCCTGTTTTTGCTATAAATTGAGGTTGCCATTCCCTTCTTGAGTTAGTTGGAGTTGGAGAGAATAGGCTTGCTATTGTAATACTGTGGTAATCTTTTCATTGTTGGAATAAAGAAGCTTTGGAGGCTAAATGGTGTAATGCTCTCATGTGTGTGGAATAAGCATTGTCTTGCAACTATGATGTTGCCGGTTTTCCTCTCAATTTCTGCATCTGAACCTTGTCTGGCTTAAATGATTCAGCTGAATCAATAGGAGTGTAGTTGGGCAAGTAAGACTACTTGTTTTTTTTTGTATCTCATAGCATGTGTCTGGAGATCTAGGTTATACATGTTTAATAAGCTTATTTGCATGTAATTTTTGTCTATTTTTTCATCTATATATCCAGATCTCATAAGGTTTTGTGCAAGGTTGTGTGTTTAACTTGCAGGTGGCAAGGATTAGACGAGTTGTGGATCTAGTTTGACTCCACTGTACATTGGACATATTTGTGGTGGCATTGCCCCTCTGCATTCCACTAACAAGTTTCTCTTGCAGATCTATCCAGTAACAGGCCTTCCCCCTTCTCTTCCTCCATTTTATTAAAATCAATCTTCCAGTTACTTGTTCATCCTCTTATGATCAGATCTACTTCTAAAAATTGCTTATACATTGTTAGATCTAGTTCCTAAGAGTCTTGTTGCTTAGATCTGAAATTTCATAAAGAATATCATATTTTAAAGATAGATCTAGGTGAAGAAATTCCTTTTTGCAAGTAGCTAAATCATAGATCTAAAGCTTGCTCATAAGGTAGTTTCTTCTTTTTTTCGTTCTTTAAAGATTTAAATTCTGCAAGAAAGTGCACATCATATTGGCTGCCCAAATGGCAAGCCAAGATCCCAAGGAAAGCTTTCCTTGGTTCCTTTTTGCATAACTAAATTGTTCATTTTTAACAATTTTTAACTTAGTCTTTTTCGATAATTAGTGTGGTGACCCACTTTTTGGGCACATTTGATTTTAATAGCTTGCTGGTTTTTAGCAGATTTAACAAAAAGAGAAGGAGACTCTACCCGTTTTCCGACTCTTGGGCGAACCGGAGCTTCCCGGAGGCTTCCCCCATTGCTGTGCTTCCTTATTAGCCTTGTTGTAAGCTTGTTGTAAGTCTTTGGATCCCAGATAACAAGGACTAAAGTGCAAATAGTTTGCTGATATTGTAACCTTTAATAATAAAGAATCACTTTGAGTAGGCTCTTTCGAGCCCACTCCGCATCCCCCCTGGGGGGATCCGCATCCGTTTCACTTTTTTGCACTTTTTTCCGTTTTTTGCTCTAGCTTAGTCTTGTCGTGCAGGATAGTATACTTTGATCATATTTGTTATTAGTCCATATTTTGAAATCGAAGTAATACTAATACTTACCCCACGAATCCCCGATTGAACCGAAAGGTGAAAGAAGATCGTGGTAGGATTAATTAGAAAACCTGTGGTGTGTGTTTTTGCTTCTATTTTCATTGTTACTTTTCACAAGCAAACAGTAAAATTAACCCCTCCTTGATTTCTCGATTGAGGTCCACTTGGACCAAAAGAGATTCCTGGAGGGTCTTTTTTTTTAACAAGAACATGCTCTTAAAATTTACTAAAATTTACAAGATTCTAGTGTGTATGCTCTGCACTTGGCTGCGGTTCGTCTGATCAGTCAAGCTACATCAAAAGCAACGTGAGTGACTAGAATAATTAGTATTCACTTTCCCAATTAACCACCGCAGGCGAAAGTCCAACGCCTCGATTAAATTGTATACGGTGGCAAAATACCCAAAGGACATGGGAACTATTGGACAGTGACCTCGAGGCGCCGATCTGTGTTACATCTTAGTGGGTGTATTACGAACATAGTCTCAGAGACTCCATCCAGCCCACACATTCTTTTCGGGTAGCCTTAGCGGTTGTTACTTTTGGACATACTCCAAGTACCCCTCGGGTATATCTGGAGTCCCCCCCGCCTAATTTAATTAACTCATTTTTTCACATTAATTTAAAATGTACCAAGATACAATTGCACAACATTCACTCCAACACTTGCAAGCACTCTTAATTATTTTCGGCTCCATTTAAGGCACTGGTCAACTATTTATTTCTTTCAATCTATAGGTGATTGGGTGTCGTATCGTGTTTATTTGTGATTGTCTCATCATGTTATTTGTTGTTTACAATTGTTAAATCAAAACTCGTAAAAGACTTACTCATTTAATACCATCATCATCTAAGTAACCAACCTTAGTAACTTGTAGGGTCTACCCTCCTTGGCTTCGTTAGGAGTTTGCCTAAACGGAGGAGTCAAGAACAAGGTGACAGCCTTGACTCGAGACTTGCCCCCAAGGACACAACGAGTGGCTTGAAGATTTCTGCCACGTTCCCCCCTAGGTGTGTGAAAGGCGGCAACACACCTATTATGCACCAAATGTGCTAAATAAAATGTTAAAACCATAATAATATTTCAACTTGAAGTACTTCTAATGATATATTTCCAAATAAGCTTAAGTACTAAGTTAAAAAAGCTAGATCTATTATGGAATATTGCTTTACACTTTTAGATCTAGTTACATACTTAAACAAATCACCATTTAGATATTCTTTTAAAAGAAAACTGATTTACTTAAGCATGTAAAGAACCATAACCAAAAAATAATTTTCATTGAAGTGAAGGAGAGAAAGATAGAAAGAAGCTGGAAGCTTGGGAACTTTGGGTTGTGGAGTTTGTTTTGGTGGAACACTGAGGGACCATGTCCTTCACAAGATCTTGAAGATGAGGAGGATGCAAACAAGCTCAATCCCTTCTCCAAGTGAGATCACTTGCAAACTTAAAAATCTTTGCACAAAAATGGTCAAAAGCAGAGGTGTCGTCAGAAGCAGAAACCCAAAAAAACATGCAATTAAACAAAATATACATGCACCTTTAAGAGATCTACAAGCAGCAAGCAATAAGAGCATAAATCAAGCTAGAATAATCTCTTACTCTACTGGGAGGTAGCTCCCTTTGCAGGGTCACAACTAATCCAACAAGTGCAAAAAAAACAAGACATGAAACAAGTTACTTCATAATCACTTAAGAATTACCATCCACATATGAAAAGCTTTACACCATAGATTTGCCTCCAAAGCCTTTTTATTCCAAAAGAGTAATACAATACAAGAGAAAAGCTTAGCTTCAACTGTTGGACACAATGGTCACATTGAGAGGGGGGGGTGAATAAGTGTGTTAGCAAATTAAACTTTTTCCAACTTTTATCAATCAATCAGAGTATATCAAGCATTATGTTATCAATTACATAATCAACTAAATCATAGGCACAATAAACACGTCACAAAGGGACACAAGAATATATCTAAGGTAAGCTTTATTTAATGGAAGACTTCAATCTTTGCAATTACAATCAGGATTCAACACTAACTGTTGAAAAGAGCACCAACTCTTGTAACAGGAACCAACCTGGTTTTCTTAGTTCCAACTAAGAAAAGGTTGAGGAGTCAAATTCTCATGTGCAAGACTCAGCATGCATCACTATCATCAACCTCTGCTCATGTACCTCAGCTCATCAACATCATTCTGCTGTCAAGTCAATCATGTCACTGCTTTCCAAGTCAAACCTGTCACTGTTCTGCTTAGTGTCATGTCAAGTCAAGCTGCTCATCACTTCTCTACAATACAAGGATCATGCCAATTCACCTGCCTAACATCACCAAGATCTGCCCATCATCAAGATCTGCTCAATTGCTAATCATCAACAGTCTGCTCTTATGCTGTTCATGCCAACTTATCAGAGGTCTGTTCAAGCATCATCATCATCATAGTGTATAGGAATGCATCATAGTGTTTAAGTATGCAACATCATCATCATAAGGTAAGCATCAAGTATGCATCATCATCATCATGTAGTATCAACATGTATGCATCATCATAGAGTATGCATTAAGTATGGATCATCACCATAGGGTTTGCATCATCATTATATCATCATCATAGTATGCATTGAGTATGCATCATCCTCATCAAGTATACATCATCATCATAAGGTGTAAGATTGCTTAGTATTCATCATGTATACATCATTATCATCATCATGTAGTGTCATCTAGTATACATCATCATCATCAAGGAGTATGCATCATAGTGTGTAGGAATGCATCATCATCACAGTTTGCATAGAGTATACATAATCATACCTTAATCAGTGCATGTCAAGATCCCATATTTGAGCTGTGTATGTCTGTTGTAGAAGACCCCAGAATAGACCAAACTTGGACTATGCTGAGGAAGACCTCAACACCAGAACACTGTAGAATACTTCAATCTTATCAAATTCTGAACTGTGTGTCTCAGTCAACCATGCTGTATAGAATGGTGAAACCTCAACTTCTGTTGCTACAAAAATTCAGACTGTGCAAAAAGCATTAACCTTGACTTTGCATACACCTCAGACTTGAGGCAGTCATCTCCATCATCCAATTGCCACCTTCATCAAAACTTTGGAGTGTGTAAGATCTATGAAAGAGCTCTACACAATGTCACAACCCGGACTGTGTATGAGCCCCAACCAATGTCTTGGATTGTGGATAGTTGCAAACACTAGGTCTTAATATATCTTGGACTGTGTATGTGTGCTGTGGAAGAGTCAAGTCTTGACTGTTTTTTACCCCAAAGAAATCACCGTAACAAGATCGGTTTAGTCATCAACTGGATCACTGTTTAAGCATCAAAACTTGTATTGTAGAGGCATCCACAAACTCGGACTGTTTTAGCATGCAAATTCAGATTGATTCAGTATCCAAATTCGGACTGTTGAGAAATAGTCAAATCGGGACTGTGTCTTTACTGTAGATAACCTCCAATTTGGGACTGAGGAGACTTCAACATTCAGGACTGTAGGAGAACTTCAAAACTTTGACTATGTGCTTGTAACATACCCCAAAACAAGTCCAAAAATGAACTGTTATATAGCAGTAGAAAGAGAGTTCAAAATGAAAAGAATATTTTCCATAAAGGCTTGGGTCTATGTCTCCTCCATCAAGATTCCAGACTGTGTATGCTATCTCAGTCCACTTTCCACCTCAGTTAAGCTCCAACTACTTGCATCTTCGTTCAAACTGTCAACCTTTTCCCAAAAATGAACTGCTATAGCCCTCGGTCTTGAGGCAGCCTCAGTCCATGATTTCCACCTCAGTGCAACAATACAAGCGAGCTCACAATCTCACTTCATTGGATGATATGCTTGAGTTTATATACTCTTGTCGTTGAAGTTAGGGCTAGAAATAAGGCTGACTTCAATGGTGGAGTGTAAAATGTATTTAATATTTATTATTATTTTATTTTTGTTTTTGTTGAATAAGTCTTTAATGGTGAACCTTAGGGTTTGCTGTAATTAACCCAAGACTTCAAGAGTCAACCACAAGTCCTCAAGAGTAGGGGTGTCCTCCACATCGTCATCCAAGGGTACACCAAGGAACCAAGGACCCTTAGTCAAGGGTATGCACATGACCTCAAGAACAAGGCATGTGTGCCATAGGGCATATGCAAGCAAGTGTGTCCACCACATCGTCAGAACCAAGGGAAGGCAAGTGTCCAAAAGCTATCACGCCACCATACATATGGGTACCATCATCTTCAATGGTCATCATGTCTTAGGGTTTGTTCTTCATCAAGTCATTAAGTGTCATGTCCCCAAAACCCAAACTGAAGGGTGCAAACCATCATCAAGGGTTTCAATGCGCCATGAACACACACAACATCTTCTCCCCTCCTTCAATGGTACAAGGACCATCAAACCACCATTTGTGGGGGTGCCAAGTCTTTCTTATGCTCTAGGACCATCTCCAAGGGTTCTAAGACCCCAACAATCTACAAACGACCACATCATCTCCTTCAAGGGTTCAAGGACCATTAAACCACCAAGTGTGGGTCCAAGGACTTCTACAAAAAGCTTCTTCACCTTGAAATAGGGTTCATGGGCTTCTTCAACCTCAGTCACACAAAAGGACCTCCATGAATCAAGATTCATCATGCCACCTCGTGTGGGATTGCCAACCTTCTCTTAGGGTACCGTGACCCCATTAGAGCATAAATAACCACATAATGGGTCATTAATGCTTCTCCAACTCATCAAGGGCTTCTCCATCGTTCACAATGGCTTTAGCACAATAACCAGGGTCTTCATCATCATCATCAAGGTCTTCAGCATTATCAACAAGGTAGTGGTTCCAAGATCCAACCTTGTGGGTACAAGGACCTTGCAGGACTCCACAAGGTGCTCGAAAGCAGAACCCATCTCTGTAAGGGCTCCAAGGCACTGGATGTGAGAGTCGAATGTTTTTGAGGAACCCAACCTAGTTTCGAGCTTGTTTGCTTCTCTTCATAGTTTAGTGGCCAAACCCTTCTATGAACAAAGTTGTTATCAAAATTTGACTGAATTGAAAACATGGAATTATTTTTCATTTTAGACAATTCAAAATTTTTTTTTTCAAACAAAAATTTCAAACTCAGAAATTTTAACTCAGCCAAACACATATGAAAATAACACTGATGTTTTTGACCAATGGTCCAGGGTAAAACCCCCAAGGGAAAACCTGATTCTGAGGGAGAGAGATAATTTTATTTTCCAGACAAATTTTACAATTTCAAAACAAAAGTACTTATCTTTTTCCTTCCTCGAAAAATGTGCCAGAATCTCTCTGAGCAAAACTGTACGGACTGTCTAAAAAAACAGCACCTCGAAAATTGTGCCACATGTATAAACTGTATGGTACAGTATGGTCTGACAACAGCATTAAATGCACCTCGAAAATCTTGCCCGATACTGTCTGACAACAACATTAAATGCTGTCAAATTTAAATGCTGTCATGTGACTGGAAGCTCCACTATCAATGTACCAAGTGGAGGAAGTAGTGGTAGCACTCAACGAATGCCCAACAACCATGGAATGCTCCATGTGACCCTGAATGTCCTTGCTGGTGATAGAAGATGCTCTCTCAACACTAACACCTGCAAAGAGAGAAAAGTCTCTCTCAAATCTAGCAGTAAACTCATCAATATCTGTTGAAGCTGCTATCTGCTGTTTCTTCTTCTTCTTGTTTGGACACTGTCCAACATAGTGTCCAAACTTTTGACATGCATAGCATTTCACTTTGCTCCTATCCTTCTTCTCCCCTTCATGCTGTTTGGTTGTTTGGCTAGATTATGTGCCCTAGATACAACATTTCCTTCATGCCAAATTCACACTTGGACATCTTCGCGTAAAGTGAGTGTTCTTCTAGAATGCTCATTACTTCGTCCAGATGTTTCAGATGTTCCTCCCATGTTTTATTGTAAATCAAAACATCATCAAAGAATACTAGCAAAAACTTACGTAACTGAGCTCTGAAAGTATGGTTCATGCATGACTGAAAAGTGGCTGGAGCATTGGTAAGTCCAAAAGGCATGACCAGAAATTCATAGTGACCATAGTGACAACGGAAAGCTGTTTTAGAAATGTCTTGATCCCTTACTCGAATCTGATGGTACCCCGAGTGAAGATCAATCTTTGAAAAGTATTTGGCGCCCCACAGCTCGTCCATGAGTTCATCAATCCTAGGGATGGGATACCTGTTTTTGATGGTCTTTTTGTTGAGTGCTTTGTAATCGATAAACATTCGCAGTGTGCCATCCTTTTTCTTGACTAAGACCACCGATGATGCAAAGGGGCTAGAGCTGGGCCGAATGTATCCAAGCTCTAGTAATTCCTTGATCGTCTTCTCGATCTCGTCCTTATATCTTTTGTGATGCCGATAAGGAGTGGTGATGACTGCCTGTGTCCCCTCCTCTAGCTCAATGATGTGCTCAAAGCCCCTGTCTGGCGGTCTACCTGCTGGAAGGTCCGGAAATACCTTTTCATGTTTCTGTAATAAAGCCTGAATGTCATCTGGGTGTTGTGTGTTGTTCTCTAGAGGTTTCCTAAAGGTGACCAAACATTCTGCAACCCATTCTATGTCATCCTGTCTGAGTACTTCCTCCATTCTCTGCGAAGAGACCGGTTTTGGGGGATAAGTGTTCATGCCCCTCAAAACTACCCGTTTTGCATCTGGCCGCTGGAATTCCTTTTCCATTGCTCGGTAGTCTGTAGTATATTTCCCTATTGAATAAAGACATTGAATGCCTAATACTACATGTATATCTGCCACATCTACTACATAAAATGAATCTGTCATTTGGTAGTTGCCTAATGTGACATTCAGTTTTAAAATCCAATAGTTGCACTCCATGCTAGAGTTTTCGCCTACAGCTACAGTAAATCCCTCGAACTTCTTTGTCGGAATACCCCTCTTGGCTACCCATGCGGAATCAATGAAATTGTGGGTTGCTCCCCCATCAATCAATACTCCCACTATGTGGCCCCGTACTACTCCTCTGATCCTGAGAGTATGGAATCTAGGTACTCCAGATAATGTAGCAATAACTCCATCTGGTGTATTACCCTGGAGTGACTCTTCCTTTGCTGCCCGTAATTCTTCTGTCGCTTCCTGCTCATAGTCCTCCCCGTCACTATCCGAATATACTTCGATGTACTTCCTTTGCTGCCCGTAATTCTTCTGTCGCTTCCTGCTCATAGTCCTCCCCGTCACTATCCGAATATACTTCGATGTAGTGAGCCTTGGCCTTTCTCGTGCACCTGTGTCTTGGAACCCATGGTTCTTGGCAAGTAACACAAAATTTCTTATGCCTCAAGTCTTTCCTAATGTCCTCGTCTAACCATGTTTTCTTTGGGAAATCTTGCTAGAAAGGTTTCTTGTCCTTATCCCTAATTGGAAATTTGGTTTTGAGAGGGAACCTATTCTTCGGGACTGAGTCTTGGAGATCTCTGGTTCGGCTAATGGCATCCTGGAGAGTGGGGGGTTTGTAGGCTTTCACCCATCCCTGTAGTGGCTCTGTTAGTGCCTCAGTAGACAACATCGTCAACCTGCTCTTTGACACATCTGTTACCATGACCACTATCCTCTGGAATTCTGAAATGCAGGCCTCGGCGCTACCTGTCTGTTTGAGTTGAGCCAACTCTCTGAAATGTATCTCCGGATCTTTCTTGTCGAACCGCTCCATGAGTTTCTGAGTGAACTCACTATAGGAATGGATGGTGTTGTGACCCAATGTCACTAATCTGTGGTACCACCACTCATGAGCCTCTCCGTCCAGGTGGAGTGTAGCCAATTTAATGGCATCTGTCTCTGTCATGGGATTGAGTTGGAAATAGGTATCCAACATTTGAACCCATATCCTCGTTGAACATCTGCGAGTCCCATCAAAGTTTGGGATGGTCAACTTGCCCAAGGTTTTCTGCAACTCATAGTTATGATTGAATCCCTTGTTGAAATTCGTGGGCTTGTTCCTACTCTTCATGTTGCAAAAATCCGAAAAAGACATGGTTGCATGAAACTCATCCCCTAAGTCCCTGTATTCTTGCAAATAAGCCCCAAAGGGTTCGCTAGGGTCTACCTGCATGACTGGACCTCCTACTGCATCTGCCAAGAAGTGAGGCATAGTAGGCTTGTTGGAAGGTTTGGTATATATGTGGGGTGTATTTTGTATATTTGTGTATGCAACCTTCTCACTGCTGCTTGTAGACCCTCTATCTACCGGTGAGGGAGGTGTACTACTGTTACTTGGTTTTGGTTTCGCCGATAATCTGTTGATTACATTAAGTACATCTTTTTGCCCTTTGGCTAAGTCTTGCAATGCAGATACTAGGTTGCGAAACTCCATCTTGTCCTCATCTTCTCCCATGCCTTTTTCCCTGTCAGATTGTATACCTGTTGGGTCCATGTCTGAGTTGGTATCTTATAGTTGGATATCCTCAAAGTCCTTCGAGTACCTACTCCTTCTTTTCCTATAGGTTACAAAAGTGTCCTCTTCTGTATTCATCTACTTCTCATGTTCAAGCCCACAGCTGGCAAGGAACATGCTTTGATATCATTGTAATATCTCGAATACTGATATTTTCTAACTCTATGCAAAATTACTGAAATAGCTGGGCATGCAAACTGCCATGCAAAATTGCCCTATATTATAGCTGAATTTAGGGTTAGGGTTTGCAGGATAGAATGTAACACTTACCATTGATAAGCCGGCTAAAATGCTCCTGAGAGAATATGCATGCATCAAGAGCCGATCTGGTGATGAACTGGTGCTTTCTTCCTCCGATGATACCCCAATAGCATGTACCCAAAATCAGCTAAGGGTGACGTTTTCAGTGAAGGAGGTGTCCGTTGAAGCTGAGAATTTGTAGGAGTGGTAGTCTTCCCGTGCCGAAGAGGATCCCTGACACATGTGGAAGTTGTGAGATCTCTAGGCAGGCTAGCGAATTGAACTGGAGGTTTAGCTACTCACGCCCCTCTGATCCCCAAATTGCTGAGCACTGCTCCGGATGAGCAAGACCGGATCTGATAATCACCGGGTACTAGAGGATGATACCGATGATGAGAATGGTACTAGTATTTTGAAGATAATATGAGATCTGAGGACCTAGCGAATGATTTGGGGGTTTTCAACTAAAAACCCCCTTACGGCTGCACACGTGTCCCTGCAAACAATCTCTGATGGATATTGGGTAACTGCAAATGAATGAATAAGTTGAAGAGCGGATTGTGAACCTGGATGAGACTAGGGCAGATATCTCACTGTCGAAACCCCGTTAGCTGAAGACGCCGTCTTCAACCCCAACTGCTGTGGCCGCACGCTATGCTGCTACTCAGGAGCTCCAAAATCAATAATAATCATAAGTATCTCTTTAGGCTCCCTCATCCTTCTTAAATAGATCCTTATGCGCTTTTAGGGTTCGCATGTCACTTTTAGGGTTTGTGCTTTTACTTTTGCATGCATGCGATTCTAATTTGATGTTGACTTTTTAAGACTAAAGAGAAAAGGCTTCTTTTAGCCTACTGTTGACTTTAGTACTGAATGTGTGTCCCGAGTTGTTCTAAGTACCAAATGTCCTCAGTCAATCCCCTCTTATGCAGTACTCGCTACCTATGGGGATTAAGTAGGTTAGTGGGTGGTTTGTTGCCTAATCGGATGAGGACATTACAGTTTCCTATAGGTGAAGTTGCTCCAAATCACTGCCAAAACCACCAAAATGAAGTAGTTGCTCCCAAAAAACCACTGAATACTCTTGTCCTCGAATCTGCAAATGCCTCAAATGAAAAATATACACCAGCGTGAGAGGGTGAGGATGTAGTCCACCGTGAGAGGACTTTGCAAATGCTAAAAAATTTAAAATATACACCAGCGTGAGAGAGTGTAGTCCACCGTGCAGAGAATAGCGTCCACCTTGAGCTGCTGTGAGAGGTGAGAGGATGCCGTGAGAGTATGCTGGATCGTGAGAGGGTGATGCCGGATGGTGAGAGGGTGATGCTGATGCTCGATCGTGATGTTGATGATGTTGCCCTTTACCCAGATCATGTGAGGACAATGCCGGACCGTGAGAGGATGATGCCTATGCTAGATCGTGAAAGGGTGATGCTGATGCCGATGATGGATTGAGGATGCTGCCCTTTACCTAGATCGTGATGCTGATGATGGACTGAGGATTTTGCCCTTTACCCACCACCGTGAGCTGTCCCGAGCTTCTTTTTACCACAGTGAATTGGAGTCGTGAATGATGAAAGACAAAGGCTTTGTGCACTTTTATAACAATCCTAAATATTCTAGAAGCATAAACCCTAAACAATTACACAATTACTAAAAAAGACAATTAAAAAAAACAATTTTCTCATGACTTTCACCGTAAACGCAACGGAAAAGGGGATTTTGATTTGGAAACGAGTTTTTGTTAGAAGTAAACGAGTTTTCGTACTGTAAAACGTTTCCACCCAGCTAGAAACAGGTTTCCTGGCCGTACCGTACGGGTTTCCTCGTTTCCATACGGAAATGTGTTGGGGACGGCAAGGGGGTCCACGTTTCCTGCAACGTAGTGAGAAAGGAGCTCGCTTGAGTTGAACTGGAGCACAAGGAGCGATATTAGGGAAGAGAGGCACCACCTCTCAGCAAAGTAGGTTGGCCTTTTTCATTTGGTTACACATCAAGCTCCAAGAATGCACCCTCTCTTTGGATGCGCCCAATCATCCTCATGTAATGTGCCTCATCTCCAAAGGTAGCCCATCTAATGAATCAGTCAAGGGCTTGGCTCCTTACTAACTCAAATTTGATTCACCATTTGATTGCAGCCACTCTGGTTGATTGAAACATGTCCTGGACAAACTTCCATGAAACATGGGATGCTGATTTTTCCCAATAATTATGTCTTTTTGGGATTTTTCAAGAGAAAATCAAATTAAGTGATAAATAATCTCTAATTTGATTATCAAAAGTGGGTCTAGGGGCTAAGTGGGTGCTTTGGGTTAGGAAACAAGCTCCTCGATGACAAATAGTGACTAGAATGGTAATATACATTGACACCTGTTATCACATATATAGTAGCCGAGCTACCATATTCTATTTTCAGATTCCAGTACACTTTTTTCAACTAGTTGAGTCTCCGGAAACTCAGATTTGAGGACTGATGTAGCCATTTAGCCATTTACAGGGCAGTCAGTATTGCCCAGAGTCGCATGAGCAGGTTCTCAGTGGACAAATGATGCTTCAGATTGGTTATTTACATGTATATGATTCAGCAAGTATTATCTTGTGTTATGGTTATTATTGCTTTTATACTCATTCTTGTGACATGTCTTAGCATTTAGTGTCATGATCTGGCGGTCATATAAATATGTGGACCTGGTTGTATTGATATTATGGATGTTTGTCCCTACTTAGACTTAGAAGTTCCTGACCCATATTCATTGGTTTTGCCCTCCTTAGGGAGAATAGAGGTGATCATTCCCACCATACTTTGGCTTGCTAGTGTTGGTCTCATTTTTCACTACTCACCCATGCATTACCTTCCAGTTATGTTTATATCCCGACCTACTACTTAACTTGTGACATGGAGGGCCTTTCCCCACTATAGCCCCTTTGTTGGATAAGTTTCCTTGTTTATTTGTGTCTCGGCTATGAGTTGCCTAGGTTGTGTTGGCTAAACCTAAAACAAATATCGCTGCCATCAATACAATGTATATGGAAATGAAATGAATATCTTGTGAAAAGCCCATTCATGAAAAGAAGTGTTTCTGAACATACATGAATGCAAGGCAAGCCTAATGAAATTGGCTTTGAAGTGTAAATGTGAAATGTGAAATGTAAAACCCATGTAACAAGTGTATCGGAGTTTAGCATGTGAAAACACAGTAAAGGGATACTGCTGTTGTTTCTCGCTAGATCTTAGAATAAGATTTGCAGATCTAACATTTGGATAAGTGACAGAGATGGCTACCGTTGGTTTCAAACCGGAAGAGAAGCTCTTTGGTTCAACAAACTTCAATTCCTGGAAGGTCAGGTTGACAGCCATTCTTGATGAGAATGACTTGGATGACATTGTTCTTAATGTAACAGAAGAGCCAACTACAAATGCTGGTAGGCTTGTCTACAAGAGGAAGCAAGGTAAGGCTAGAAGAGTTATTTATGATTCTATCAAAGAAGAATTGATGCCTAACATCACATCCTTGAAGACTGCTAAAGAATGCTATGATACATTGGTAAACCTCTATTAAAAGAAGGCTCCCAGTCAAAGGAGAGTCTTGAAGAAGAGGCTATGAACTTTGAAGCTGAACAAAGATGAAAGTGTTGGTTCCTTCTTCACCAAGATCAAACAGGTAAGAGATCAACTCCTTGCTATTGGTGTTACTGTTGATGATGATGATCTTGTACAAACAGTGGTTGATGGTCTCCCAAGCTCTTGGGAAACCTTCATGGCATCCGTTTGTGGACGAAAAAATCAGCCAACCTTTGAGAGGCTTTGGCATGATTGCGTACAAGAAGAAGCAAGGAACACTGACGAGGTAATCAAGCAGGATAACCTTGCACTTGCAGCAAAGTCCAAGAAGTTCAAGAAGCCTTTCCCTCAGCAGAAGAAGGGTAAGAAACCCCAGGGGTATGTCCAAGATTGAATGTTATATTTGTCACAAGTTTGGACATTATGCTAGAGACTGCAGGCATAACAAGAAGAAACCCAAGAGAAGGTTTCAAGCATCTACTGCAAAAGCAGAGGAAGAAGAAGATGAAGAACCAAAGAAGAAGAAGAAAACCAAGGCTAATAAAACTGATGAACCTAGAAGAGAGTACTATTTGATTTCTGCTCTAACTGGTTCTTTCTCAGCTTGCTCCACTTCTTGGTTGGTGGACAGTGGTGCCTCCAGGCACATGACAGGTAACCGTGGTACCCTTACCAGTTACAGAAAGAAGAATTTCACCACTCAGGCAGAACTTAGAGATGACTCCACTTACAAGATTGAAGTAGTTGGCTCAACTTCACTTCAACTTGACTCAGGTACAGTTCTTCATATTGATGATATTCTTTATGTTCCTAGGTTAAAGAAGAATCTTTTATCTGTTGCTGGTTTAGAAGAAAAGGGCCACAGAGTCCTCTTTGTGGACAAAAAGGTCTTTTTATGGGCAAAAGACTCAAATCTAGACTTAGCAGTTCAGATTGGGGTTTGAGAGGGAGACCTCTACAAGGCCTCCAAAGTTTCCACTCATGCTTTGGTACATCACACAGTTGATCCTTGTGAACTTTGGCATAGAAGGTTTGGACACCTTCACTACACAGCTCTCCTAGGATTGTAGAAGATGGTCACATGTATGCCAGAAGTTTCTCCAAAGCATGAATGAATTTGCAAAGGATGTGCTCTAGGTAAGAACACTAAGAAATCCTTTCCCAGAAGTAAGAGTAGATCTAAAGGCATTTTGGATTTGATTCATTGTGACATTTGTGGGCCCATGTCTTCACCCTCCTTGGGTGGGTGTTTATATTATGTCTTGTTTATTGATGACTACTCTCGGAAGTCTTGGATTTACTTCCTCAAGGCCAAGAGTGAAACCTTTGACAAGTTCAAAGAGTTCAAGACACTGATTGAAAATCAGACTGGCAGGCACATACGTATCTTGAGATCAGATAACGGAGGTGAGTATGAATCTAATGAGTCTGATGATTTTGGTCAAGAAGCAGGAATCAAGAAAGAGCTGATAGTGCCTTACAACCCCCAGCAGAATGGGGTTGCAGAAAGGAAGAATAGAACGATCTGTGAGGCTGCTAAAGCCATGATCACCGATCTAGATCTTCCTTTGTCTTTATGGGTTGAAGCTACCGGAACTGCAGTGTACATCCAGAATAGAAGCCCTCATGCTATCTTGGGTGAGAAGACTCCAGAAGAAGTCTTCACCAAGAAGAAACCTGCAGTTGATCACATGAGGATATTTGGCACTCCTGTGTATGTTCATGTGCCAAAAGAAAAGACGGCCAAGCTAGAGCCTTCCGGTAAGAAAGGCTTATTTGTTGGGTACAGTGATTGCTTGAAGGCTTATCGAGTATATATACCTGGACAGAGGTACATTGAGGTCAGTAGAAATGTGATTTTCCATGAGGAAGCAGTGTTTCGTAAAACACTAGAGCTTTCACCAGAAGATGTAGTTGCTCCACTTGAGTTTCCAAATTCAGAAATTTAGAGGGAGGAAGAGTTTGATGATTAAATTCCAGATGTTCTTGAGCACATTGAAAGTCCACTAGAAGAATTACTTGAAGTTCCTCCTTCCAAAAGGAGATCTGCTTGGTACCGAGAAACGGTACAAGAAGCCGAGAAGCATAAAGCTACTCCAAGGATTTTCAGAGAAAGCATAAGACCACAGAAGTACTCCGGTCTTATGAGTCAGCTAATCAGTTCAAAACCTTCATCGTACGAAGAAGCAACAAGTAAACAAGTATGGGTTGATGCCATGATTGAAGAGTATAAGTTAATCATGAAGAATGATGTTTGGAAAGTTGTTCCCAGTGTTAAGATATTTAGTTAAAAGAAATGGCTAATTGTATGATCCAATCTAAGGGACCAAGTCTTCAATATTGGGCTGAGCCCATAAATTGTGCAAACTACATAGTTAATCACACACCCACTAAAGTTTTACAAGGTATAACACCGGAAGAAGCATGGAGTAAAATTAAACCAGATGTAAGTCACTTTCGTGTGTTTGGTCGTGAAGCATGGGCTCACATTCCGGATGAAAAACGGAAAGCATTGCAGCTTAAAAGTGAAAAGTGCATATTTGTTGGATATTCTGAAGATGTAAAAGGTTATAGACTTCTTCAACCCCATTCACATGATATAATCATTAGAAGAGATGTTAAATTTGATGAAAATCTCTTGGCCTGTGAGCCTAACTTGATGGGTGTGCCATCTTTGGCCTGCGAGCCTGATTCGGCGATTGTGCCTTCTTCTTCTTCTTCCAACTTCCTTGATAGGTTTCCAACTCCAGTTTTTGATGATGACAGTGAGGATGAAAATCCAACTCCGCCTGCTCATGTTCCTCAAATTGCACTAGCATGAATACTTCCTCGATGGGCTCACATTTCGGATGAAAAACGGAAAGCAGCTGGTGATCTTGTCGGTGATCCTAGAGATCAACGTCGAACACATTCTCAGTTTCAGCGAGCCTCTTCTCTTTTGGCTCAAGTTTTCGGGAATCATGATCCAGAAACTTTTGTAGAAGCTTCAGGAAATCCAGATTGGGATGCAGCTATGGATGAATAATATCGTTTCTTAATGGCGAATGATACTTGGGATCTTGTTCCTCTTCCAAAAGGAAGAAAACTTGTCAGATGTAAATGGGTCTACAAAACTAAGTATGCATCAGATGGAAGCGTTGAAAGACTTAAGGCAAGCTTAGTTGCCAAAGGTTTTTCCCAAGTTGAAGGGATTGACTACAAGGAAACGTTTGCCCTTGTACCAAAAATGAACTCCATCTGCCTTGTTCTTTCCCTTGCAGCCTTACATAACGGGGAAGTCCATCAAATGGATGTCAAGTCTGGCTTCTTACATGGTGATTTACATGAGGAAATTTACATGGAACAACCTCCTGGATATGTTCAGAATAACTTTAGCCTTGTTTGTCTCCTTAAGAAATCCTTATATGGCCTTAAGCAAGCTCCTAGAGCTTGGTATGCCAAAATGGATAGCTTTCTCCTTGACACTGGTTTTTCTAGATGCCATTCTGACCCCAATGTCTATACCAAGAAATTAGGAAACCATCTCATCATACTTGTTCTTTATGTTGATGATCTTATCCTTACTGGTAGTGACCCTAAACTTATAACCCATGTGAAATCCAGTCTTAAGCAAAATTTTGAAATGTCAGACTTAGGACATTTGCATTATTTTCTTGTTCTCCAAGTCTTGCAAACCAAAGAAGGAATCTTTCTTTCCCGGTCTAAGTATGCTTGTGACCTTCTTCGTCGCTTCCACATGGAAGATTGTAAACCAACCCCTTTTTCCTTCCAGTCTGGAGTCAAACTTTCTGCCACTTGTACTTCCCTTGAAGTAGATGCCACCTTGTATCATCAGCTTGTTGGTAGTCTTTTATACTTGACTCATTCATGTCCTGACCTTTCCTTTGTCGTTGGTCGTGTTGCCCGTTATATGCAAACTCCTCATGAAAGTCACTGGAAAGCAGCAAAAAAAATACTTCGATATATTCGAGGTACAATTCAGTTTGGGATTCACTACAGTACTGGGGGGAAACCTTTGTTGGTTGGTTTCACTGATTCAGATTGGGTCGACGATCCTGATGATTGAAAGTCTACTGCAGGTTATGTTTTCAGTCTGGGATCTGGACCTGTCACTTGGGCTTGTAAGAAACAACAAGCTCTTGCTCTTTCTTCAGCAGAAGCAGAATATCGAGCCGTAGTTAATGTCAGTCAGGAAGCTTTATGGCTTCGACAGATCCTTGCAGAGTTTGGATTTGAGTAGCAGCAGCCTACTCCACTTTGGTGCGACAATCAAAGTGCCATCAAGCTTGCCAAAGATCCAGTTCTACATCAGCGCAGGAAACACATTGAGCTACACATGCACTTCATCAGAAATCTTGTTCATGATCATGTTATTGAAGTGCTCTATTGCTCTACAGATGATCAAGTTGCAGACATCTTCACCAAGTCTCTTACAGAAGCGAAGTTTTCTAAACTTCGGTCTATGTTAGGAGTTTAGGAATGTGTCCTTAAGGGGGGATAGGCTCTAATGCCTCCTTCCTTCTCCTAATAATGTCACTTTTGTAAATCCTTCAATCCTATCCCAAGTTGCTCTTAAGGGGGGATGTTAGGATATTTAGACACTTAGGAGTTAGTTAAGATCAACTTGTGTAATATATCCGTTTGGTAAAAGTTTGTTTCTTTAGTATGCATTAGTATGGATTTGTAAATATGCTAATCCGACGGTCATGATATGTTCTAGACATAGAGTGATCCCACGGTTCAACTTCTCTTAGATCATACCTACCATTGATCCGTGGCTTAACACCCAATTGGTCTATGATCTCTATTTAAAGAGCATAGAGGGTCCTTGGCTAGTTGATCGATTATGAGAAGCTCATGTAACTTTCTTTCTTTTGCATAATAAGTTGCTCTAAGTAGCTATTTGGCTAGGGCCGTGGACTATTTTCCTCTCGAGGGAGCTAACCACGTGACAAACATCAGTGTGTTGATCTGTGATTTATTTGTGTGAAGCGGTTGCTCAAGGTGTTCGGTCTTTTGGGAGTACCCTGTGTACCCGAACACCCAGACCTACAGGAAAGTCAGTAGTGACTTCTAGATGGCTTTATAAGATCAAGCATGTTGCAGATGGCAGTGTGGAGAAGTATAAAGCCAGATTCGTAGCTCGTGGCTTCACTCAGAAAGAAGGCATTGACTATGACGAGACATTTGCACCTGTTGCCAGGTACACTACCATCAGAACCATCATCTCACTTGCTGCAGTATTCGAATGGAAGTTACATCAGATGGATGTAAAGACAGCCTTTCTCAATGGTAAGATTGAGGAAGAGGTTTATATTGAACAACCTGAAGGCTTTGTTACTCATGGGAAGAAGACCCATGTATGTAAACTGAAGAAAGCCTTGTATGGACTAAAACAGGCTCCTAGAGTCTGGTATGCCAGGATGGATTGATTTCTCCATAGCTTGGGGTTCTCCAAAAGTACAGTTGATTCTAACTTGTACTTTAAAGTTGTTCATAATCATGTCTTGATACTTGTTCTATATGTAGATGACTTGTTTCTTACAGGTGATGAATAGTTGATAGACTAGTGTAAGAGGGAGCTTACCTTTGAATTCGAGATGAAAGATCTCGGAATGACACAAGGAAAGTATGCAGTGGATATCTTGCAGAGATTTGGGATGCAGGACTGCAAGTCCATGAGCGTACCAATGACTACCAACTTGACAAAGTTGCAGGACTCAGCCTCTAGTTCACAGAATGTGGACTCTACTCTATACAGATAGCTCATTGGTTCCTTGATGTATCTCGTGCATATGAGACCAAACATCTGCTACATAGTGAATGCACTGAGTCAGTTCATGTCAGATCTGAAGCACATACACTTGGTAGCCGCCAAACATGTACTCAGATATGTGCGAGGGACTATTACTTATGGGCTCAGGTATACTTCCAACAGTGGAGTATTGTTATCTGGATATTCAGATTCAGATTGGGCTGGCAGTGCAGTTGACCAGAAAAGTACCTTTGGTTATTGCTTCAGTATGGGATCAACAATGATCTCTTGGTCCAGCAGGAAGCAGGGTTCCATAGCTCAGAGTATAGCTGAGGCAGAGTATATTGCTGCAAGCGATGCCTGCAAGGAAGCAATTTGGCTCAGAAAGTTGTTATCTGATCTGTTCGAGGGAAAGCTTGACTCAACGATCATCCATTGCGATAATCAGAGTTGCATAAAGCTTTCAGAGAATCCAGTGTTTCATGACAGATCGAAACACATTGAAATGAGGTATTATTTCATCAGAGACCTAGTGCAGAGAGGTGCTTTGAAGTTGCAGTACATTCGTACAGATGAACAGATTGCAGATATCTTGACCAAGCCTTTGACAGCATCAAAGTTCGTGTACTTTCGTGACAGGCTTGGTATGGCAGAGAATGCCTCTCTCGTTGAGAGGGAGTGTTGATTTTTTGAGCAGCATCGAGAGCCCTTCTCTTCGGAGAATGGGACCACCTGGTCCGGGACCACGGTGAAGACCCAACCCAGTGTTGTGTGACCATTCTGTTGAATGGTAGATATCTGGTCTGAGACCATGATATAAACCCAGATCTGCCTTGGGTAGACTCAACCTAGTGTTGAGTAGACATCTAGTCCGGGACCACGATGTAGACCAGTCTAGGACTGGTAGACTCAACTTAGTTATGAGTAGCCATTCTTTGGGAGAATGAAGACACTGTAAGGCCTAGACTGGGTCTGGGCATGTGTGTGGCACTTTAAATCTTGATCTATGGGCTTGGTGTGTTTCTCCAAGGATTAGCTACCCTTGGTTAAGTTACCCTAGTACCAGATCTAGGTGTCACACAATGTGTGAGATAAAAACATTAATAACTCTCTTGGTTTATGATGATGTACTTTTGAAATAAAAAAGTACCACAGGTAATGACCACATGGGCACTTGGTAAAAGGCCAAAGTCAAAAGTCAAAGAAAAAAAAAGGTACCTTTTTGGTAATAGTGAAAGTGAAATTAGGAAAAGAATAAAAATATTATTATTTTTATCTTTCTTAATCTTGTCCACCTAAAAGGACCACAAGTGGAAAACAAAATTTAAGAATGGCTTCTTATAAAACTCAAAGGAAAAAAATAAAAGTACCTTTTTGGTTAAAGTGAAAGTAAAATTAGGAAAAGAATACAAATATTATTATTTTTATTTTTCCTAATTAAAGAAGGACTTCTTATAAAAATCAAAGGAAGAAATAAAAGTACCTTTTTGGTAAAAGTGAAAGTGAAATTAGGAAAAGAATAAAAATATTATTATTATTTTTTTTCCTAATCTTGTCCACTTAGAGGTGAACAAAGGCTATAAAAGAAGATCAAGCCTTCTCATTTGTTACACACACTTTTGCTCTTACAGGTGAAGAAGACTATCTTATGTTCAAACCCTCAACTAGGGTTTTATCAGCAAAGTCCATCTTCAGCATTTTTGCACAGCTATCTCCACATTCCATTTTTTGGGTAGTTTTCAGCAGTCTGATATTTTTGGGCAGTTTTCAGCTGTATGATATTTTCAGGCAATTTTCAGCAGTCTGATACTTTTGGGCAATTTTTAGACAGTTTGATATTTTCGGGCAGTTTTCACCAGGCTGATATTTTTGGGCAGTTTTCGACAGTCTGATATTTTCGGGCAGTTTTCAGACAGTTTGATATTTTCGGGTAGTTTCAGCAGTCTGATATTTTCAGGCAGTTTCAGCAGTCTGATATTTTGGGGCAGGAGAGAGAAAATCTCACTTTTTCTGAGAAAGCCCTAAATTGGTAATTTTCTGTAATTCTGGAAATTGTGGGTAAAATTATCAGTTTGATTTTTACTGATGAATTTTACAGTTACTGTGGTCAAAATCCAAATCTGGATTTGAGGAACTTTTTGAAGAATTTCTTAAGCCATCTCATTTCGAGATGAGCTATTAATGCTTTTGGGGTTTTTGTCCTTTGAAGGTTTCCCCAATGAAAAATATTGTGTCCATGTGTGCTGATGTGATGAATGTATTTTTACTGCATTGCTGATCTATTTATGTTTAACTGCAAATTTTTAAAGTTTATGCTAATGCTGACGAAAACTTAGGTGGTAACGCCTCCACACTGCAACTTCGGTATGCTTTCACCCATGATCACCCTACCTACCTCGGTCTTCAAGCTTCCTACCATTGTCTTCTTCGCTATAGGAAATGCCTCTTCATGCTTCGTAGGAGATGGGAGATGAGTACTTCTCTTATTCACTTCCCCAAAATTTTTTGGCATTACCGTTTTTGCTTGCCACTTCCATCTCTCACTTGATCTTGATCCAAAAACCATGTTTTCCTCCACCTCGTCCCTCTACGATTTCCTAGGGAATCTCTTATCCAGGTTACCTTTCCCCCCCTCCCTTGCGACTTATTCACTCCTCATGATGTCTCGGAGGTTGTTTGGATCATGAGTTCTAACAGAGTAGTGGATGAGGAGGGGTTCTAGGTTGATATCTTCAAACACGAATCCATGCATTGAATTGCCACTTGGCATATTTGTTTAATCACGTGGTCTGTATAGGATTTCTAGAGTTGCGTTCACATCATATTATTCACCCTATCCATAGAATGGCCCCTAGTGCAAAACCCAATGACTAGAAAATGATCATGGTTGGCCACACTTTTTCCAAGTTATATGCTAGTCTTCCATATGGAGCTTTCAACGAAGCGTGAGCGCTGGCAACTCAAATCTAGAGGGCCTGATGTATTTTTCTTGGCTTACTAGACCATTGATCACATTCTTATGCTCTGAGCCATCATTGGAGAGGAATGCCACTGCTCTTAGAAAGTTTACTGTTGTTTGTAGACTTTTGGAAGGCATTCAACTTTGTCCCTAGAGTGACATTATTCTAGAAACTCAGAGACTTTGGCATTTTCGAGGCCCTTTTGACTTGTCATTATGAGACTTTGAGTAAGTTCTTGGTCATCTTCCCACCGCCCATGGGATCTCAAGTTTTATTAGGAGTACCATGGGGGTCAAGCTAGGATGCTTGCTTTCCTGCACCTATATGGGATCTACATTGATGAGTTAGAGTCCTTATAGGAGTACATTCAACAAGGCCATGGGTGCCGTTATCACTATGCCTTGATCTCCATCTTGCTCTTTGCTGACAAAGTGGTCCTCTTGGCCTCGTCTCTAGAGGGGCTATAGAGACAACTAGACGGCTTGGGCATCTTTTGTGACCTTTGTCAGTTGACGACCAACTTAGGTGAAACCAAGGTCACGTTCTTCAACGGGTTGAAGATGATTCTCATTGATCTTCATTTTTTTTTTCAGAGGGAAGGAGATTGAGATCACTAGCACCTATACTTATTTGTGGGGTCAGTTCATAGGACCTCGTTTCAGTCTGTGGCATGCCCTTCAGCACCGAGTCATTAAAGGATAATGGATCCTTAGCCCTTCTTAATAGGGAGTGCTTCAAACACCATTTTCAGGACATGCCTACTTGATTGTGATTCGGCCTCAACAGAGAGAGTGAAGCCCCCTCTATTTTGTTGGATCATCTGATGCAAATAGACAGTACCTCACTTTGTTATTCTTGCAGAGTTTGGTGTTTGACGTTTTTGGCTTGATGTCGTGTTTAGCCTTGTCACTCTCTTACACTGCCTTTGGAGCTTTGCTGACTTGGTAAAGGGGCAAGATCGGTATCTGTACTTGACCTATCTCTCTTTAGGGTTTATCGCTTCAGCTAGCCCTTCCAGTTCTCTAGTGTTGGTATGTAGGGGTTGCAGATCTTTTGGCACCTGTTGATATTGCGATGGATCAACTTCCTCCATTTAGATATTCTTTGGATGTGCCTGAATGCCTCCTACCTACTAGAAATGTTATCGGTGTTGATTTTTGTACCTAGGAAAGTGTTCCCCTAGTGATTTTTGCCTAAGTCACTTAAAAGGGGAAAATAACATGACCCTTGCAATTAATGATTTGAGATGAGTTTTAATTTTCACTTCAGTGACTAAAGTGACTTTTTGGAAAAATTTAATTTGAAGTTTAGTGAAATTAATTTTGGAGAGAAATAAAGTGCACATTATTTTTCATCCATTGATCTAAGCCATTGTGGGCCCTTGGATTAGATGACCATTCAACTTCCTCATTAGACACCAAAAAGGCAAGGGAAGGCATGAAAGGCCCATTTTTTTTTCACGAGTGTCGGAGAGCTGAGAAGGAGAAAAATCGTAGACTGGGAGAGAGCAGCAGTGGGCACGATTCCCAAGACCATACAACAACACTAAAGGCATTTATGTACAACACGAATCTTGAGGCATTTTTTGGGCATGAAAATCGAGGTTTGTACAACATTTATTGTTGTTCCGTACAACAATGGCATGAATTTCAAGACAGATCTGGGAAAGAATTTCGAGACAGTTTCGTACAACAGTCGACACAAATCTCGAGGCAGTCTGTACAGTTTTGGGCATGAAAATCGAGGTGATTTCGTATAGCAGGGAGCACTAAAATCGAGGTCCAAACAGGTCATACAGTATAGCAGTGGGCATGAAATTCGAGACAGTCCGTACAGTCAGTTTTGACATGGTTTCAAGGTAGCTTGTTGGCAAATTTCAGACAAAAAATTTCAGAATTCATCAATTTTGCTGAGCACTGTGGTGGAGATAAGTTTATCTCTGTTTTCGCTGTACTTTAATTTTATAAGGAAAATAAAATGCTCTCTCAAGAACAGGTTTTCCCTGGAGGTTGGGGTTTTCCTAGGTCAATTTGACCAAAAATAAGTGTATGTTTTTTTTATGACTATGTTTTTTTAATTTTTGCTCATTAGAGTTGTAAAATTCTTCATGTGTTTTAGTCAAATATGTTTATTAGAAAATGACTTAAATTTGCAGCTGAAAGTAAATTGGGTTGGTTAGAAAATGACTTAAATTTGCAGCTGAAAGTAAATTGGGTTGGGCATTAAAGAATGTGAAAAATGGTGGCTTGAAACCGGGTTGGGGAATGTGATAAAAATTTACAATCAGAACTAGATCGGTCATTGAATTGGTAGAGCCCAAAAATATGAATTGGATCGGAATCGAAAAAAATGCAAACCGAAGGACTGGTTGACCAAAAAATATATAAAATTTCAAATTTTGAAAAAAAAACAATTAATGTGCATATGTCAGAATCCAAACAATTATACACAAATATGCAAAGTTTTTCATGTATATAGAAAGTAAGGGTGCATATGACTAAATTCCCATCAAGTGCAATCCATATCTGACCCAAAATACATAATCAAAGAGGCTCTAAATGGCTTCTAGAGTCCAAAAAACTTCAAAACTTCATACTACAACAAATAACTACATATCATCAAAATCATTTCCTATATTGGGATCCTAATTGTCAATAGCACGCTGTTCCCCCCACCTTTAGGCTCTAGCCCTCATCTCTATCTCGAATCTCAAAGTTGATCCTCTACGGACATTAGTCAACACCCTACAATTTTGATGAAACCTCCTAATCCAAGCTTTAAGAAAAGGTAGAAAAAAATTTGCATGCCTAATAAGTAATTTAGCTTGAGTGAAAGGTACATTTTTACCAAGGTCATGACAAAGGAGTTAAACAATCAACACCACCAACATCAAGGTACATTGAGGGGTTGATGCGCTAGATTAAATGCCAATCCTATACCGTCTTATATGATAGAATCCAATGGAAACGTTGCAATCCTAAAACCTTGAACATTGTTCAGTTTGTTGAATTTTGAATGGGATCTAAAATTCTACTTTTTGCATATGAAGTTCGATGAGGTTGGAACCACTCTTAAACATCCTGAAATAACTAATGGTATTGTTAAAAATTTAAGTTAAAAGATAGAAAATGAAAGATTCAGAGAATGCCACTTTTACTTTATGAATTTATTATTACCCAATGAAGCACCACTTGCTAAAGACATGTGAGTACGAACTAGTACTCACAGAAGACTTGTGCAAGACTTGACATACCCGACATACTTGCCATACTCGGCCAAAACTCAGAATACTCGCCCAAAACTTGCCAAGAATCGCTCAAACTTGGCAAAACAGAGGGAAACGAGGGATTGAATCATTGCTGTTGCAATGTGTTCTGGGTTTTCAGGTGGTTTGGTTGGGAACTTTCCTCACAGTACACTTGCCACCAAGCACTATTAATTATTTCAGAATTAAAGAGTTAAATCAAGAGGTTGAGTCATTGGAATAATTGCAAAAAATAAAAAACAAAGGACAAAATTTGTGAATAGTTCATGCGAGTACTCTAGCTGGCAACTACCATCAGCCAAAGATAGATTGGTTTCAAATTCTTTGTCAAAAGTATGTTGAGCAGGTGTACCGGAGTGGTTGGCATTGCTGTCTGTTCGATCCTATTGCTTGTCGTTGGGTTGGATTGCACTATTGATGAGGGTTTTGAGATATCAATCAAAAGAAACCTCAAGAGTCAAGATCTAAAGTCACGATTGATGACTGTAGTCATTCAGGTGAATCAAAGGCTAAAGCTTAGATTAAAAAAATAATAATTAAAACATTAGCAGAACCAAAATTGGGAATCACCAACTTTGAGTAAAGTTTGATCGACCAGATATAGCATCACAATTGAGCTACTACCCAAAATTCTAAAGTCAAAGAAGGAACAGAGGAAAGGATCATTTCCACTAACAAATGGTGAATAAGCATGCCACCCAACTCATTTCATTGAAGTTTTGTCTCTACATATTCTATTGTTGTTGATATAAATTGCGAAAGGTTGAGTGTTTGGAAAAGCTTGAGTATTTAGTTAGGAGTTGTTAGAAGTTTGTTGCAAAGTAGTGGAGCTTAGTTACTTTTCAGATGATGTTATCATATATTGCATAGATTGGAAATGCCATTAACCTCTTTTTTGTGCTCAAAATTTACCATATTTAAGTTTTTTTTCCTATTTGTTGAGTCTTCTCAAGACTGTCCTAAGTTTTTTTGCTATTAGAGTATGCTTTTTTTTGGTTTAAAAAATGAATTTTTTGGGCCCACAACCATGACTGTATGATGTCGTACGGAACTAGTCGGTCGGTTGAAAAAAGGCCAATTCGGTACGAATCCATCAATTTCCGATTCAGGTTAGCGGTTCAGACTGGTTGGGGGCCTAAATTGGTTGGATCGATTAGTTTTTTCAGAACCAGACCGATTTTGATGACACTGTCTATGAGGCAAGAGTTGAATAAAAATTGCCAAAGAAGACATTTATAGACAATTTATACAGGTCACTTGGATCAACCCTCCGAGGGGGAGTTACATACTAAGATGGCTTTCTACGTTGTGCACTTCATGGATTTGAGGGACGATTTCATTGTTTTGCCCCATTACACATTTTGCCTTTGGACACACGCTCTATGTATTTCTCTAGGCTAGTTAAGAGTGGGGTCTCATAATCTTTGGGTAGAGACTGATCACTAGATTGATCGGTCAGCCAGGATCTGCTAGCCCCATTACACATTTTGCCTTTGGACGCATGCTCTATGTATTTCTCTAGGCTAGTTCAGAGTGGGGTCTCATAATCTCTGGGTAGAGACTGATCACTAGATTGATCGGTTAGCCAGGATCTGCTAGGTATGTGCCCTATCTACTACAAGATCCATGGGTGGTTCCATTGTCTTTTCAGCGACCTTCTTCACGCAGAGCTTTAAACTTTGACTAGATTCTTTAGATTCTGCTTTCAACGATGTTTGGCTCTACACTTGCAGGAGGCCCTCCGACTTCGTTCCTCCACCCTCCAATGATATTCCCAGTTGGGACCAACCTTAACTCAGTGTATCACTTCCTTCTTTTCGATGGTTCCTTCCTTTAGGGGCACCAAGAGACAGCCGAATCGTAGTACTGTTCTTGACTGCATATCAGTAAGGATATGGCGGACCACCACCACTTCTACCAGACACCAATGTTGCAGCCAATATTGTATATATATATATATATAACATTATAATAATAATATAACAATTAATATTAATTGTTAATAATATACAATTGATAATTAATTAAAAGGTCAAGAGTCATGTTTTACGTGTAAAGGTACAAAGGGGCTTATAAAAGTCCAAAACACTGTGAAATGTAAAATCATCTCATCTTTTATCAAACATATTTTTATTCCATACATGGATTATTTGTCTTATCTACACTGGAAGTTTACTTAGTAAACGAGTTTTTCTCGTTTCAGTGGTATCAGGGCCCCTTCTTGGGCTTGACTACAACCTTTGATTGCATTTTGGCATTTTTGCCAGTATTCTAGGGTTTCCTGAATTTATGGTCATTGACCACACAAATCCCATTTGCTCCACTTCATTTAAGTAGCCCTCACCCTCAAGCAGTTCTCCCCTCACTTGCACTCTCCCTCACTCCACAACTGGCACTCCTCCATTTCTCGTCCACTGACTCCTCACCTGTGCACACTCTCGCCCCTACACTCTTCCGCTTGCATCCCCTCTCCGCCTGCGCTCAGCCGCGTAGGTCTCCCTCTACGTGGCCATCCTCCACTGCTGCCTTTTCGCGCGTCCTCCCCTCTGCGCACCCACCTCTTCTTTCCCCTCACGGAACCCCAACATTTATGCACTTGACTTCCTCCCTTCTCCCTCCTCTCGTCTTCTGCACTGCTCTAAACTCGCGCGTTACCCCCATGCTCATCCCTGCTCCCTCTTCCTCCCGTCGCCACCACCTCATTCTTGTCTCCCTTGCGCCCTCGATCTCTCTCATCGCATCTCCACAGCGCTTGTGGCTGCGCCCATGCATCCTCCCGCCACCACCACCTCCTTCCTTTCTCCCTCGTGCCTCTGCTCACGCCGCCCTCCACCAGCTGCTTCCCCCTTTAGCTTCCTGTAGTCGCCACCCACCTCCCGTTCAACACCACGACCCTCTTTTCCTTTTTCTCTCCGGCCATCCCTTCTACACATGCACCCTACTCCTCCCTTCCTCTTGCCGTGTCTTCCACTCACTCTGCATCCATTCCTCCACCTCTTTCGCATCGACTTTGCTCCTGGTCCACGTCTCTGCTCCTCGCATCTCACTGCTCCCACGTGTTGATTTTTGTACCTAGGAAAGTGTTCCCCTATGTGACTTTAGCCTTAGTCACTTAAGATGAGCATTTAATTTGACTTTAGAGAATAAAGTCACTTTTTGGACAAATTTAAGTGAGGTGAGTGAAATTAATTTTAAATGAGATTTTGAGCATTTAATCTCATCCACTCATCTCATCCAATCTCAACCGTTGGATTAGAAGAACCCTAGGGTTTTCACCAAAAAGGCAAGGAAAGGCAAATAACGTTTTTTGCAGATGAGAGTGAAGGAGAGAGCTGAGAGAGAGAAAAGCCATTTTTCCTGAGAAAGAAGAAAAATAGCAGCACGATTTTCGAGGAAGAGAACATCAAGAGCCGAGGGCACGATTTTCAAGGAGAATGCTAGGCACAGATTTCGAGGAGACTGCATTTATTGCAGGCTGTCTGTATTGTACTGATTTCGTACAGGGGCATTTTTCCCAAGGCAAGTACGGGCTCTGTTTTTTGAGGCATAAATTAGGCACATAAATCGAGGCAGAGTTGGGCACGGGTTTCGAGGGAAGGGTTGCTGGCATGAATCTCGAGGCATCTTTAGCAACACGGTTTTCGAGACAGCCTGTATAGTAGGTCGTCGTACAATCCATACAACAACACGTTTTTCGAGCAGCTACATGGAAAAATTCTGAGTTTGATTTTCTTTTGTTTGGCACGGAAAACGAGACATAAATTTTCTCTTCCGGTTGAGATAAGTTGGTCTGAAAATTTCTGAGTTTTGGTGTAATATTTTTTCTGAAAATAAAAATCTCTCTCTTAACAGGTTTTCCCCTTGTGGGTTTTTCTTGGGCAAGTTTGCCAAAAATCTTTGAGTTTGAAATTTATGGCGTGCATTTATTATTTTATTTTCTGTTATTAAATGTGAGTTTCAACAGTGTTTTTATTGGTCTGAAATATTGTGCAATTTCCACCCTTCATTAAATTTGGGTTGGGCATTAAATAGTGAAAATTTTGACATTTAAACCGGTGGCTTAAAATTGAGAAAAACTTTCATGGTATCAAAGGAAGGTTGGGTAGAAAATTAAATTTTTGTAGACAGAAAGTAATTTCTAGAACGCAGAAAATTTCTTTTGGCAGTAGCAACATTTTGTTGAAACTTGAACTTTGCAAAATATGACTTCAACTGGACTTAGGATGGAGGATAGGCTTGAAGGGGCTGGGAATTTTATCCCATGGAAAGCTAGGATAATGTTGATATTGGAAGAGAATGAGTTGTGGGATGAGGTGGTTCATAACACTACAACAAATCCCAATGCTATTCCCCCTACCACTGATGCAGTAGCCCTTACTGCCTTCAACAAGAAGGACATAAAAGCTAGAAGAATAATCCTAGATGTAGTAAAAGACCATGTGATTCCTCACATCCTCAGTAAGACCCGTGCATTTCAGATGTGGAATGCTTTGACTGGATTGTTTCAGAGCTCAAATGAGAATATGAAGATGGTTTTGAGGGAGAAGCTGAAGAGTATCAAAATGGCCAAAGGGGAGGTTGTGATATCTTACCTTGCTAGGATCTCTCAACTAAGAGATGGGCTTGCAGCAGTTGGGGAGGTTGTTCCTAATGCAGAGCTAGTGCAAACAGCCTTGAATGGGGTTTTAAAGCTTTGGGCTGTGTTTGTGGAGGCTTTGGTAGTTAGGGAGAACTTACCTACATGGGATAGGATGTGATGATTTTGTTCAGGAGGAGACTCAGAGGGGTCTTTTGTAGGGCAGTGCTTCTACTAGTAGGGAGGATGAGGATGATGTGGCTTTGACAACAAAGGGGGAAGAAGAAGTTCAAGAAGGGTCCCAAGAAGGGTGGGGCCAAGCAACAGGATGGGAAGAAGGATTTGAGCACTGTGAAGTGCTTTGCTTGTCAGAAGATGTCACACTATGTTGGGCAGTGTCCACAAAAGAAGAAGAAGAAGAAGCAGTAGACAACAGCTTCGATGGAGGTTGAGGATTTTGCAGCTAGATTTTACGGAGAGTTTTCTCTATGCACTAGACATGTTGATAGAGAGAGAGTATCTATTATCACCAGTGCGGATGTTGATAGTGAGAGGGAGTATTCCTTGTTGACAGACCATTCTTACAGTGCATCCACTTCCAACACATGGTATATTGATAGTGGAGCTTCGAGCCACATGACAGGTGCTCGAGAGATGTTCTCCGAGCTTTCACAGACAGAGGCTGATGTGGAGGAAGTATTAGGAGATGACTCTGCTGTCAAAGCAGTTGGGCGTGGGACCATTACCTTTTAGAGAGAGTCCATGAGTCCCATGGTTTTGAGAGATGTATTGTATGTACCTGGGCTGAAGAGGAACTTGGTTTCAGTTTCCATGATCGAGGATCGGGGTCTTGGGGTGTCCTTCCTAGATGGACATGTGTGTGTGTTTCCCAAGATTGTAGGACCATCTGCTTCCTACATCATTGGAGTTAGATGTGGGAAACTGTTCAAGCTCTTGTTTCAGCCTTAGCATGCCTTGGCACATAGCAGCGACAACTAGCTTTGTGAGATGTGTGGCATAGGAGGATGGCTCACTTGCATCATCCAGCTTTGAGGTTGTTGAGATATATGGTTACAGGTTTTCCAGAGTTCAGCACAGAGGAGAGTGATGTTTGCAGGGGGTGTGCTTTGGGAAAGTACACCAAGACTGCTTGCAGAAGCAGTGATAGCAGGTTGGCAGGGATTCTTGACTTGATACATTTTGATTTGTGTGGACCTATGTCATTTGTTTCTCTGAGAGGATATGAGTACTATGTGACATTCATCGATTATCATTCCTAGAAGACTTGGATCTACTTCCAGAAGAGCAAGAAATCCGAGAAGGTCTTGCAGAGGTTCCAAGAGTTCAAAGCACTTGTGGAGAACCAGACAGGGAGGAAGATATGGGCTCTCAGATCGGATAACAGGGGTGAGTATACCTCCAAGGCGTTTGATGGATTTTGCAGACAGGAGGGCATTCAGAGGCAGTTGACGGTTCCATACACTCCAGAGCAGAATGGAGGGGCAGAAAGGAAGAACATGTCTATTGTTGGAGCAGCTAGAGCTATGTTACATGACCAATCACTTCCGTTCTTCCTTTGGGCAGAGGCATGCAGTACAACTGTTTATCTTCAGAACAGAAGTCCCCATCGTGTCGTGGGGAACATGACACCTGAGGAGAGTTTCACAGGAAAGAAGCCTGAGGTTAGCCATTTTCGCATATTTGGTTGTCCTTCTCAGAAGAGGACAAAGCTGGAGCCCACTGCAGAGAAGGGCATCTTTGTGGGCTATGATGAGACTTCGAAGGCCTTCTGTATTTATCTTCCTTCTCAGAGGAAAGTTGTTCTGAGGAGGGAAGTGAAATTTGGGGAGGAGTGGGCCTTCAGGAAGTCTAGAGAGTCAGAGCAGGGAGAGCGGTAGGTTCTTGCACCTCAGGTAGTTTCACAGGTACCGTCAGTGCAACAGACAGGTTCACAGGTTTTCGGGGTTACTGGACCACACAATATGAGCACAGGTTCTTCAGTTTCAATGGTTCAACCATCAGGATCTTCGGGGACAGGTTTTGGGTCTCAGGTTACAGGTTGTCGTACAGAGCTTGAGGATCACAGCGTTCACCAGTTGTTGGTACACCAACATCTGGTTCATAGGTTACTGGGGTTTCTACCTCTGGTAGTTCATTAGATGAGGACAGAGCAGTGTGGGAGCAGTCTTCAGGGAAGAAGAAACCTAATTGGCTTCGGGACACCTTGAAGGAAGCAAGAGAGTTTGGGACACCCAGGGAGCCAGTGAGGGCTATTAAGATGCCAGACAGATTGGGTATGACATTAGTGGTTAGTCTTCGTGATTTAGAGCCTTCTACTTTTGAGGAGGCCTCCCAACTTCATGTTTAGTGAGATGCGGATGGATGAGTACCATTCCATCATGAAGAACGATGTATGGTAGATAGTTTCGAGACCTGAGGGGAAGTCGGTGGTGACTTCTCATTAGCTTTACAAGCTAAAACATGTTGCAGATGGTAGTGTGGAGAAGTACAAGGCTTGGTTTGTGACGCGGAGGTTTTCACAAGTTGAGGGAGTTGACTATGATGAGACCTTTGCGTCGGTTGCTCGTTATACTTCGATCAGGGCTTTGATTTTCATTGCTCCGGAAATAGGTTGGAAGAACCATCAGATGGATGTGAAGATCGCATTTCTCAATGGAATCATACAGGAGGAGGTTTATGTTGAGCAGCCTCAGGGCTTTGAGATTCATGGGAGAGAGTCTCATGTGTGCAGGGTGAAGAAAGCCTTGTATGGGCTGAAGCAAGCTCCTAGAGCTTGGTACTCCAGGATCGACACTTACTTGCAGTGGATGGGGTTTCAGAAGAGTGAGGCAGATCCGAATCTCTATTTCATCATGGTTGGAGATGATCCGCTCATTCTTCTGTTGTATGTGGATGACTTATTTATCACAGGAGGAGAGAGACCCATTGCAGCTTCCAAGAAAGATCTTGCTTCAGAGTACGAGATGTTAGACACACTAGGGACACTGAGAGGGGGGGGGGGTGAATCTGTGTGTGCAGTCTTTATTACTTTTTCAATTTTAACAATCAACAACTAATTCATCAATGCATTATTCTACCATTTACATAATCATTTCTAAGCATCTGAATCATGGAGTCATGACAAGAACCATAGCACAAGAGAACACAACACCATATGATTTTGTTTTTTGTATTTGTTTTGGAATGGCTACAACCGTGAGTTAAAATCAGCACCTATTGATACAAAGAGGACCTACTCTTCATCCAGGACTTTGCTTGGTTTTCTTAGACCCTGCTAAGAAAGGTTTGAAGCAAGACAAGCTTTCTTTTACAATTACAACTCACTGTCTCAACATACTCATCACACACACATATCACTGTCAAGTTCGCTCGCTGCCACATCATCTTTCTGTCCACGTCATCACTGTCATATTAAGCATCACTATTGCTGATCATAGGTATGCTCATCAATCTACTCATCAATACTGCTGTTCACCAATCATCTTGTTCGTCTACTCACTGCTGCTCATGAGTGCTCTCATGAACCTCTGGTCAATTTATGCTGCTCATCCTCTTCATTCTTCGCTGCTGCAACACTGCATGGTCTGCTCACTGCTTATCAAGTCATCAATCATCAAGATGTGACCATCATCAAGTAGTATTGCATGGTGTAGGGTATGCATCATAGTGTATAAGATATTCTCCTCATCAATTCATCACTGTATGTTCAATGTCAACATGCAACTTATTACATATACCAAAATATTTGTGCTCATCACTGTTCATGTACATCATGATGATGTCTGAACAAGTCACCTAGTCGTGTATTTACTGTCTTAGTCCTGTAGCAGACTTTGCATAGACTTCATCATTGTACAATTATCATACATAACTTATCACAACTGTTCACACCACCTTATTGTATAAATTATTCATGCCCTTGTACACTTATATATGAATACATACCTTGTTGTAGAAGACTTCATACCTTGGGCTGTATATGAGCTACATACAGTAATACTGTAGTGTACACATCATCTTGTCCATATAAAACCAATGTACTGTATATCACTTATATATGTCAAAGACTTATGCAATGCATACCTTACTGCTCATATTTGACCTTGAACTATTTGTACACTATCATTCTGTACCCATTCAGACTGTAAAGATCTTAGGCCCCAATTGTGGAAGAACCAGGGCATACTCTTTACTGTTGCCATCGTGTTCTCCTTAGCTCACAATATTCTTTATTGCTCTTGCAATATTACTCAACACAGAGTAACATTAGGCCAATGCACATAAAACATCAATTCAACCTTGAATGATGTATGAACCCCTCAGCTGGAAGTTAACACAGTCACCACAAAGAAGCTAGTTCTGGTATCCATGCCCTTCTTCAACTTCGTGACTGTGATAAGCTTGTCAAACTAGGTCTGAAAAAGAAGATCCAACTCCGGACTATATCTACTGTGGAAATTTCAAATTCGGATCTGTTCTAATGCTGGTAAATTATGCAATTCGAAACTGTGTAGGGCTGTTTGAATTCTTGTGAAAAAGCACCCCAAGACAAGTCTAAAAACAGACTGTCATCTCTAAAAAGATTACACCCCAAAGATGAACCCTCATCAACTATAACCCTCGGCTGCTTCAGTCAACAGTCCACCAAAGTGACCATTCAGAAGCAAAAGAAAATGGACTGTCAAAACCCTGAGGAATTCTTCTGTGCAAAAGATCTCTGGAGAAAATTCGGGTCTGCAATGAAGGCTGCCTCAGTCAACAGTCCACCCAAAACTCAGTGCTGCTCCAAAAATCAGACTGCTCCTTCACCCGAATTTTTACCTCATCACAGCAAGCTTATTCCTTCACATTCGTTGGATGTCTGTTGGAGTGTGAAGGGAAGAGTTTATCCTCGGATCTCTGCTCAAATTTTGGTAAAAACAAACCCCAAAAATTCCTTTGCTGTAACCCTCGTTTCCATAATTAGGGGTGTAAAAGAATACAAAAAAATTGTGTCTCTGTGGAAGAAATTCAAGGCTGTTTTAAGTGTTGAAAACAGCATGACGAGGGCTATCATCCTATGATGGGCTTATTTGAAAACACATGGTCCTTCACCCATAAATTCTTCAATTTGTGCAGGACATCAGATTTGACTTGAATTCATCTTCAAACTTCTCAAACTTGTCCTTTATGCCATCCACATCATCTTCCATGTCATCCTTGTTTGCCTTTGTCCATGCTTGCTTGTACATAAGCCTTATCTTGTCCAAATCATCTTCAAATGACCACAGTATGGGTCATTTGACTCATTAGGTGTGCTAATCAACCTATGCTGCCATGCCCTTTACACGACCATATCAACTTCATGCCATGTCATGCCATGCCATCTTCATGCTGCTTTATCTTTGTCAAGTCACCTTGTTTGCTTGTCATCATGCTGTTTACACCTTTGTCATTAATGGTGTGTCATCAATGACAACTTTGCTTGTCACGAGATGACAGACATTGGATTGATGCACTATTTTCTAGGATTGGAGGTTTGGCAGGAGCCTGGACATATTTTTTTGGGACAGGGAAAGTATGCAGTTGATATTCTGAGGAGATTTCGGATGGAGGATTGCAGGCCGATGTCTACACCGATGGTCACCAACTGGAAGAAGCTTCATGCTTCTAAGGGAGAGTTGGTGGATCCTACACTATATCGTCAGTTCATTGGTTCGTTGATGTATTTGGTCAACTCTAGGCCAGATTTGTGATTTGTTGTGAACACTCTCACTCAGTTCATGGTTGAGCCTAGGAGAGTGCATTGGGTAGCCGCAAAACAAGTGTTGCGCTACCTTGCAGGGACAGTGGAGGTTGGATGGGATCAAGTTGATTGGCTTCACAGATTCAGATTGGGCAGACAGTGTGGCAGACCGGAAGAGCACTTTTGGATGTTGTTTCAGTTTGGGCTCGGCAACGGTGTCGTGGTTCAGTCGAAAGCAAAAGTCTGTTGCTTTGAGTTCTGCGGAGGCTGAATATATGGCAGCCAGTCAGGCCAGTGGCTTCGCAAGTTGCTGGTGGATTTATTTGATTAGGCGCTGAGGCCTACATTGATTTACCGTGACAATCAGAGTTGCATCCAGCTCTCTGAGAATCCAGTTTTTCATGACCAGTCAAAGCATATCGAGATCAGGTATCATTTCATTCGAGATTATGTTCAGAGAGGAGTAGTGACATTGCAGTACATTTCCACTGATGAACAGGTTGCAGATATTTTGATGAAATCTTTGGGGAGGGGCAAGTTTGTCTTCTTCAGAGACAAGTTGGGAGTGGTGCAGAACACCTTCCTCGGTAAGAGGGAGTATTGATTTTTGTACCTAGGAAAGTGTTTCCCTAGATGACTTTAGCCTTAGTCACTTAAAAAGGGGAAATAAAGTGACCCTTGCATTAAATGACTTGAGATGAGCATTTAATTTGACTTTAGAGAATAAAGTCACCTTTTGGAAAAATTTAAGTGAGGTGAGTGAAATTAATTTTCAATGAGATTTTGAGCGTTTCATCTCATCCACTCATCTCATTCAATCTCAACTGTTGGATTAGAAGAACCCTAGGGTTTTCACCAAAAAGGCAAGGAAAAGAAAATCACTTTTTTTGTAGATGAGAGTGAAGGAGAGAGCTGAGAGAGAGAAAAGCCATTTTTCCTGAGAAAGAAGAAAAATAGCATCACGATTTTCGAGGAAGAGAACAACAAGAGTTGAGGGCACAATTTTTGAGGAGGCTGGGCACAAATCCCGAGGCATCTTCAACAGCATGGTTTTTGAGACACGCCGTACAACAGGCTATCGTACAGTTCGTACAACACCACGTTTTTCGAGGCAGCTACAGGGAAAAATTTTGAGTTTGATTTTCTTCTATTTGGCATGAAAAACGAGACAACAATTTTATCTTCCGGTTGAGATAAGTTGGTCTGAAAATTTCTGAGTTTTGCTGTAATATTATTTCTGAAAATAAAAATCTCTCTCCTAACAGGTTTTCCCGTTGTGGGTTTTTCCTGGCCAAGTTTGCCAAAAATCTCAGAGTCTGAAATTTATGGTGTGCATTTATTATTTTATTTTCTGTCATTAAAAGTGAGTTTCAGCAGTGTTTTTATTGGTTTGAAATATTGTGCAATTTCCAGCCTTCATTAAATCTGGGTTGGGCATTAAACAGTGAAAATTTTGACATTTAAATCAGTGGCTGAAAATTGAGAAAAACTTTCAACACGCTATGCCCCAAGTCCTTGTCCACGTTCCCACTCGTTGCCTCCCATCCAAGTAGGCACCCTCTCGCAGTGCTCTTCTCCCCGCACCTCCTTCCGTACCACTTCATATTCACGGCCTACCAGTACGCATCTCCGTCAACAACAACACTTTGTAGCCCGCCGCGCCGCCCTCCTTTCCCATCCATGTGACTTTTAAAAAAAATTATTATTATATAGTAATTTTTCTATCAAGGTTTTAAAACCTTTTAAAAATTAAAAACTAGAAAAAAATATAATAAAGAAAATTTCAAATAAATATTATAATAATAATATTATTATTTTAATTAAAAAATTAAATTAAAAGAAGATTTTTTTCCAAAAGGAACCCTATCGAGGTTATTACATTTTTCATATCTACCCCTTATCAAAGAGAAGAAAGTGAAGTTAAAAGAGAATCGTAATTGCAAACTATGGCAATTACATATTCAAAAATGCAGTCGTAACTGCAAGCAATATTGGGTGAGTTAGAATATTATAAAGCGACCAATAACTATCTACAATGCAAAATTGGTTAAAATAGTTCAAGAGCAAAGGAATCATACCTTAGAAATCCAAAATCAAATATTGGAAAAAAATAATGAAGGTTTCAGAAAAATCTTATTAGATAAGGATGAACAAATATCACATGTGAAAAGTCACAATGAAAACTTAGAAGACTAGATGAAAAGTCACCGTTTAGAAGCGACAACGACTTCGAAGAAGACATAAAGCGCTTAAACAAGCTCATGAAGGACAAAGATAGTGAATTGGCGCAAGCCCAGAAAAAGCTAGAAGATCAAGATTCAAAGATATGTCAACATCAACAATAACAAGAAAGACTCCAACAGAAGTATGACGACATTAAGAAAACGCAGAAGCTGGAAATTAAGAAAATCAATGACAATTTAGCAAGCAATACCAAAGAACTATTTCGACCTATGTTGCCAGGAAACGTGGGTACGGGTACGGGTACGGGTACGACACTTTTTGAAATAGGGTACTTCGGTACGTCGAGGGTACTATATATATATATAATTATTAATAATAAATATATAATATATATTAAAAATAAAACTGAAACATGTCACAGTCACATGACTCACATGATACATCATGATCCAATGATCCATAGTACCATACCATACATTGCATATTGCTATTCGCACTGTAAGATTAGGATTGAGTTTATCATCAAAAAAATTGGAGTAGGTTCTTGTTTTTTACACTTAAAAAAAAAGATATAGATTGTTGTATGTGAAAGTGAAGGATCTTATTTACATTCACATCCTATCTACCATCATCAAAACATAATAGAGAAAAAAATCCACTTCTACCTCTTTGCAAATGGAGCTCATTCAAAACTTAAAAGGGATTGTAGCTCAACAGTTTGATGGAAGTCTTGAACCAAATAAAGTGTCAACTCAATAACAGTGAACTCAAGCGAATATTTGCAGAACAGCGCGGGATTTAATAGCAATTGCCAGCTGCTTCAGTCACATCCCAGTCAAATCGTGGACCAAAAGGAAGGGAATTGTGTGAGAGATCTAAAAAAATTGGAGTAGGTTCTTGTTTTTTACACTTAAAAAAAGATATAGATTGTTATATGTAAAAGTGAAGGATCTTATTTACATTCACATCCTATCTACCATCATCAAAACATAATAGAGAAAAAAATCCACTTCTACCTCTTTGCAAATGGAGCTCATTCAAAACTTAAAAGGGATTGTAGCTCAACAGTTTGATGGAAGTCTTGAACCAAATAAAGTGTCAACTCAATAACAGTGAACTCAAGCGAATATTTGCAGAACAGCGCGGGATTTAATAGCAATTGCCAGCTGCTTCAGTCACATCCCAGTCAAATCGTGGACCAAAAGGAAGGGAATTGTGTGAGAGATCTAAAAAAATTGGAGTAGGTTCTTGTTTTTTACACTTAAAAAAAGATATAGATTGTTATATGTAAAAGTGAAGGATCTTATTTACATTCACATCCTATCTACCATCATCAAAACATAATAGAGAAAAAAATCCACTTCTACCTCTTTGCAAATGGAGCTCATTCAAAACTTAAAAGGGATTGTAGCTCAACAGTTTGATGGAAGTCTTGAACCAAATAAAGTGTCAACTCAATAACAGTGAACTCAAGCGAATATTTGCAGAACAGCGCGGGATTTAATAGCAATTGCCAGCTGCTTCAGTCACATCCCAGTCAAATCGTGGTCCAAAAGGAAGGGAATTGTGTGAGAGATCTGCGTATTCAAAGAGTGTTGTAGCATACTGTTAGCCACAGACAGATTTGTGACTCTCAAACGGAGCGTTGACTCTCCAAGAAGGCGCTGTCCACTACCGTCCTGTACAGGTCTGACAAATAGTTTTAAAATCTGATTTGCTTACTGAATCAAAAGTCATTCATCATATAGAGGATGATAGTGACTATGTGAGAGATAGTGATGATCACAATTTTAGTACTTTCACTGGCCCGAGTGTTATTAATGACTTATTAATTAACTTAAAACGATTCTCTGTATATATTAAAAGTTAAAACGATTTTACTATATAGTATAAGATGTCTTATTAAGTTATTTGTGCACGATTTTATTATAATATATACAGAGATATATTACGATTTTGCCAGTCGCCTACGATGTCCTTGAATGAGTTCTCAGTTTCCACTGCTGGAGGGTGCTACTGTCCACTGCTGAACAACACTGCTGAACATTGAACAATGAAGATGGAGTTTGGACTGTCCGCCGATATCCCACTGTCCGCTGTGCACAATGAATAAGTTACGGTTTGGGGGTTTTTACCAATGCCGCGAGGGTTTTCATTAAAAACGATTTTCATTAAAAACGATTTTCATTAATTAAAAATGATTTTCATTAAAATTTTTATCACAGCCGTACCACAGCTGTACCCAAAATCGGGGTACGTCGTACCATTTTTGGAAAATGTACCATAATTTTTTATTATTATCGCGTACCCGGTACGGCAGCACTGTTCACGGTACGTGACGGTACGTACCATTGCTGTACCCAAGTACCTGGTACGTGTACCCGGTACCGGTACATGTACCCAACCCCTGGGTACGCGTACCCATGCAACACAGATTTCGACAAGGAATTCATAACAAGACATTACTTACGAAAATCAAGAAGTTGAAACATAGTCGGAAGACAAAACTTTCCAATGAAGAGACCTCGAAGGAAGAATATTAGAAGAGGAGGAAGAAAACCACCAGTGCCTAAGAAATCTTAATCAAGAACTAGGGGAACAAATGAAGAAGTTAAAAGAGGACAAAAAGTTGCAAGACGACAGGCATGAGAAGATTCAAAGTAATAACAATCTACTGGAGAACAAAGTAGCGCAAATCCAGAAGGACACATCCAGAGTTTTTGGAAAACAAATTCAAGTCGAGGAAGAAGAAATAAATATAAATTTAATCTTTGTCACAGTTCAAAAGGAAGTCAATCCAGCAAAAAAACAAACAACAAAAATTCCTCATCGACACCCCAATTATAAACGTCATTTTGACCAACGACAGGGTCGAAATGAACATACACATAAGAGTTATGTTGTTAGACAAGCAAGAACATCAAATCAACATACTAAGCAACAAACGAGAAGAACCACCCCACAAAGCCATCAAATAGCTCCGATGAAGATAGATCTCGGATGGACCACATCAACGACGATGCGACATTTCTTCTTTTATATTCATAACTCGTATCGTCTCATTTTATCAAGTGTTGCAAATACTAAAAGAAAGGACCTAGAGATGATGGTTCAAGAAAAAATCAGACATAAGCCTTGTCTTCTCCAAGCTTTGAGGACAAAGCTTCTCTAAGGGGAAGGCAATGTTATATATATATATATATATATATTATAATAATAATATAACAATTAATATTAATATTATTAAGCTGGATTGCAGCTTCCATAGTAGGTATCGAAGGAAGGGAAAGAGAGTGTCTGGTGTCTCGAAGAGAAGGACAGAGACAGTCTTTTGTGCAAGCTAGTTGCACAGTTCATGGCCCACAAACTGATCTCTTCTTTCCCGCCCTTTCTTTGTTGCTTTCAACTGTTTGCAAGGGAGTTCAAAACGTTGATAATAGGTGCTGAAGATGATCAACCGGCCTGTTGTTGGGTAGTTTCTGCCTGATCTGAAAGTAAGATCAGTCCTGTCTGTCCAATGCTGAATATGGGCTATGTCTCATACCAGACCTTGATTTACTCTCATGCCAGTCCATGATTCACAGCCCAGGTCACGATCATATATATCATATATCTTTATTTCTATATTCATATATTTGATTTTTTTACATATATCTTAAAAGTTTGAAAATTTGAAAATTATAGTTTCTTGAACTTTATGTCAAATTTTACTGTCAAAGTTTACACTTTGAATTTTTGTCGAACTTCATCTTGCTGAACTCAAACATGAACTCGACTTGGGTGACTTAGGATAAAGGTGCTCAGTTAAGAATGCATTACTTTGAATATCTAGGTTTACAAAGTCACCATTTTCCAATTCTGCAGTTGATATGGCATCATAAATACTACATATTGAACAAGTGCCAATTCACTGTCAATGGAAGGATGCAACAATAGTTTATTACCAAACAGAACTGTGTTGTCTTCAGCATATCTATGCCATAAAAGGTGTGCCAGATTATAATACGTATTATACTCTCCCAGACACAATCATTACCTGAAACTTCTAGGCAGGGGAGGGGAAACTTCGTTCCCCGTTTCGGAAACTTAAACGGAGGGGATACGGTTTGGAAACGCCACCGAAACGTTTCCAAGCCGTATCCAAAAATTAGAAACGTTTCCATTCCGTTTCCAGCCGTTTCCTGTGTTAGGTATAACTCCCGATTGATGTTTATTACATTGCCAAAAGCTATTATTTATACATTAGATGTGGCGGTTGAAAACCAGCCTTTTCACCTTCCTATCTATTCATATTCCTATCTATTCACATTC